>BTPG01000008.1:65359352-65606852 GCA_036245525.1 Semisulcospira habei
GAACTAGAGCACTTTCTGCATGTAAACAGCATAAACATCTGCTGTATACAAGAGACACACCTGCAAGAAGGGAAACCCTTTAAGGTCAGAGGATATCAGGTCTTCCGAAGTGATCGCCAAGGGAGGAAGAAAGGGGGGGGGGGGGGGGGTTATGACCCTAGTTAGAAACAACCTGAATGCCAGCGAAACCAGGAGATTCATGGAAGAGGCAGAATACATCCAGGTCAAGGTAACCACCAGTGACAGCACCCTTGACCTTGTCAACTACTACTGCCCTAATGATAAGTTGCTGTCCCTCGACACTATCCAGGTCCCGGACAGTGGATTCCTCATCACTGGTGACTTCAACAGCCAGTCCCAGAGTTGGGGATATGACACACTGGACAAGAGAGGAGAAGACATTGAGGAGTGGCAAGATGAAAACCACCTGATACTTGCCAATGACCCTGAGGACCAACCTACCTTCTACTCTCGCCGCTGGCACACCACCACTACACCGGACCTGGCGCTTTGCACTGAAGATGTTCATAAGTGCCTCAGCAGAACAGTAGGACCACAGCTAGGAGGAAGTGACCACCGCCCTATCCTCCTAACCCTAAAAGGATGCACAGCAGCTAGCTCGCCACACCGGCCAAGATGGAACTACCGAAAGGCAGACTGGCGCTTGTTCAGTATCCGAACAAATGAGCTAATGCAAGACCTCGCTGTGTCTGGAAGGAACATCAACAATGTGGTCAGAGAGTTTAATGACATTATCAGTAAGGCAGCCAAGGAATCCATACCTCGAGGGGTCCGGAAAAACTACACCCCATACTGGACCGCAGATCTTCAGAAAGCACATGACAACCTCACTAGGGCCAGAGAAGACGCTGAAACCAACCCCAGCCAAGAAAACAACATCAAGCTACAACACAGTAAGGCCCAGTATCTGAAGATGAAGTTGGAGTGCACAAGAAGAAGTTGGAGAGAGAAGACTGCAAGACTAAACATGGACAGGGACACCACGAAGTTGTGGAGACTGACCAAGGCGTTGAACGATGAGGGCACCAGGGAACAGAAGATCACCTTGGAAGAAGAAGGGAAAGCACTGACTGGTAGGAAAGCTGCAAACATGTTTGCACAGATTATGCGAAAGAAAGTGACATCACTGTCCCACGAATGCTTGCGAAAGAAATCAGACAGGAAGAAAGAGAGAGAACAAGAGATGTGAACATCCATGATGCAATGAAGAAGGACATCACCCTTCCAGAACTGAAGATGGCCATCAAACAGCTGAAGAAGAAAAAATCTCCAGGTCCAGACAGCATCTCAAACGAGATGTTACAACACCTTGGCAACACTGCCTTAATGAAGCTACTGGACATCTTTAACCACAGCTGGAGAGGAGGACAGGTACCCCAGTGCTGGAAGGAAGCCAGGATGATCCCAATTTTGAAGAAAGGGAAGAATAAGTCCAAAGCCCTGAGTTATCGCCCCATCAGCCTGCCAAGTTGTGTGTGCAAGACCATGGAGCGCATCATCAACAAGCGCCTGCAGTGGTACCTGGACTCTGAGAGCATTATCGTGCCAGAGCAAGCTGGCTTCAGAAGCTACAAGAGTACAGAAGACCAGACAACACACCTTGCACAGGTCATAGAAGATGCCTTTCAAGATCAGAAGGTGACATTAGCTGCCTTCATTGACCTACAGAAGGCTTTCGACAAGGTGTGGAAGGATGGTCTCCTTGTGAAACTCCTTCGCAGTGGCATCCAAGGGAATATGTACCGGTGGACCAAGTCATACCTGCACAATCGCAGAGCCCGTGTGACAGTGGATGGGTACTGTGGCCAAAAAGTGCTGTTGCGTCAGGGGGTGCCACAAGGGGGAGTCCTGTCACCGACACTGTTCATACTTTTCATCAACGACCTTGTGCCAGAGCTACCAAAAGGAGTACACGCAGCCCTGTACGCAGACGACCTGGTACTCTGGTGCACAGAAGAGTATGCAACAACTGCTACATACAGGATGCAGCTAGCCCTGGACAGGCTGACAGACTGGACCAACAACTGGTGTGTGACCATCAACACAGAAAAATCATCAGCCACACTCTTCTCTCTCTCCAACAAGGCAAAGGCTGGCAACCTAACACTGGGCAACACCCCGCTGCGGTATGAAGACCAACAGACATACCTGGGAGTCACCCTTGACAAGAGGCTGACGTGGAAGCCGCACATTTGGAATGCAGAAGCGAAAGCTAGAAGAAAGCTGAACATCATGAGAAAACTGGCTGGAACACGATGGGGAGCCAATGAAAAGATCCTCAAAAATGTATATCAAGGCACAGTGAGACCACACCTTGAGTACGGATCTAATGCAGGGTAGACGGCAGCCCAGTCACACCAGCAGACCATTGACAGAGTTCAGAACCAGGCACTGCGTATCATCACCGGCGCAATGAGATCCACACCAATTGAAAAGATGGAAGAGACAACAGGCATCCCACCCCTGCGCATGAGAAGAGATTGCAAAGCCTTGATACAGTCTGCAAAGGTCAAGTCTTCCAAAGACCATCCTATGAACGCTAGGATGAAACAACCAACCTCAGGGAGACTGAAAAGATCAAGCTTTGTGAAGGAGACGAGAGCACTGCAGAGAAAACACCAGGCAAAGCTGCCTGCGCAGGTAGAGGCTCTGAATCCTGCTAGCGACCTTCCACCTTGGGAAAGCAAGCCAGAAAACATCACCATCTCTTCCACGGTACCCTACATCACCACCAGAGATGAGCACAGCACTGTGAGCAAGAAAGCCCTGACACTGGCCATGCTCGAAGAAAAGTATCCCCAGGAAGCATGGATACGGGCATACACCGATGGATCAGCCACAGATACAGTTCAGGATGGAGGGGCTGGGGTGTACATTCAGTACCCAAACGGAAAATGGCAGGCAGAGGCAGTACCAACAGGCCTTCACTGCACAAATTACAGAGCTGAGGTGGAAGCCCTAGTCCGCGCAGCTAACACCCTTAGTGGCACTGCAGACCCTGATGCCCAGATTGTCTTCCTTACTGATGCCATGTCTGTCCTTGAGGCAGCAACAGCAAGCAAATTGCCACGTCTACAAGAGGCACTGCAAAACATCAAGTGCACCAGACTGATGCTGCAGTGGATCCCTTCACACTGTGGCATCTACGGCAATGAAGAAGCTGACAGAATGGCAAAAGTGGGCGCAGAGAAAGAACAAGATGAAAATGGAGTCAGCTTCACAGAGATGAAGACCATCATTAAGTCTGTGTACAGACCACCACAACGACCCCTAGACAGTTACCATCAGCTGTCCAGACAAGAAACACCACCACAAGGACTGGCTGTCGGCACAGACCTTGAAGAAGATAGAAGCGAGGAAGCAGAAGAAAGCAGCGGTCAACAACAGTCGCACGCGAGCAGCCAAAGTAAGGGCACAGGGGGAATACTCGGAAGCCAACCGCGAGGTGAAGAGGAGTATCAGGGCAGACAAGAGGGCCTACACAGACAGCCTGGCAGCAGAGGCAGAAAAGGCAGCAGGCAGCGGCAACATGAAACAGCTCTACGACATTACCAGAAGATTGTCGGGTAAGTATGGCCATACAGAAAGACCAGTAAAAGACAAAGAAGGCAAGCCTATTGCAGACAGAGCAGACCAACTCGACAGATGGGCCGAGTATTTTGAAGAGTTACTGAACAGACCTAGCCCACCCGACCCCCCCGACATCCAGCCGGCAGAGACCGACCTACCCATCAGCTGTGACAGACCCAGCCGGGAAGAGATCAGAAAAGCAGTGGCATTTTTGAAGAATGGCAAAGCAGCAGGGCCAGATGGCATCCCAGCGGAGTCTCTGAAAGCAGACCTAGAGACAACAGTTGAGATACTGTACCCACTGTTTGGAAAAATCTGGGAAGAGGAGGTGATGCCAGCTGACTGGAAGGAGGGGTACCTAATCAAGCTTCCCAAGAAAGGCGACCTCAGCAAGTGTTCCAACTACAGAGGAATCACCTTGCTGTCAGTACCAGGAAAGGTCTTCAACAGGATCATCCTAGAGAGAATGAAGAGCTCCGTTGACCCCCAGCTGAGAGACCAGCAAGCAGGATTCAGGAAGAACCGATCATGTACAGACCAGATCGCCACTCTCCGCATCATCGTGGAACAGTCTCTGGAGTGGAGCTCCCCGCTGTACGTCAACTTTGTGGATTATGAGAAAGCATTTGACAGCGTGGACCGAGAGACTCTGTGGAAACTCCTACGACACTACGGTGTACCCACAAAGCTCGTCCGCCTGATCAAGAGCAGCTATGATGGCATGACATGTCGCGTGATCCACGAAGGGCAGTTCACCAGAGAGCTCCAGGTCAGAACTGGTGTCAGGCAGGGGTGTCTGCTGTCTCCGTTCCTCTTCCTACTGGCCATAGACTGGGTCATGAAGATGACCACAGAGCACAGACGAAGTGGAATACAGTGGACACTGTGGACACAGCTTGACGACCTCGATTTTGCAGACGACTTGGCATTACTGTCCCACACTCATCAACAAATGCAGGACAAGACCACGAGGCTTGCTGACATCTCGTCCCAAGTGGGCCTCACCATTCACAAACAGAAAACAAAGACAATGAGGCTGAACGCAACCAGTCTTGCTTGCTGGCACCCCGTTGGAGGAGGTGGAGTCCTTCACCTATCTCGGGAGCATCATAGACAAAAAAGGCGGCACTGATGCAGATGTCAGAGCACGAATCGGTAAAGCCAGAGCAGCCTTTCTCCAGTTGAAAAAAGTGTGGAGTTCCAGAGAGCTGTCACAACACACCAAAGTCCGGATTTTCAACTCCAATGTAAAAGCAGTTCTCCTATATGGAGCAGAGACATGGAGATTGACAAAAACCACAGTCAACAGAGTACAGACCTTCATGAACAGTTGCCTTAGAAGAATTTTGAAAATCCACTGGCCAGAGAAGATCAGCAACGTCAGACTCTGGGAGAGAACAGAGCAGATAACAGCAGAGAATGAAATTGGGCGAAGAAGATGGGGATGGATCGGTCACAGCCTGAGAAAGCCAGCTTCCAGTATCACTAGGCAGGCATTGTCATGGAACCCCCAGGGAAAGAGGAAAAGAGGTAGGCCGAGAAACTCCTGGCGTCGAGACCTCCAAGCAGACATCAAGAGACTGGGAACCACCTGGAGTAGAATCGAAGGAGAAGCACAGGACAGGAGTTGCTGGAGGTCTCTCGTCGACGGCCTATACCCGGGTAGGGGTGACAGGCGTAAGTAAGTAAAGTAAGTCCAGACAAGAGCAGGTGACCATCTTTCGTCTGAGGACCGGGCACAACCGACTCAATTTCCACCTGCACAGACGCTTCCACCTCGTGCCATCTCCCCTGTGCCCTTGTGGAGAAGCAGAGCAGACCGCAGAGCACATCCTCCAGGACTGTGGGAACCACCAGCCGCTGAGGGAGGAGATATGGCCGAAGCCCGCCACTCTACAAGAGAAACTGTACGGGCCTGTGGAGGCGCTACAGAAGACCACAGATTTCATTTTGAGAGCCAAACTCCAAGTGTGACGGCGTTCGAGAAGAAGAAAGAAGAAGAACAACAACAGATTAAAATCTGCTGTATTGAGTAAATGACTGTTCACTAAGCAGTGACCAAAGCACAGCTGAAATTCGATCTACAAAGATACCGTTAAACTGCATAAAAATACAGAAATCGCCTTTGAGATTGTCAGTTGTCACTTTGGACATACTTTGTATATCCTCTAAAAAAAGTTCGAAGTAAAACAGAAAAGGCAACCTTCTATTCACCTAAGATTCCACGGGTTTGCAATGGCGATCGGTTCGCTGTAATGTAAGCTTGAAAGTAAAAAAAAATCTGATCATCTTACTGTCGGTTGTCATCTATCTGTTGGTTGTCACCTTTCACAACTATTTAAGACATGGTGGACATACGAGATAAACTTACCTTCCCTGCGCCTCCCAGCCATCTTCGCAGCAAACCAAAGGAATGTTATACATCCGGGCTCTTCCGGTTTAGATCAAAACATGGAACGGAGCATCCGCACACACCAATGTTGAAAAATTAGCAAAAATTCGGTCGTCACGTTCGGACATACGCTGTTGGACGCCGCGGATTTTCTCTAATTATTGCATTACGCATTCGGTTAAAGACCTATTTTTTCTTTTACCGAATATATTATATCCATAGCTATTCAACGGAACGCAAGTTCCTGATTCCAAACTGAGGCTGTGTAAACAATCGACGTGATCAATCGTCCCTGTTCGCGGACATACACGCGTGACGACCAACAGCCTAATTTTATCACCTTTTTAAAACACTAAAGAATAATGCTCTTTCATGGAAACAACATTTTCAATGCATTTCCGTGTGCTCAGTGTGTTTATCAGACCTAATTTTGTAATAAAGAAATGAAACTGCATAGTTAAAAATGTTGCAGCAAATTGGACCACGTGAATGCTGTTGATTTTCTCACCTACAGATAATCAAGTGTTGATGTATTGGGACGTTTACAGAACAGATATTGCCACTTAACACCATGAGCTTATCTTGTATCTCTCAAAAGTATCTTCAAACTAAAAGATAACAAATGAGCAAGCTCTAAGTCAAAGCAGCAGATAATTTTTATTAGCTTCACGAAAAGACCCACTGTAAGCGGAACCACCTTTTATCACATGCTCATATTCAAACTGTCACCTGCATGTATCTGGTCACAAATGCCTCAATCTGCATTAAGTGAATACAATTAGACAGAAATTTAAATTCATAAAACAGTTTTTCAAACTTGGAGTTGAGACAATGACAAAAAGTAGGTACCGGCAACTAAAATTTGCATCAACACACAGCCATTAGAAAACATGATAGGGTCACAGTACATAACAAAACAAACAAAACACACAAAAAAGTAAGTGTCTAGCTTGAAAAATAAGGATTTTACAAGCTTTTAAACTTTATTGAAAATACGTAAATTTCGGCCGTTCACAAGTGCCATTTTCAGGGTCACACCAATACAAGAGCACTGGGATGATCAGCTTTCTAAATAATATTTTATAAAGCTGTATATACATACAACAGCTCCATTTTTTTTTCAGGCTTCCCAGTGACTGCTGAATAAAAAGACAAGCAAATGAAAATGGCTTTTCATTCAATTTGTGCAACTGTTACAAGACACCCAGAAAACAGCTTGCGGGACCCATATGTAAACAAGCATAACTCTTGAACTAAACATCCGATTTGAAAAAGGTTTGCTGTTTTGAAGACAGAAAGACACATGAAAAACTATGCAAATCTTATTTTAACTTGCACAAGACATCATTATTTTTTGTGTGATGTTCAAAATTGCCATTTGGATGAAAACGCAGTAAGTCGAGCTGTTCAATAATTAACATAAATCTGGAATCCAATTCTAAAAAATGTTTGGTGCAGTCATTACACACTCTCTAGTTAATATCACAAATATAACTATGTCCACATATGTCCCAAAAACAAAACAAAACAGCTGCAGGGGCTGTCCTTTTCTAAGTTAGCAATATTGTTCCGTGTACACCGTGTATTTTCAGGGCACAATGATTGTGCATGTTTGACAGTCTCTTGGAAAAGGCCTCGATACTTTCTCCTAGGATAGTCTTTAGTTTAAAGCAGGCACTTTGTTGAAGAATGTCTTCAAGCTTGCCCCAGGAAATCCCAGTTTCTTCCTTGGCACGGAATAACTGCAGGAGGAGTTTGTTGGTGACCGCATTTGCTTGGAAGTTTAGGTCACCTGCCTTTCCCCCTGGCATGGCTAAGATGTTTTGATAATGATAGCAGTCATCATCTGAAAAAAAAAAAAATTCATTTTTCTCTAAAAGGTATTTTTTCAAAAAATACTTACCGATGACATGACTTTATGGAAATGTCTACTTCTAGCTCAATTTTAGCCTACTTACCCGTTGTGTGCCCACACAACCCGGGAGGCACTCGGGGAACCCCCCCTAGAGGGGCCGAGAGTTGTCTCCCGTTTCCCGCCTTACCAGCTCCGGTCACGAGACCGGCCAGTTTTTTGTGATACTTCGCTCGAAAGCGGCAAGCGGGGCAGGAGGGAGAGTCCTCCGAGTCATGTCATCGGTAAGTATTTTTCGAAAAAATACCTTTTAGAGAAAAATGAATTCGTTTCCTCAAAAACATTACCGATGACATGACTTTATGGAAGAATTGCGATGAGGAGGAGGGTGCCGCGCAACTCTTAGTGGTAACAGCGCCGTCCTCCCAGTCGCAACCTCCCGACAATTTTAGCGAAGTGCATACCTACGGCGCCGGTGGCGCCGGGAGGGAGTGTTGCGCCGCGGCGATGTCCCCCACTAGTGCGAGATTCTCTCTTTGGCCTGCCAGGTCCCTGAGGTAGAATCGGGCGAATACAGATTCAGTCTGCCAGCCCACGGCTGCCACGATGTCCTTGACAGCGCAGTTTCGGTCAAATGCGAGGCTCGTGGCCATGGCTCGTACCTCATGTGCGCGAATGTGCAGCCTCTTCGCTCCCTGCGGGGAGATATCTTGATACGCGGAGCGTATAACCCAGCGGAGCCAGGACGAGATCGTCTGGGCTGTTATGTCATTCCTGCTGGGTCTCAGAGGTAGGAAGAGGCGCGAACGCCCTCTGCGGAAGGCTTTAGATCGTCGCAGATAAACTCTAAGGGCGCGCACGGGATCCTGTTGCCTGGTCTCCTGAGACAGAGGGTTGGTTCTTAGCGGCCGTAAGGTGATAACCTGAGGTGCCGTCAGAGGAGACCTGTTCTTGGCCAGGAAGGCAGGGTCAGTGAGGAGTTGAACAGACCCGTCCGCTCGGAACTGTAGGCAGGTAGGCCGCGCCGAGAGTGCGTGTAGCTCACTCACCCTAGAGGCGGTAGCAAGGGCCAGCAGGAAGCACGTCTTTCGTGTCACATCTGCGAAACGGGCCAAAGGTAAGGGTTCAAATCTGTCAGAATTTAACCACGTTAGCACCCAGGGCAGGTCCCAGCGGGGAAGGAGTGAGCGGTGTGTTGGGCGCTGGATGCCGAAGTGACCCATAAGGTCGGCTAAGTCTTTGCAGGCGCCCGGGTCTGGGTGTCCAAGGTGTCGATAAGTGTCAGCGATCATGGACAGGTAACCTCTCACGGTGATGGGGGCCAGGCCTAAGTCTCGAAAGAGCCAGAGGAAGAAGTCCGCCAGCTGAGGATTAGTCAGTTCCGTGGGTGACAGGCCGTGCTCAGAGCACCAGGAACACAGGACTCGCCACTTTCCCTCGTAGACTCGGATGGTGGAAGGTCTGCGGGCCGAAGCGATCGCCTCCACTGCTGCACCCGAGTAGCCTCTAGCTCCGAGGGCTTGCCGCACAACCTCCAGGCGTGAAGGAGGAGCCGCTCCGGGCAGGGGTGGAATAGCGGCTGATGCGGTTGCTTGAGCATGGTGCGTGGGGCGGGAAGCAGCAGGGGCGGGTCCGTGGCGAGGCTGAGAAGGTCGGTGGTCCAGGAGCGGTTCCAGGCGAACGGCGCAACTAACAGCAGGACCGCCGAACATCCCCGAAGCTTGAAAAGGACTTTGGGTACGAGAACCGTCGGGGGGAAGGCGTAAGCCACCAGGCCGTCCCAGGGAATGGAGAGTGCATCGACAGCCCAGGCAAGTGAGTCGGGAATCGGGGAGACGAAGAGCGGCAGCTGATGGTTCCACCTTGTGGCGAACAAGTCGACCTGGGGAGTCTCCCACCTGGCACAGATCCGAAAGATGTCCTGCCGAAGGGTCCATTCCGTGTGCAGGAGCTGGCCGCGGCGAGACGGCGAGTCGGCTAAGACATTCAGGTGTCCGGGGATGTGTCGGGCTCGAATGGTAATACCCCGGTCCTCGCACCAACGCATCATCCGGTAGAGGAGCATACAAAGGTCGGGAGAGCGAGTGCCACCTTGCTTCTGGATGTAAGCCACCACCGTCGTGTTGTCCGAGAGGACGAGTAGCTCCTGGTGTCTGAGGAGATCCTCCCAGAACTGCAGGGCTTGCCACACCGCCTGCATCTCCAGCCAGTTGATGTGCGTGTGCGCTAAGTCCGCGGGCCAGGGCCCCGAAGCCGAGAGGAACCGAGGAAGGAGATGAGCGCCCCACCCAGTGAGGCTGGCGTCGACACAAAGCGAGGTCTGGGGAGGAGGGGCGGCCAGGGGAACTCCCGACGCAAGCCAAGAGTGGTCGGTCCACCGACGAAGATGAGGCAGCAGCATCTGGGGCACCGGAACCAACGTCGTTAAGTCGCCTGACGACGGGCGCCAATGGAGTAGGAGATGCAGCTGGATCGGCCGGGAGTAGAGACGACCTAGGGGGATAAGGTCCGCTGCGGCGTTCAGCAGTCCCAAAAGCTGGAGCCAGACTCTGGCGGGGGCCTCGTCCTGTCGTGCTAACTGACCGGCTAGGTCCGCAATCTTCTGGATCCGAGGGGCTGGGAGGCGCACCGTGTTGAGGTCGGTCGCAAATTCCATGCCCAGGTGCACGAAGCGGCAGGACGGAGAGAGATCCGACTTGCCGTCGTTCACTAGGAAGCCCAAGTGTGCCAGAAGCCGTAGCAGCGCATCCCTGTCCGACGCGAGCGAGGTCTCTGACTGGTTGCGTAGGAGGAGGTCGTCTAGGTAATTCGACGTCGGACTGGAGGAGGACTGTCGGGCCTTGGCGACTACGGCGTCCATCAGTCGGGTGAACACCCAGGGGCTGAGGTTGAGACCGAACGGGAGCGCGCGAAACTGGTATACCACACCGTCGATCGCAAAGCGGAGGAACTTCCTGGAGGCCTGGTGCATCGGGACATGCAGGTACGCATCTGAAAGGTCCAGGCTGACTGCGAAGTCCAGAGGCTGGACCGCGGCTCTCAGGGCTCGAGCAGTCTCCATCCGGAAGGAGGGGGCCGTAATGTACTTGTTCAGGGCCGAGAGATCGATCACCGGTCGCCATCTCCCTCCAGGCTTCGGAACGACGAACAAGCGGCTGTAGAAGGCTGGGGAGTAGGGGACACGTACCACCTCCGTGGCGGCTTTCCTCAGGAGGGAGGAGACCTCTCCCCGAAGAGCGGAGGCCTTCAACGGATCGTTGGGGATCTCGGTCCAAAGGGGGGAGCGACGCAAAGGAGGCGGGCTGCGAAAGGCGATCCGGAGGCCGGCCGAGACGGTGTCGCAAATCCAGGGGTCGTCGGGAAAGAGTGTGAGCTAATTTCCGCTGAAAAAGGCTAGCCTCCCACCGACCGGAGACCCCGAAGTGGTCGGTGGGGGCAAGGCTGGGGGGCAGTCAGGTAGCCCGCCCGCGACCCGGTCGCCGGGCGGGACGGGGCCAGGCGGGGACACGGGCCCTGGAGGGTCTAGGACGGCCAAAGGCGGGGGCCTGCTCAGGGGCCGAAGCAGGGGTTGACGCAGCAGTGGGTCTAACCGACCGCGAGGCGCGACCCCTAGCCTGGCGGGAGGACGGAAAGCGGCGGGGAGGAGGAGCACTCACAGGCCAGCGGTCGGGGTTGGAGGCTCGAACGGATGACCAGGTGTCGCCGAAAAGCAGGGGGCCACCCAGCGGAGCACGACGAAGCTGCGCACGCAGGTCAGGTGGTATCCCTCGGCAGGCAAGCAGAAGGGCGTCTCGACGCATCAGGTCACAGTTGGCGGAGGCAGCCATAGCGTTAACGGACGAGTGGTAGGCGGCTCGGTTGGCGACTTCCGCTAAGACGAGTAAATCCCCAAGGAGAGGCGTGATAGAAGGATGCCAAGCGTCTTCCACACGACGAACCAGGGCTTGAGTGAGCAGCTCCAGGAACCCAGCGCAGGCTAAGGTGTTCCGCACCAGAGACGCAGTCAAATCCAGGCCACGAGGTAAAGAACGGCGAAGGAGGGCGGAGCCGCCAGCTTGCGACACGGCCGGGGGGTCGATCGCAGGAAGAGGGATGGAGAAAGCCTGGGAATGACCGGCATACCAATCCCGACGGAGGGCGATGTCCAGGCCAGCCGGCCAGCGACGATCGGAGAAGAACACCGGCTCTCGAGACGCAGGAAGTTGCAGGTGCGCTGAGAAGACATCTCGCAGCTCCTTAAATCCAGGCGGCTGGGGAAGCGACTTGAACCTCTTCACCTGACGCTCGGCATCCACAAAGGCCGAGACCTTCCTCTTCAGGGGGGGAGAGGCTGGGCAGGAGTCCGCTGGCAGAGTGGCCGCGATGATCCTGACGGCTTCATCCAAGGCTAGGAGGGTCTCCGCCCGGGACGACGACGGAAGGGTCGAGGGGACATCAGCACCGACGTCGGAGGGCGAAAGGGAGCGAGCATCCTCCTCCAACAGGGCTGAGATGGAGTCTTCGGGCAGCAAGCTGAGGGCTTCTTCGTCCAGGGGGTGGCGAGAAGGCGGGTGAGGCACCACGGAAGGTCGAAGCTTGGGCGGGGGCGCATCACGAACCTCGCGGGAAGCCCGGGCATGAGCCGGCAGCGACGACAGAGGCGGGGATCGCCGAGGCGAACGCGGGAAGGAGCGAGGAGGGGTCCTGTCCGGTGCGCGGGAACGACGTCTGGGTGAAGTACGGCGGACAACCGAAGAGGAGTGCCGATCACGGGAAGAAGGTCGACGATGGCGGTGACGCGGCGAACGCATCGAACGGTGCGAAGGCGAGCGCGACCGAGCGCGCGACGAGGAGAGGCGGGGGGAGCGGCGACGCTCCCGGCGGGGGGAACGATCCTTCCGGCGGCGCTCGCAGGGCGAGCGCGAGTGTCTAGCACTGACGGTGGAACGGGAAAGGTCGGGGGCGCGACTGTGTCGCGTAGGTTGAGGCTGACGTCTCTCCTGGCCGGACTCAGTGAGAAGGGCTCTATGCCGGTATACAGATCCTCCGGAAGGATCAGCGGGCTTATCGTGGAGAGAGAGAGGAGCAAGGCCAGTCAACGTGGGACGGCTCGTGGCGAACTGCTGCAGGCCGGGCTCAGTGAGGCGGGCGCTTTGCCGGCAAACAGACCCTCCGGAAGGGTCAGCGGGCGTGGCAGCAGTGGCAGTCCTCTGGTCAGCGAACAACGCAGGGTCCCGACGATCAATCCGTTCCGAGAGGCCGAGGCGAGGAAGAGCGGTCGTTACCACAGGGGCGACGTCAACAGGAGTGGGACGAGAGATAGCAGACGGAGGTCGCTCTCGCCGGTAAAAACTCCAGAGGTCAGACCAACGGATCTCCGGCCAGGTCGCACAGACATCGCAGAGATGGTCCGAGGCGCAGCCCGAGCAAGGGAGGCAGACCGCATGGTCGTCCGTCGGCCACTTGAAGTCGCCGCATTGAGCGCAGGTAAGCATTTGGTTCCTGCAACAGACAAAGAGCACAAGGTCGCAAAGGCGGACAAGGGAGCCTAGCCCCACACCAAGGTACTCCAAGCGCCGTAACTACCGGCGCGTAAATAGTGGCTACAGTCTCCCAGAGTTAAAGGGCCTTTAAGGTAGACGCACGGCGTGTGGGTGCCCGAAGGCCCTACTAGAACAGAAACCCTAGTCTACAAGGCAACGTCTTCTCGTAACAGTGAAAAACCAAGGAGAGAAGTCGACGTCCCTCGAGGAGACTCGTAAAAAAAAAGGTCGTGCAAGGCGCCGAGGCGTAAGCTCAACAACTGGCGCCCACGTAGTAGCAAAGCCGAAAGGAAAGCCCAACGGTAGCCGGCTCTCGGCCCGAGGGCCGGCTGTGGGAAACTACCACTACCTTACCTCCGAGACGAATCGGGAACAGGGGAAAGGGTAGTCATACACCTCCACAGCCTAGAGGAGAGCAGCAGAACGACGGCAGCAGAGGCAGGGCACAAGAAGGCAGGTCAGCGCTAGGAGGCGCAGAGCACACGAAGAAGGCAACGAGCGTAGGCAAGAGAAGGACCGGTCGAAGCGGCGCAAGAGCAAGGCCAGACACGTCTTCTCTGTACGAGCGAAGTAGCAAAACTGGCCGGTCTCGTGACCGGAGCTGGTAAGGCGGGAAACGGGAGACAACTCTCGGCCCCTCTAGGGGGGGTTCCCCGAGTGCCTCCCGGGTTGTGTGGGCACACAACGGGTAAGTAGGCTAAAATTGAGCTAGAAGTAGACATTTCCATAAAGTCATGTCATCGGTAATGTTTTTGAGGAAACAAAAACAATTGTGACCATCATATAGTTTATAGGACTGCTTATTTTTGTAAGAAAGTTCAACAATACTTGGAACAAACTCCCATTCACTCCCCCTTCCCATTCTGTGTCAAACATCTGCTGTACTAACTACTATCATTGCAAGTGATGGTTGGCCACTAGAAACGGTTAAAGGTTAGAATAAATTCATCTTCCTAAAAAAAGTGCTAGCTTCTTCTGAAATAATGCTGTGAATACACATTACACTTACTAGAATTGTACTGACAACAACAGATGTTGATGAAACGGCTCGAGCAGACGACAGTGACAAAAACGGCAACCCCAACCGGAAGTAGGCCTTCGAATTTTGATCATGATTTTTCACTCAATCGTTTACTAAACCTAGCGTATAAAACACTGTATTTTCAATGATTTACTGATCTTAAAGGATAATTGAATAAAGAATTGCGTTCTTATGCTATCATTTTATTCTACAAGCTAAGGGTAAAAAATACAAAGTGATGGGGTCTACTGGGCTTGCTCTATTCCGTGTAATGCAATGTCTCCACACACCCAACAATCTGAACTTATGGAATTTTTACCCAGATATGTCTTAAATGCACTTTAGAAAGGCAATCATTGGCAATATTAACCTAAGTTGTAATCATTAAAAGAGTGTGGAATGCGAAAACTTACCAATTCTTTTGTCAATCGGTCGGGAATGAAGCGAGTCGAAGCGCCCGCCATGGTGTGTAGTACGGTGTACTGCACTACTCGTGGGTTGGTTCAAATATCGGCCAACCGAATGCGTTCTATTTATAGGAGCGTGACACAACCGGTACCCTCGGATTCTGTACAAAATGAGCTTTCCAACGAACCTACACACGTGTCAAATTTTTTACCGAAGAGGGTGATTTTGCAAGTTAAAACTTTCATTTTGAAAACAAAATCATCAATTAAAAAAAAAACACGTCTTGGTTAGTATCATTAAAAAGCTCGCGATCTGCTCTTTCTAATGGTATACGTTAGTGTGTTCTTCTATTTATAGTACGGATTCGATCGTGTAAGAAACGCGAGTGTGTCGTTTTCGGAGCCGCGGCTAGACGGCAGTCGGAGGCGAATGGACGCTCAAAGTACTCGTTTTTCAAGCTTATTCACAAACTTCATACACCTCATACACATTCAGATTTGTAAGCAAATACAAGAAAACAACTTCCTGAACATGTGGGTATGCATTTTATTGATTTTGACCAACAAACAACATAGATATCACACATGAAAGATAAGTCACATTTGGGTCTACACTGACCAGCCATATAGACTGCCGGTACCTACAAAAAGGAGTAAGCTCAGCAACAAAATATTTCACTTGAATCACTTTGTACTTACCTCCTCCCCCTCCGCCTCTGCCTCCACGCCCACGAAAACCTCCCCCTCTACCCCCTCCATAACCACCACGACCTCCGCCCCCTCCATAGCCGCCACCACCACCACCACGACCTCCGCCACGTCCCCGAAAACTCATTTCAGTTTCTGCAGGACAAAACATAAAGAATAAAATGCTTGGTAAGGTAAACCCCCCACTCAAAAAAAAATAAATAAATAAAATAAATAAAATTAACAGCTCCTGTACATAATGTGCTTAAATATGTATAATTTAACAAACACATAATAATAATAATAATAATAATAATACCGTTATTATATAGGCGCTTTTTCTCAATTTTGGGGAAATCGACTCAAAGCGCCGCGCCTGAAACCCAACACACACACTCACGAAACAGACACGGATTTACGCCATTTAAGACAAACACAGTACAAGACAAACGAAGGGCCAGTCAGCTACTGAAGTTACAGAGATTTTTGATTGCTTGTATTTGAAATTTGTAAAGTGGCCTGAGACCGGTACCAAAATGGGGGGGGGGGGGGGGGTGGAAGAACCGGAGTACCCGGAGAAAGAACCCCCATAAACAGCAAACATATTCAGTGCAAAACCGAATGCTCACTTTAGGTATGCGATGGTTATATTATTAGTCTGCTGATAATTTAATGAGACACATGCATGTGATGTAACAATTTTCCATTTCCATCACTTGAAAAGACAAGGTCTATTTTGGGCAGGTAAGTTGAAAAACAGATCCAGAGCATGCATACAATCGATATGTTGTATCCTGACCAAAAGTCTCCAGAAAGTTGGCTAGCAGACAATGAAGAATCTGTATTAAGTATTATCATAAGGCATCAATGCAAGTGAATGTATGGTTATAAGAAAATTCATTATATAAAACAATCCTTTTAGTATGATGACTCAATGAGTATCTTCTTCTTCTCCCACGTTAAGAGTATGGCTACTATAAGTACTATTGAAACATACCTACTCTAGCTGTGATCATGAAGACATCATGGTAGTTGTGGCACAGGTTAAAAGACTGAAAGTAAAACTTATTCTTGGCCAGCCGCATCCAGATGCGCTGCTTATGCCGCGCATCCGGATGTGGCTAGCCGCGAATGAGTTAAACTATAGGGATGTGCATATTGTACCGTGCACCCGAATTTCTCCTAAACGTACACCACATCAAATTCAATTAGCATGTGAATCATCAATGGTTTGGAGAACTTTATTGAACTATTTATTATGGTTCTGCTCCATCATGCGATTCACTGTGCGTCTTCATAAAAGAAAGGTTGACATACATGTCATTTAGCAGGTTTCAAACTTAAAAATAAACTAGGCTAGGTTATTGTTTGTAGTTGTTCCGCTGGCTAGTTTCGTTTTACAACCATACACTTATTAATCCATATCATACTGAGGCTAAAAGCTTCAAATTTGTACAAAGCCGTATGCAAGCTACTTACAGTACTTACAGATAAGGATATAGACCAATGGCTTTAGTTCAAGGGTGGTGCCAGAATAGCTTGGAGCCTAGAGGCGCCAAGCTATTCTTGCACTACCCTTGAACTATTTTCGTCACACTTATTTCACACACTGGTTTATTCCGAATGTTAAAGTTTAAACAATTTGCGTTGATACAGCGAGTTTACTGTTATTACACACAGCGCTTGCAGATTCAAATGCGTTCTGTTAGTGTTACAAATTAAAGCTATCTTTTCTTCCCTCCATCCCAGTAATATGTACTTGCAATATTATGATGTAGGAATCTGTTGGAATGCTTATGCACATATCAGAATTAATTAACTAAAATAATCGTGTGCTTACAGAGCCGACTAGTCCCTGAGGTGTCTTCGGTTTGTGTGCCAACACTGGTTGCACGTGTTACCGAACACCGGCCTGCTTTGTTTGCGACAAACTTAGGATACATTTTAATTCTGTTTGATACATATTTTGTGATGAAGAATTCGTTAATAATATGCACATATTGATATTTGTTCTTTCATCCAGGTGAATAATATTTTGATTGGCTTTACACAACACATAAATATGTTTTACGTTGAACGGAAGTGACTATTCGCACGTTGTCCAGAACGCTAGCGAACGCCGATGGAAACGAGTTTTGCCTGACAAAGACAATTACATGAAATTTCTGAAGGTCTTTCTTGGTTTCGAAAATGCCGCGACCTAGCAGGTATCATCCTTTTACGAGTATCATGGTGTTCTGTTCTGTTTTTGATATTTTAGATGCCTCTTTTTCCGTTTTACCAACTGGTCGTACAAATAACACCAATAAACTGAATTTGGAAACTATTTATAACGAGTAATATTAATAGCAGGCTGCCTTTAAAATCAAGAGTGCTTTTAGTTTTACACAAGAAGATGCACTTTGTAACTTCTTCTATTGTTATTTACCATAATAGTTTATATTTTTTCTTTGTAAGTTTATTTGTCATGTGTCTAAACTCAGAAATGAAAGCTGTGCACAATGACAATGCTACCCCCAGTTATGATTTCGGTACATCATTTGTTGTGATGTACATTTAGTCATTTAAATATTCGTCATATTTATGATATATACTACTTTCAGATCTTATCGGAAGAGAAGTTCTTCCAGGGAACGCAGCAAAAAAGACAGTAAGAAACGCAGAAGCCGTTCACGAAGCACTGAACGTAGTCGCCGTTCAACATCAAGAGAAAGATCTCGCAGGTCACGATCAAGAGATCGGAAGCGCAGTCGTTCAAGGGAAAGAAAGGACAAAGACAAAGACAAGAAGAAAAGAGGCTCCTCCAAGGACAGAAGTGCCAAAGGGTTGGTTTTTATTATTACTATTATTTACTGCTGAGAGAAAAAGAATCCAACTGTCAGGCATAGATTCTAATGAGCCCCTGCATCTTAATCAAATCACCTCAGTAAGCAAAACATCCTTGTGCCAACTTCGGTGGCAGTTGGTGCATGCACAGCCGATTTTTGCTTCGTTGGTCTTCAGTTATGTTGTTAACCCATTACAAATTACATCCTGAGGCAGATTTTTGGAAAATTTGCTTATTGTCCTATGAAGGCTACATTACAGATGAGGAGATACATCAACCATTTTAGTTTAAGGGTGGTGCCAGAATAGCCTGGCGCCAGGCTATTCTGGCACCACCCTTTCAAACTCTCATAGTCAAAATTAATTTCAAGCAGCAGTTTATCAGGATGAAAAGGGTTATCCCTTTGGCTGTCAGTGGCACATTTTATTGAGGTGATTCCTTCATGAATCCTTCAAAGAGTGCTAGTGAAAGTCAAAGGGTTAATTCTGTTTGTCTCACAGGAAAGACAAAAGAAGGTCCAGGTCCAAGTCAGCAACACCAGAGAGGAGGGTGACACACCGAGAGGGTGCCATTTCCGTCAAAGATGAACCTGTCAGCAAGGTAAAGGCCCCAGGATGCGATCAGTTTTGGGCCACATTCTTTTCTCATTATTCTCTGCCCAGCTGATTCTGAAAATTTCCCAGATAATTTTCAACTGTACACTAATTTCTAGTTAGACCCTGCTTCCGCTCGTGCTATTTTCTTTTTTTAAATGTAACAAACCATTTTACATTGTTTTTCTGTTTTCAGTTCAATTTTAATGCTCTTTTTTAGATTCTTGTGTCCGCACATGATTTATTTCATGAATGTTCACTATAAATTTTTTTACCAACATTCTTACCATTCTTACATAATAACATCCAATAACTATGCATTATATAGGTGGTGTGCATGTGACTTTCTTGAAAATGATAAAACCTGAACATGTTTCCTAGACCCAGTACTTTCTTTTTTAGTCAGTAAATGAATGCAAAGAAATCAAAAGACACGTTTAAGGAAGTATCTGCATCTGTACTGTAAAGTTTGATAACATACTGACATAAACTGTTGAGTTTACAGGGTAGTGCTTATTAATATTTGTAACATGGCAAAACTTCTTCATTTTGGTTTAATCCATTACATCCTGAGGCTGTTTTTGAAAAAAAAATTGCTTACTGTCTTATGAAGACTACATTACAGATTAGGAGATAGATCAACCATTGCAGTTCAAGGGTGGTGCCAGAATAGCTTGGGCCTCAGGAGCCAAGCCGTTCTGGCACCACCCTTGAACGATCATAGTCAAATTAATTTCCAGCAGTAGAGTATCAGGATGAAAGTGTCAATCATTTGCTGTCTGATATCAGGAAGAGGAACAGAAGCATCTAGAAGAAGAGATGCAGAAGAGACGTGAGCGCATTGAGAAATGGCGGCTGGAGCGCAAGAAAGTGCAGGAGCTGGTACCCATTAACATCGCCATGCCAACCAAGAAATGGACGCTGGAAGATGATGAAGATGAAGATGAGGAAGAAGATAAAAATGGGACTGGGGAGGTGGTAGAGGATGTGGACCCTTTGGATGCTTACATGCAGGTTTGAACATTTGCACTGTAAACAGTACCTTTGGCTGCGTGCACAAGGGGGTTAAACCCCTTTGCTGCCTGTGGCCATGAATACAATCTCTGAAACTGTTGAAGATTGAAAGCCTGAGACCCTTAATGTCTATGCTTCTCGAACAGAAAAAGACAATGCAATCCAACTGTAAGAGGCATAGGTCCTTGTGAGCCCTCGCAACTGCAAGGGCTCATTCGGATCAATGCCTCTTGCTGACACCACTGAGTATATATTTCTTGACAGCATTATCTCTTTGGTATTAGATTAACAAATATTTCAGAATACTCAGGGACTAATCGGACTATCGTGGATTGATTGATGGATTGATCGATCGATCAATCAATTGATTTAGCTAGTCAGTGTGTCACTCAGTAATGACAAACTGACTGGAGGCTGTGAATTTGATGGACTATCCGTTGTCTTTATCAGGCTGTGTCAGATAACGTGAACTCTTAATTTTGTTGTTGCAGACGGTTAATGAAGAGGTGAAAACATTAGGAGGCAGTGAAAAGCAGGAATCAACTGGAGAGGTAATTAAAACAACAATTTAAGAAAGGAGGTAATTAGCAGTAAAACATTATATTGATAAATTTTCTATTTTCTGTGTTTCCTCTAATTGCAGGGTTTTGCCATATTCAGCTTCAAGTTTAGCTGGAGTTAATAATAATAAATAATAATTATGGTATTTATAATGCGCTTATCTTATAATAATTATAACTCTAAGCGCGCACTCACAACTCGTGCACACATGCGCACGCTTTAGACAATGACTCACGTGCCACAAATAGTGAAATACATTACGACAGTCTGCTTAGGGTGGGGAGTGTGGTGTTATAGTGCTAGAACTGTTGATAGAGGTGAGTTTTGAGGGCGGACTGGAAGGAGGAGAGAGAGTGTTTCTGACGGAGAAAGAGTGGGAGAGTGTTCCAGGTGGATGGACCATATACTGAGAAGGAGCGGGGGCCGAAAGTGCTGAGTTTGGTGCGGGAGATGTGGAGGCGGAGAGGGTCGGAGGCGGAGCAGAGGGAGCGGGGAGGAGTGTAGGGGTGAAGTAAGTTTGAGAGATAGGCAGGAGCGCAGTTGTTCAGGGATTTGTAGCAGAGAGACAGAATCTTGTATTGGATGCATTGGGGGATGGGAAGCCAATGAAGGAGTTTGAGCAGGGGAGTGATGTGGTCGGATTTTTTTCTTTCTGAGGACGAGGCGGGCAGCATTGTTCTGGACGCGCTGGAGAGTGAAAGTGGTCTAGTGAGGGAGGCCGGAAAGGAGAGAGTTGCAGTAGTCGATGTGAGATAGGATGAGAGAGACAGCAAGTTCGGTGGCAGCTTTGGTAGTGAGGTATTTTCTGATCTGACCGATGCGGCGGAGGTGGAAGTAGCATGCCTGGGCCGTGGCGGAGACAAAGCTGGTCATGGAAAGAGAGGAATCGAGGATAACGCCGAGGTTTTTGGCCGAGTCGGAGAGGGAGATGGGGGTGCTGTCGAGTTGAAGGTGGAGGGAGGGAGGGAGCTGGGAAGTTTCTGGCGAGTGCCTACCATTTTGGCTTCCGTTTTGTCGTCATTCAGTTTAAGCTTGTTTGCTGTCATCCAGTTTTTCACGTCTTCGTAGCAGTCAGCCGTGCGAGTCAGTAGTGACTGAGTGTTGTCGAGTTTGTCTTTGTCTAGTAGATGTGAGTCGTCAGCGTAGAGGTGGTGGTGTATGTGGTGAGACTGGATGATGTTGGACAGGGGAGAGGTGTAGAGTGTGAAAAGGACCGGGCCCAGAACGGACCCCTGTGGAACTCCGCAGGAGAGCGTGACTGGGTTGGAGGAGACGCCGTCGATGGTGACGGACTGCTGTCTGTCGCAGAGGTAGGAGAGAAACCAGGAGTGAGCAGAGTCAGTGATGCCAAAGGAGTGGTGAAGGCGGTGGAGGAGGATAGAGTGGTCTATGGTGTCGAAGGCGGCAGAGAGGTCGAGTAGCGTAAGAAGGGAGATGTTGCCCGAGTCGGTGGAGAGAAGCAGATCGTTTAAGATATGTAGAAGGGCTGTTTCAGTGCTGTGATGTTTGCGATAGGCAGACTGGAAGGGACTGAGGAGGTTGTTGTCGGCGAGGTGGAGGTTGAACGACTTTCTCAAGAAGCTTGGACAGGAAAGAGAGATTGGAGACTGGGCAATAGTTTTTGAGTTCGTTTGGGTCGAGGTTGTGTTTTTTTTAGGAGAGGACGGACGATGGCGGACTTGAAGATATCAGGGACGGAGCCGTTCTCTAGAGATGTGTTGATGATGTCGGTAATAAATGGCAGAAGTTTTGGAAGGCCGTCCCGGTAGAGAGAAGCTGGGAGAGGGTCTAGTTCGCAGGTTTTAAGAGGCATGGACTTTATGGTCTTGAAGACTTCATCCTGAGAGACGGGCTGGAAGGACGAGAGGGGGGTGCCGGAAAAGGGGTTGTCGGGAGGGCAAGGCGGAGAAGGCAGAGTGTCGAGTGTGTTGCGCGGAGTTTGGATTTTGTCGGAAAAATAGGTGGAAAAAGCGGACGGGAGTTCTTCTTTGCTGTGTGTGTTGGGGAGAGGAGAGTCTTTAGAAATGCCTAGGAGTGTGTTCATGGTAGTTACCTTTTAGCTATCACAAAAACAGGGTTCAAATTCTATGTCTTCTGTGACCATGAACATAATTTCAACAGGGTCTAAACAAATTTTGACTCCACCCATGTATCAGTGAACTTGAATTTTTTCTTTTTTTGAGCTGATGTTCAACCCCTTCACTGCTCAGAAAAGCTGTATTTGTCATCCAAGAGACATAGATCCTCATGAGCCCCCGCAGTTGCGGGGGCTTATGTGTATCTATGCCTTTTGCTGACACCACTTTGTGTCGAAATGCCTCGGATGACTGGAGCTGTTTGATGTTGAATTGACAATGATTATTTATAGACACAAAATCTGTGATCACTGGCAGTGAAGGCCTTAACCCATATCATACTGAGGCCAAAAGCTTCAAATTTGTACACTGCCATATGCTAGCTACATTATAGTACTTACAGATAGGGATATAGACCAATGGCTTTAGTTCTAGGGTGGTGCCAAAATAGCTTGGCGCCTAGAGGCGCCAAGCTATTCTGGCACTACCCTTGAACTATTTTCATCACACTTATTTCACACAGTGGTGTATTCCGAATGATAAGGGTTAAGCACATGAGTTCCCTTTCATGATCAGTCTAGCGCCCACTGTACATTTGCTTTGATTACATTTCAGTGAGGTACTTGTGTTTGCTTGTTTGTGTAGGAGCAAAAGGTGCAGTTTGTGACAGCTGTGTTGGTGAAAAAGAAAGAGGATCCAACCAAGTCTAAGGGAGAACTGATGGAAAGCAATGCTGATGCTATGGAGGTAAGTGCTCACAATCAGAAAAAAAACACAAACCAGATTGATGTATACTGTATGTATAAATAATAAACAGAAATAATAACAAGAAAAAAAAGTACAGAAATGCAGACATCTGTGCATAGGCTTTGCTTCTTTAGCCCATATCATACTGAGGCTAAAAGTTTCAAATTTGTACACTGCCATATGCAAGCTACATTATAGTACTTACAGATAAGGATATAGACTTTGTTTCCTCAAAAACATTACCGATGACATGACTTTATGGAAATGTCTACTTCTAGCTCAATTTTAGCCTACTTACCCGTTGTGTGCCCACACAACCCGGGAGGCACTCGGGGAACCCCCCTAGAGGGGCCGAGAGTTGTCTCCCGTTTCCCGCCTTACCGGCTCCGGTCACGAGACCGGCCAGTTTTTTGCTACTTCGCTCGTACAGAGAAGACGTGTCTGGCCTTGCGCTCGCGCCGCTTCGACCGGTCCTTCTCTTGCCTACGCTCGTTGCCTCTTCATGTGCCCTGCCTCTGCTGGCGTCGTTCTGCTGCTCTCCTCTACGCTGTGGAGGTGTATGACTACCCTTCCCCCTGTTCCCGATTCGTCTCGGAGGTAAGGTAGCGGTAGTTTCCCACAGCCGGCCCTCGGGCCGAGAGCCGGCTACCGTTGGGCTTCCCTTTCGGCTTTGCTACTACGTGGGCGCCAGTTGTTGAGCTTACGCTTCGGCGCCTTGCACGACCTTTTTTACGAGTCTCCTCGAGGGACGTCGCCTTCTCTCCTTTGGTATTTCACTGTTACGAGAAGACGTTGCCTTGTAGACTAGGGTGTCTGTTCTCGTAGGGCCTTCGGGCACCCACACGCCGTTCGTCTACCTTAAAGGCCCTTTAGCTCTGGGAGACTGTAGCCACTATTTACGCGCCGGTGGTCACGGCGCTTGGAGTACCTTGGTGTGGGGCTAGGCTCCCTTGTCCGCCTTTGCGACCTTGTGCTCTTTGTCTGTTGCAGGAACCAAATGCTTACCTGCGCTCAATGCGGCGACTTCAAGTGGCCGACGGACGACCATGCGGTCTGCCTCCCCTGCTCGGGCTGCGCCTCGACCATCTCTGCGATGTCTGTGCGACCTGGCCGGAGTTCCATTGGTCTGACCTCTGGAGTTTTTTACCGGCGAGAGCGACCTCCGTCTGCTATCTCTCGTCCCACTCCTGTTGACGTCGCCCCTGTGGTAACGACCGCTCTTCCTCGCCTCGGCCTCTCGGAACGGATTGATCGTCGGGACTCTGCGTTGTTCGCTGACCAGAGGACTGCCACTGCTGCCACGCCCGCTGACCCTTCCGGAGGGTCTGTTTGCCGGCAAAGCGCCCGCCTCACTGAGCCCGGCCTGCAGCAGTTCGCCACGAGCCGTCCCACGTTGACTGGCCTTGCTCCTCTCTCTCTCCACGATAAGCCCGCTGATCCTTCCGGAGGATCTGTACACCGGCATAGAGCCCTTCTCACTGAGTCCGGCCAGGAGAGACGTCAGCCTCAACCTACGCGACACAGTCGCGCCCCCGACCTTCCCGTTCCACCGTCAGTGCTAGACACTCGCGCTCGCCCGCGAGCGCCGCCGGAAGGATCGTTCCCCCCGCCGGGAGCGTCGCCGCTCCCCCCGCCACTCCTCGTCGCGCGCTCGGTCGCGCTCGCCTTCGCAGTTCGATGCGTTCGCCGCGTCACCGCCATCGTCGACCTTCTTCCCGTGATCGGCACTCCTCTTCGGTTGTCCGCCGTACTTCACCCAGAAGAAGCCACGCACCGGACAGGACCCCTCCTCGCTCCTTCCCGCGGTCGCCTCGGCGATCCCCGCCTCCGTCGTCGCTGCCGGCTCGTGCCTGGGCTTCCCGTGAGGTTCGAGATGCGCCCCCGCCCAAGCTTCGACCTTCCTTGGTGCCTCACCCGCCTTCTCGCCACCCCCTGGACGAAGAAGCCCTCAGCGTGCTGCCCGAAGACTCCGTCTCAGCCCTGTTGGAGGAGGATGCTCGCTCCCTTTCGCCCTCCGACGTCGGTGATGATGTCCCCTCGTCCCTTCCGTCGTCGTCCCGGGCGGAGACCCTCCTAGCCTTGGATGAAACCGCCAGGATCATCGCGGCCACTCTGCCAGCGGACTCCTGCCCAGCCTCTCCCCCCCCTGAAGAGGAAGGTCTCGGCCTTTGTGGATGCTGAGCGTCAGGTGAAGAGGTTCAAGTCGCTTCCCCAGCCGCCTGGATTAAGGAGCTGCGAGATGTCTTCTCAGCGCTCCTGCAACTTCCCGCGTCTCGAGAGCCGGTGTTCTTCTCCGATCGTCGCTGGCCGGCTGGCCTGGACATCGCCTTCCGGCGGGATTGGTATGCCGGTCTTTCCCAGGCTTTCTCCATCCCTCTTCCTGCGATCGACCCCCCGGCCGTGTCGCAAGCTGGCGGCTCCGCCCTCCTTCGCCGTTCCTTCCCTCGTGGCCTGGATTGACTGCGTCTCTGGTGCGGAACACCTTAGCCTGCGCTGGGTTCCTGGAGCTGCTCACTCAAGCCCTGGTTCGTCGTGTGGAAGACGCTTGGCAGCCTCTCCTTGGGGATTTACTCGTCTCAGCGGAAGTCGCCAACCGAGCCGCCTACCACTCATCCGTTAATGCTATGGCTGCCTCCGCCAACTGTGCCCTGATGCGTCGAGACGCACTTCTGCTTGCCTGCCGAGGGATACCACCTGACCTGCGTGCGCAGCTTCGTCGTGCTCCGCTGGGTGGCCCCCTGCTTTTCGGCGACACCTGGTCATCCGTTCGAGCCTCCAACCCCGACCGCTGGCCTGTGAGTGCTCCTCCTCCCCGCCGCTTCCGTCCTCCCGACAGGCTAGGGGTCGCGCCTCGCGGTCGGTTAGACCCGCTGCTGCGTCAGCCCTGCTTCGGCCCTGAGCAGGCCCCCGCCTTGGCCGTCCTAGACCCTCCAGGGCCTGTGTCCCTGCCTGGCCCCGTCCCGCCCGGCGACCGGGTCGCGGGCGGGCTACCTGACTGCCCCCCAGCCTTGGCCCCACCGACCACTTCGGGGTCTCCGGTCGGTGGGAGGCTAGCCTTTTTCAGCGGAAATTGGCTCACACTCTTCCCGACGACCCCTGGATTTGCGACACCGTCTCGGCCGACCTCCGGATCGCCTTTCGCAGCCCGCCTCCTTTGCGTCGCTCCCCCCTTTGTACCGAGATCCCCAGCGACCCGTTGAAGGCCTCCGCTCTTCGGGGAGAGGTCTCCTCCCTCCTGAGGAAAGCCGCCACGGAGGTGGTACGCGTCCCCTACTCCCCAGCCTTCTACAGCCGCTTGTTCGTCGTTCCGAAGCCTGGAGGGAGATGGCGACCGGTGATCGATCTCTCGGCCCTGAACAAGTACATTACGGCCCCCTCCTTCCGGATGGAGACTGCACGAGCCCTGAAAGCCGCGGTCCAGCCTCTGGACTTCGCAGTCAGCCTGGACCTTTCAGATGCGTACCTGCATGTCCCGATGCACCAGGCCTCCAGGAAGTTCCTCCGCTTGCGATCGACGGCGTGGTATACCAGTTTCGCGCGCTCCCGTTCGGTCTCAACCTCAGCCCCTGGGTGTTCACCCGGCTGATGGACGCCGTAGTCGCCAAGGCCCGACAGTCCTCCTCCAGTCCGACGTCGAATTACCTAGACGACCTCCTCCTACGCAACCAGTCAGAGACCTCGCTCGCGTCGGACAGGGATGCGCTGCTACTGCTTCTGGCACACTTGGGCTTCCTAGTGAACGACGGCAAGTCGGATCTCTCGCTGTCCCGCCGCTTCGTGCACCTGGGCATGGAATTTGCGACCGACCTCAACACGGTGCGCCTCCCAGCCCCCCGGATCCAGAAGATTGCGGACCTAGCCGGTCAGTTAGCACGACAGGACGTGGCCCCCGCCAGAGTCTGGCCCCAGCTTGGGCCTGCTGAACGCCGCAGCGGACCTTATCCCCCTAGGTCGTCTCTACTCCCGGCCGATCCAGCTGCATCTCCTACTCCATTGGCGCCCGTCGTCAGGCGACTTAACGACGTTGGTTCCGGTGCCCCAGATGCTGCTGCCTCATCTTTGTCGGTGGACCGACCACTCGTGGCTAGCGTCGGGAGTTCCCCTGGCCGCCCCTCCACCCCAGACCTCGCTTTGTGTCGACGCCAGCCTCACTGGGTGGGGCGCCCATCTCCTTCCTCGGTTCCTCTCGACTTCGGGGCCCTGGCCCGCGGACTTAGCGCACACTCACATCAATTGGCTGGAGATGCAGGCTGTGTGGCAAGCCCTGCAGTTCTGGGAGGATCGCCTCAGACACCAGGAGCTACTCGTCCTCTCGGACAACACGACTATGGTGGCTTACATCCAGAAACAAGGTGGCACTCGCTCCCGACCTTGTAGGCCCCTCTACCGGATGTTGCGTTGGTGCGAGGACCGGGGTATTACCATTCGAGCCCGACACATCCCCGGACACCTGAATGTCTTAGCCGACTCGCTGTCTCGCCGCGGCCAGCTCCTGCACACGGAATGGACCCTTCGGCAGGACATCTTTCGGATGATCTGTTCCCGGTGGGAGACTCCCCAGGTCGACTTGTTCGCCACGAGGTGGAACCATCAGCTGCCGCTCTTCGTCTCCCCGATTCCCGATCCACTTGCCTGGGCGGTCGATGCACTCTCCATTCCCTGGGACGGCCTGGTGGCTTACGCCTTCCCCCCGACGGTTCTTGTACCCAAAGTCCTTCTCAAGCTGCGGGGCTGCTCGGCGGTCCTGCTGTTAGTTGCACCGTTCGCCTGGAACCGCTCCTGGACCACCGACCTTCTCAGCCTCGCCACGGACCCGCCCCTGCTGCTTCCCGCCCCACGCACCATGCTCAAGCAACCGCGTCAGCCGCTGTTCCACCCCTGCCCGGAGCGGCTCCTCCTTCACGCCTGGAGGTTGTGCGGCAAGCCCTCGGAGCTAGAGGCTACTCGGGTGCAGCAGTGGAGGCGATCGCTTCGGCCCGCAGACCTTCCACCATCCGAGTCTACGAGGGAAAGTGGCGAGTCCTGTGTTCCTGGTGCTCTGAGCACGGCCTGTCACCCACGGAACTGACTAATCCTCAGCGGGCGGACTTCTTCCTCTGGCTCTTTCGAGACTTAGGCCTGGCCCCCATCGCCGTGAGGGGTTACCTGTCCATGATCGCTGACACTTATCGACACCTTGGACACCCAGACCCGGGCGCCTGCAAAGACTTAGCCGACCTTATGGGTCACTTCGGCATCCAGCGCCCAACACACCGCTCACTCCTTCCCCGCTGGGACCTGCCCTGGGTGCTAACGTGGTTAAATTCTGACAGATTTGAACCCTTACCTTGGCCCGTTTCGCAGATGTGACACGAAGACGTGCTTCCTGCTGGCCCTTGCTACCGCCTCTCGGGTGAGTGAGCTACACGCACTCTCGGCGCGGCCTACCTGCCTACAGTTCCGAGCGGATGGGTCTGTTCAACTCCTCACTGACCCTGCCTTCCTGGCCAAGAACAGGTCTCCTCTGATGGCACCTCAGGTTATCACCTTACGGCCGCTAAGAACCAACCCTCTGTCTCAGGAGACCAGGCAACAGGATCCCGTGCGCGCCCTTAGAGTTATCTGCGACGATCTAAAGCCTTCCGCAGAGGGCGTTCGCGCCTCTTCCTACCTCTGAGACCCAGCAGGAATGACATAACAGCCCAGACGATCTCGTCCTGGCTCCGCTGGGTTATACGCTCCGCGTATCAAGATATCTCCCCGCAGGGAGCGAAGAGGCTGCACATTCGTTCGCGCACATGAGGTACGAGCCATGGCCACGAGCCTCGCATTTGACCGAAACTGCGCTGTCAAGGACATCGTGGCAGCCATGGGCTGGCAGACTGAATCTGTATTCGCCCGCTTCTACCTCAGGGACCTGGCAGGCCAAAGAGAGAATCTCGCACTAGTGAGGGACATCGCCGCGGCGCAACACTCCCTCCCGGCGCCACCGGCGCCTATCTATGCACTTCGCTAAAATTGTCGGGAGGTTGCGACTGGGAGGACGGCGCTGTTTACCATTAAGAGTTGCGCGGCACCCTCCTCCTCATCGCAATTCTTCCATAAAGTCATGTCATCGGTAATGTTTTTGAGGAAACAAATTCATTTTTCTCTAAAAGGTATTTTTTCGAAAAATACTTACCGATGACATGACTCGGAGGACCCTCCCTCCTGCCCCGCTTGCCGCTTTCGAGCGAAGTATCAGAAAAAACTGGCCAGTCTCGTGACCGGAGCCGGTAAGGCGGGAAACGGGAGACAACTCTCGGCCCCTCTAGGGGGGTTCCCCGAGTGCCTCCCGGGTTGTGTGGGCACACAACGGGTAAGTAGGCTAAAATTGAGCTAGAAGTAGACATTTCCATAAAGTCATGTCATCGGTAAGTATTTTTCGAAAAAATACCTTTTAGAGAAAAATGAATTTTTAGTTCAAGGGTGGTGCCAGAATAGCTTGGCGCCTCTAGGCGCCAAGCTATTCTGGCACTACACTTGAACTATTTTAGTCAAACTTTTATTTTCTCAAAATCATTACCGATGGCATTACTACTAGGAATGCTTTGCTTATCTTAACAATTTTAGCCTAAAAAACTCGTGTACCTGATGACAGGGGAGGCAACCACCCAGGGGTGTCATTACCAGGACACCCCGAGTGGCCTCCCCTGCCTCCCTATTCGGTGGCGTGCTCACTGTTTCCCGGCAGTCTCTTCACTTAGCTCAACCAGGACAGGCCGTGAGCATATCGTGCTCCAGTTGTGGTTAGGTGGATTACCATTGTGTACCGTGGACACTTGGATTTATGTGCATTGTGTTGTGCATTGTGTTGTGCTTGGATTACCTACGTGTTCTGTGGATTATGTGGTGTTGGTTTTTTCTGTGGGATTATTGGTTTGAGTCATGATAAGGTAAAGTAGCGGTTACTGCCTCTAACCGGTGCCGACCGGGAGCGCGGTCCCTCTGAGGAGGCTCCCCGCTTCTCGCCGGTCTTCTTCTGTCCTTTGTTACAGTGCTTAGGTACAGACCTGCACCAAGTGTGGCTCCTTCCAGTGGCCTAGGACGGCCATGATGTCTGCCTACCATGCTCGTGCTGCTCCTCCGAAGAGACAGGCGACAGTGCGTGACGTGGGAGGAAGAGAGATGGTCGCAGCTGGGGGCGTTTTACCGGAGGGATAAACCGGCCTCTTGCACACAGCTGACGAACAAAGCAGCATTGATGACAATGAAGGAAAATGCAGAATCATACTGGTCGGTGCCTCGGGCAGCACTGCCCCGCCTTGAGCGGATGAATGAGCCTAGCAGCAGCAAAGGATTGGAGCTTGCCCCCCATTCAGACCCGGCACCAAGAGCTCCACCCCACCTCGTAGAGGCCCTGGGACATGCTTGACCGCCAGTGATGGGGTTCGCCCCTAGGCACGTGTTGTACAACAAACCAAGGGGAATTACTTAATTGTTGGCATATGGAAGCTCGGTCCCCCCGCAATAAAGATTTTGGGCCAGGTTATCACCCCCCAGGTGAGAGAGAGAGAGAGAGAGAGAGAGCCCAAGCAGGGGACCGCCTGCCCCCTGAGAGGCAAGTGCCCGCCAGCCTTAGGCCGGACCAGCGCCATCACCAGGCCGTGTCTACAACGCACCTCTCAGGGAGGGACAGGAAAAGATAGCCACAGAACGCACACAAGAGCTCCACCCCGCCTCGTAGAGGCCCCGGATATGCAAGGACGCTCACTACGGGATTCGTCCCCCAGGTATGGGTCTGCATGGAGCTCAGGCATCTCGCAGTAAACGGAGGGCGAGAAATTCAGTCATGCGAGACACAGAACGCACGGAAGAACTCCACCCCGCCTCGTAGAGGCCCGGGACATGCTTGAACGCCAGTGATGGGGTTCGCCCCTAGGCTGTGTCGGCATATGGAGCGCGGTTCCCCCACAGTGAAGGTGGAAGATGAGATTGAGTCTCAGACAAGCAAGCTTTGGGACGGGAGCCCTCCCTCGAGGACGGTCGTGCGGTCAACCAAACCAACTGTCGAGACGTACTTCCCCATCGTGTTGGACTGAGAAATGTTTTGGAGACCGAAGCTGTCCATAGGAGGACTGACATTCGGTCATTAGAGCCAGCCAGCGGGATGTGCTTCCCTGTCGCGATTGAACCACCAGGACACCTCCCCCACTCTGTAGGAGCATGGAGATGACACAGGCTTCAGGGTCCCGAGTCGAAGAGTAGAGCTACAGACGAGAACTAACTCGCAGGGCGGATCCCCCATGTCCGAAGCCCTATTGGGAGGAACTAACTTGGTCAGCAGCCAACGAGAGGTGGTGCCAACCACCCACCCACACTCTGCCCTAGGAGGTAGAGAGGAACTCACAGTGGCCATGGACTTGCTTCTCGAGGGGACGAAGTCTACATGTTCGGTCGGGTGACCGCAGCAGCTGGAGAAAGGGCGCTACAGATACCTAATGCCTGGGAACGTCTTCTTCCCTCTTCGCCTCTCCGACCAGCGGACAAGCTCGGGTACGGCGCAGCGTGGGATCTCTCAGTGACACCGAGCATCAGAGGCTCCTGGCAAGAGCGGCCGGCAGCGACGGGATATGAAGGGACGCGCTGTTGTGACAGGTTCCAAGTTTGCTCGTCTTTTGGGATAACACAGCGGTGGAAGGCTCCGCACAAGGACATTCTTCTGTGGGACCGACTTGGCAGACAATAAGGTGACAGCGCAGGATCCCTTGCCACCTCGGCAGGATTGTCTCCACTCGCTTCAGTCAACGGTGGAGAGATGGAAGCTTTGGCTACAGCGCTACTTGGTGATGTGGGAGCCCTGCCTAGAAGGAGACCACTGAGGTGGTCCGAGACGCTGACGCCCGACAGGCTACAGTAGGCCCTTACGGATCCCGGACCCGGAGACTAGGTGACGTCTAGTGTCGGCTTTGGCGCTTACTAGTAACTTTGGCCCAGCGCTTGCAGCTACTTGGACGGTCAGTCCTCTGGAACCAGAAGGTGAAGCGTGGGAGGACCTGGACTCCTGGCTGACGCAACGCCGCCGACGTGGATTCCTGGGCATCGGAGGCAAGTCTGACGGGGGACCAGCACCCAGATTTGCTGCCTAGGCAAGGAGTGCCTGACCGATAACAGCGGTATAGCAACGAGTGAACACGCAGGCAGACACATCCGCTGGCTGGAGTTGAAGGCGGTGCGGCTGGCGAGCGTCAGATGGAAACAATGGCTCACGCTACGGAAGGTACGGCTGCGCTCCAGCTACTAGAAGGTCGGGTTTTCCTCGTGTAGCACTTCTGCTGGTGGTGCAGAGATCGGGACAGCACTCGTCGGACATGGCGCTTCGGAGGTCAGCTCAACGTACGCGCGGATTCCCCTTGTGGCAGGGTCAGTGGCAGCGCAAAGAGTGTTACTACACCCGGCTGCCTCTACGCGTGTGAGGAGACTCCAATGATAGGCCAGTCCTCCTGTTGTGGAACAGGAAGCTGCTTCCTCTGTCGCCTCCAGATGGGATCCACAAGCCTGGGCCGTGGATGGGCTCCTTTGAGGAACAGATTCCTTGCGTAGCCAACCACCATTGCATGTGATTTCCCCGGTTGGTCTGTTCACCGAAGTTAAGCCGTTTGGGGGCGGTACCTGAGAACAACAGGTATGGTGGAAGTCACTTAACCCTTATCTTGTTCACCAGAGGGTGACATACGTTCGAATAAGAATAGTTAAAGGGTAACGCCGGAGTGGCTTGTCGCTGCTAGGTTTCACGCTATTCCGGCCTAGTCTTCAAGTAAAGCCTTTGGGCTGTATTCTTATTTTTTCTATAGTTTAACCTGTGTATGGCAGGGCACAAATTGAAGCTGTTAGCCTCAGGCGGATATGGGTTAAGATGCGTCAGCGCGTTCCCTCCCTCAGGACAGGTACCTAGGGGCCCCACAAGCTCAGGGATGGCATGGTGATTAGGACTTTGATGACTGTTCTGCTGGATCACAGTCCTTTGGAGACGCGCGGCGAACCCCTGCCTCAGCTCCGCGTCTGAGACGATCGCAACACTGGCAGCAACTGTTTTACAGACACAGCAGCACACTGGAAGATGGACAGTCAGCACTCTCACACCAAGAGGCTTCTTGGATGCGACAGTGGATGCGATTGCAGCGACTCAAGGAGTCTCTGACAGTACGGATACGAGGGAGAGGGGAGAGTACTACAGGCCTGATGTGCAGCGGAACAACTCTCCCCACAAACCGGACTACCCCCATTTTGGCCTAGTTTAGGGGTTCCAAAGCGGAATCAGACCCCTCAGCATCATTAGAATTTACCGGGTGGCAGACACTTATTGACACCTAGCACGGACCAGCGCCGGTACAGACCTTTCGGATTGGATCGAGCACTGTCATCGGCGAGACGGCCGGCTTCCGCTGGCGATGCTGGGAGACCTAACAAAAAGACCTGCTGACTGTTCGCCATCGCTTTGGCTTCACACTTTTAGCAAGATTGCGCCTTCTCTGGGCGTCCCTCCGGTCTCCAGATCAGGGCCGATGACTAGGGCAGCACTCCACCAGCTGGACTTGGGCTAGAAACCTCCTTCCAGTGTCTGCACCGCAAGTTCTACCGTCTGTCCGTTTAGTGAAACGGACCAGTCCCAGGAGTTCTGCCTAAACGACGCGGTCAGGGCGCCTTATAGTGGCAGGCGCAAGACTACGCCACTAAGACAAAGACACACGCCTATTTCTGCCCTTGGCTCCGGGCAGATGGGACTCCATGGCACAAACGGTCCCTAGCTTGCTGGGTCGTTCATTCGGCATACCCCCAGGGGGGGCCCAGACGTTGCGCATCCGAGCACACAAGTCAAGCAGGGGCTACTAGCAACGCCTTACCAGCCTGGCACAGGACGGAATATTGTGGCGGCCATAGGTGAGCGGGCCGAGTCTACCTTCGCCCGCAGAGACCTGTCAGACCTATCCGGCCGGCGCGTCTGCCTGGCACTAGTGGGGGTCATCTCGGTGGCACAGCACTCCCTCCCGGCACCACAGGCGCCATGGTTAACGTCTAGCTAAAATTGTCGGGAGTGGTGCATAAGGACGGGCCTCGATGGTTCGGGCAGGGGACAGGTGTACCAGATTGCGGCACCCTCCTCCTACTCGCCATTCTTCCTAGTAGTAATGCCGTCGGTAATGATTTTGAGAAAATAAATGAATTTTTCTCTAAAATGTATTTTTTCGAAAAATACTTACCGACGGCATTACTCGGAGGTCCCTACCGCCTTCCCCGCTTGACGCAGTTGAGCTAAGACTCAGAGACTGCCGGGAAACGCTGAGCATGCCACCGGATAGGGAGGCAGGGCAGGCCAGTCGGGGTGTCCTGGTAATGACACCCCTGGGTGGTTCCCCCTCCTGACGTCAGGTACACAACGAGTTTTTTTGGCTAAAATTGTTAAGCTAAGCGAAGCATTCCTAGTAGTAATGCCGTCGGTAAGTATTTTTCGAAAAAATACATTTTAGAGAAAAATTCCTATTTCACACACTGGTTGGTGTATTCCATATGATTATGGCTAATGCACATTTATAATGGATGGTAGTGACCCTGTGACTGTCTGTTGCACTTTTTGTTGAGGTGATTCTGGTACACATATATATTACTGTGTTGTACTTGTCGTTTTAAAACTTGTTTCTGTCTTTGTTGGGAATCTTTCCGCATATTACAACATGTACACACTTGGCAGTCACCTCTTTGGTCTAAATTCTGTCTCCAGTTAGTGTTTGGCTCACATGCAATAGCAAAAGTGAGTCCATGTTAGTGGTCATCCGTCCACTGTCATCCATCGTCTGCGGCAAACTTTAACATTGGCATTTTCTCAGAGACTGTTGAAGCCACAGTCTTCAAACTTGGCCAAAGGATCATGCCAATTTCCTTAGAAGTTTTAGGGTCACAGGAGGACCAAATTTTGTTCCTTTTTAAAAAAAATAACGATATTTTGACAAAAATTCATTTTTCTGGTTTCAGTATTCATCAGAAGAGGAGGAAGAGGACTTGGACACTACCATGGCCAATATGGTGAAGAAGAAAAAGGTAAGCTTGTTATAAGCCTATGCACTATGCACACATTATTTAGAGTAGATGCTACATTTCGTATCCCCTAACCCATTTAGCCCCAAGGTCCATTTCTCAAATTTTGAAGGTGTTGCCTGATGACTATTACCAGTTGCAGGAGATTGATTGACCATGATAATTCAAGGATAGTGTCAGATTAGCTTGGCACCTGTAGGGTCTCCGGGCTAAATGGGTTAAAAAGACTCATCACCTATGGCATGTGTGTTGACTGTGATTTTTAACCTTATGGCTTAGAATGATATGGTCCAGTTTCACAAACCAACTCACAAGCTATATATTTTGTTGTGAGTTCATCTTTTGGCTTCGTGCGTTTGATTTAAGATTAAGATAAAATAAGATAGTTTATTGCCATATGTTTCCATGTACAAAACAATAAAAACATTGGAATTTATCTTGAGGTCAGTTACTAAGACTAAAAACAAACACACATATGATTCAGTTAAAAGCTGACTGTACACATTCGTTCAGGCAGTTGTGAGAAATCTGGCATTGTGTAGGTCCTGGGGGTCATTAAACTGTTGAAACAACATGGACACCAGTCGAAAATCTAAATGCAAGCAGTACGCATGATTTCTTGTATGCCCTGCAGTCACAGAGAGGTATACAAGAATATATGCCTCTTGCAGATGGAGGCTAGGTAAGAGATTGAGTCATATGCATTTTAAGTTTGGCCCAGGATCGCATGCCTGGGCTTGACATTAAGAACGGTTAGTTATTTGGGTTTAACGCCGAGCAGGCAGCCAAGGCCATCTAACGGTGGGCCATTAAGAACAGATTGCTGCAATCAGTAAGAGAAGAACCCAACGGAGAATGAAACACACTTAGAAAGGACAGTTACAACACAATTTATTAATTTGTTTTCTCAAAACTCTTTCCGATGGCATTACTAATAGGAAGGTACACTTAGCTTACCGATTTCAGCATAAGCATCTGTCGTGTACATTACACAACCAGGGAGGCGACTCCAGGGAGTTGTTACCAAGAAACCCTTAGTGGCCTCCCTTGCCTCCCTATCCGGTCACGTGCTTGGTAGTATGCCGCCAGTCTTTACGCTTAGCTCACCGTGAACGGTTGGATTCAGCCCTCAAGGATAGCTTCGGCTGTGTATGGTTGGATTACCGGTTGTGAACCCATTTGGATTACCCTCGCAGGAGTGGCGTCTGGGTGGTTTGCCATAGCAGTCCTTGCTTGCTGGGGGGGGTTACCTAGCAGCTTTGCTGTTTTTGGCAAGGTAATACCTCAGTTAATGCCACACAGCCGGCGGGATTGATGGGCTGGCCAGTGGCAATGGCCGTGGAAATTGGTCTTGGCGGACATTCAAGATTTAAGATAACTTTATTGTTGCTTTATAGCAAAATTTGTCTTGCCATCTCAGGTGCTGCTCACATGCACTCACTCGCTCATTCCACAAATTACAAGAACAGAGCTACAATATGGACGATGACTCAGGACTGACTCGTCCGTGAGCTCGGTTTATGTGGCCTAGGGGGATGCCATGCGCGGCCTCCACGTGCTTTTGTTTTCTGCGCCAAGTGTGGGGCCTTCATATGGCCTAGGGAAACCCACGCTGTATGCCTCCCCTTTCGGGCTGGGCCTCCGGGCGGACTTGTGACACGAACGAACGGCCTGCGACGTCCCGGACCCAGCCTTCCCCCTCCGGCTCCTCCCTACTCTGCGGGAGGGCTTGTCAGGCGTGCCTCCTCAGATGCAGGGTCACAGCCTTTGCTCAGATATGGCGGGGTAAGGCCTCGGTTAATGCCATGGAGTGGCGAGATTGCGGCTGGCCGTGGCATTTGTTTCCTAAAAAACAATACTGATGCCATTACTACAAGGAATTGTCTCTTAGCTTATATAATTTTAGCCCAAAACTTACGTTGTATACCTATAGGACAAGGGAGGCAATCTAGGGGCGCCGTGACCCAGTACCCCGAGTAGCCTCCCATCCCACCCCATCAGGGTAACTGCCTGGTGCAGATACGCCAGTTTGTTCTCTTAGCTTGTGGATTACAGTTGTGGATTACAGTTAGCCTACTGCAGCTTTCCCTACGGCTGTGTATGGTTCTGCGCCGGTGTACCTTCGACTTGGAGACTCGGTTCCCGGCTGTGTGTTACTTGCACTCGGGTGCCTTGAACTGTTGTTACTTGTGTGGTTCTTCTGCTGGTGCCCTCTGACAAGTTCGCCTGTTTCCCGGTCTTCTGGGACTTATGTCGTGGACTCGGCGCCCTTGCCTGACGTGTGCGGCCCCTCGGTTCCTTGGTGTGGCGCTCCTCCCTTCTGCCTGTCAGGTTCCCCCCTCCCCACCCCCCCCCCTCCCCCCCCAGCCTCTGCGAGATGGCTAGGTAAGGTCTCGGGCGGCGGCATTGCTGTTGGAATTTGTTTGTGTTTTTACTCATCGGAAAGTATTCGTGCTCGGGTGCACTCGTTACGTGGCACAGCAGCCACGACCGTTCGCTTCTTATTTTCGCCTATGTGTTGCAGTTGTCAGGTTTGCACCTGCACCTGATGTGGCGATTTCCAGTGGCCGAGTGATACGCATGTGGTGTGCCTCCCCTGCTCCGGTTGTGCCTCCAGCCGCACCTGTGATGTCTGCGCGCCCTGGGCAGAAGTGCTATGGTCCCAGCTCTGGAGCTTCTATCGGAGTGAACAACCTACGCTGTCCCGCAGCCTCACGCATCCCTCGGCCCCTGACCGACGAAGAAGCACCCACTCTGCTGTTGGGGGACAGCACAGGAAGGATCCCACCTTGCACACCAACTTGCTCGAGTCTGGTCTGCAGCGAGTTCGCTCACCCCGCTTTGCGGAACCTGAGAATCAGAAGGAGAGGAGATCACACAACGTCCCGACGCCAGATCAGCGACATAGTCTTGCTTCCCACAACAGGCGATGCTTGGAATGCTCCAGGATGGACACAGCTTCTGGACCTTTGGATGCCCGCTCGCACGAACGGAGCCCAACCCGACGCGTTTCTTCACGGACTGCGGACTCCCGCCAGCAGCCCCGCGGTTCCTCGATCCCGGACCCCCAGTGTCATCGACCGCCCTGCTCTACGGTCTCTGGCTGATGTTCTCGCTTCCCCCGCCCGGCCAGCAGGTCTGCTTCAGGCTCCGTTGTTTTTTGGACACCTCGACCTCTGCCTCGGACGCCGCCGTGGGTCTCGGTGGATCGGGCTTCCAGTCGTCGCTCTTCCCGCTCGGTGGCCTCTTCCGTCGTCCGTCCGTCGCCCTCTCCTGCCGCGCCGCCTGGACCATCCCCTCCCCCTCCCTGGCAGGTTTTCCCCTGCCGCCCCCATTCCCCTTCCCCATCACGACATCAGGTACGCTCTTGTCGCACCTCCCCCACGTGGATGCTCGCCCTACCGGACTCGCCGTTCCCGCTCGCCCCTTCGCAGTTGCTCTCATCGGATTCGCTCCTCGTCACGGTGGGCTCCGCCGCCTTTGCTCCCTCCGCGCTGCCCTCCCGTGCCTCCCGAGGAGGATGACGCCCTCAGCATTTTCCCGGACGATTCCGCGTCAGAACTCCTTCGCTGTTCGGCCTCCCCTCCCACCCGCTCGTCGGATGCGCCTTCGTCGCCGACGGCCCTACGGACGACTAGGTCAGAGACTCTCTTCTCCCTGGACGAGGTGGCATGCCTTGTCGCTTCATCTCTTCCCTCGGATGCCTGCTCCCCTTCCCCGCCCCCCAAGAGGAAGCTCTCGGCTATTGTGGATGCGGATCGTCCGTCCAAGAGGTTCAAGTCCTTGCTGCAACCCCCTGGGTTCCGGGGTCTTCGTGACGCCTTCTCCGCTCTCCTACAGCAAGGCTGCGGCGCTGACGGGGTCTTCTTCTTCTCCGACGCCCAAATGCCGGCTGACTTGGATATCGCCTTTCAACAGAGTTGGTATGCCGGTCACTCGCAGAGCTTCGCTACCACCCTCCCAGCGGTGGACCCTCCGGCACAGCTACTTGCAGGTGGACTTCGCGCTGCGCGGCATTGCATCCCACCCGGTCTGGAACAGACAGCGACCCTCACCTCAACACCCACACCTGTGCAGGATTTCTCAACATGGTCACGAAAGCTGTCGTTTCGAGTGGAGGAGGCCATCGATCACACCGCTTTTATGGGACATCCTTGCCTTGGCTGTGGCCGCCAACCGGGCGGCTTACCACGCTTCCGTCAACGTCATGGCCGCTGCCGCGAATTGCTACCTGCTCCGCCAGGATGCCATTCTTAACGTCTGCCCCGACCTTCCGCCAGACCTACGGAAGCAGCTGCGACAGGCCCCTATCGGCGAACCGCTCCTCTTCGGTCCTACGTGGCAGATGGTGAAGGACGCAAACAAGGACCTCTGGCCCACACGCTCCGTCTCCACCGGGTTTCAAGTCACCCGCAAGGCTGTGGGTCGCGCCATGCGGACCGTTAGACCCTCCTCTCGCCCGCCTTTCAGGCGCGGCCGCCTGCCCCCTCGCGCCCCTGCCGCCGGACGTTCCCGCCCGTCCCCCAACCCCGCCCCCTGCCTGGCCCAAGCCCGCCCGTCGCCCTAGGCGGGGTAGGGTCCGCTGACTTCATCCCCGCGCCGCCCCCGCCGGCCGCTCCCGGGTCTCCTGTTGGCAGGAGGCTTGCCCTTCGCAGCGACGTGTGGCGGTCGCTGCTTCCCAACGACCTGTGGATACTCTCCATCATTTTCGAGGGCCTCCTGCTCTCCTTCTGGACGCCGCCGCCCCTGCGACGCAGCCCTGTGTGGACTTCCGTCCCTTCGGACCGGCTCAAGGCAGCCGCGCTATGAGCGTAGATCTCTGTGCTGTTGTAGAAGGACGCCACGGAGGTGGTAACGCGTCACAACTCCCCGGCCTTCTACAGCCGCCTCTTCCTGGTCCCCAAGCCCGGAGGCAAGTGGCGCCCAATCATCGACCTCTCGGCACTGAACAGCTTCATCTCCGCGCCAACCTTCCGTATGGAGACCGCCAGAGCCCTTCGGGCCTCAGTGCAACTCATGGACTTCGCTGTCAGCCTGGACCTTTCAGACACTTACCTGCATGTGCCCATTCACCCAGCCTCCAGACGCTATTTGCGCTTCGCCTTCGGCGGCATAGTCATAGTTTTGGGCTCTTCCTTTCGGCCTCAACCTCAGCCCCTGGGTTTTCACCCACATCATGGACGGCGTCGTCGCCAAGGCCAGACGGACGTCCTCGAGCCCAACTTTGAATTACCTCGACAATCTGCTCCTGCGCAACCAATCGGCGGCCATCTTGGAGAAGGGCCGAGACACTTTGCTGGACCTTTTCGACAGACTTGGCTTCATAGTCAACGTGGGCAAGTCGGACCTCGTCCCGTCCCGCCGCTTCGTTCACCTGGGCATGGAGTTCCGAACCGACCTCAACCTGGTGAGACTCCCGGAATCGCGGATACAGAAGTTGGCGAACCTGGCTCGGCAAGTGTCTCAACAGGAGGCGGTATCCGCCAGAGTGTGGCTACAACTCCTGGGCCTGATGAGTGCGGCAGCGGGTCTACTCCCCCTTGGTCGTCTCTACTCTCGTCCGCTTCAACTGCACCTGCTTCTTCACTGGCGACCCTCGGCTGGCGACATCGAGACTACACGGCAGTTCACCCTTCTTAGAATTCCTCTGTTTAGTTGGGCTCTGTGCCAGCCGTGACCCACTTCACTGATAAGTGCGCGCGGGTCATAGCAGGCTCCAGTCTAGCTGCTGGTGGGAAGCGTTGTGCTCTTTGTTCCCTGTTGAAGTCTGTCAGGCATGTGATACGTTTAGTCTGTTTATAACTATTATTACCGTGTCTAAAAAGTTTCAATCGTAAATATCATTATGTAATACTATGCTTGAAATTGTCCTCTTCAAGCTCATATAAGTTTGGTTTGATGAGCTCTTCGAATTCTGTGCTTATGACTTGATTACAACGTGTGTAGTTTGAGGAACTTTCCTTCCGCTGTAGACAGCAGTGCTTGTGTGTAAATGACTTGCTTTCTGTGCCGGATGTATCACTCCAATGTGTACCCTTATCTGATGCATATAATGTAAAGTATAGCGTGTTAAAGCCATGGAGAATGAACATTCCTTTCCAAGACATTTGGAAGCCGTGAATTCTTTGTGTAGACTTTGTGGTAGAAGGTCTAGGCGAGCAGTCAAACACAAGAACAAATCCGTGTTTCTGTGCACTAAATACACCAGTGATATATTTTCGTGTTACAACATTCATGTGCTCAACGACCAGGAAGAGAAGCATTCTAAAACAATTTGTTGCATGTGTCGTGCAAAGCTTGTCAAATTAAGAAAACAAGTGGAGCGCACAGGCTGTACAGACATTCACAAAACGTGTGATTTTTCGGTAACATTTAATGAAACTCTTTCTGTTGATGACTGTCAGTCATGCTCATGCAACCGTGAATATCTTGAAAAGGAAGGCTTGGGCACAGAGAGATCCTTCTGACAGAGCATTTGGCTTTGGTTTCTCCACATTTTTCATCAGGTATTCACAGACTGTCACTCGTCCAAAAAATGAAACTGATCGGCCTGTCAAGTTTAGACACAGCATCATAGTGACCATGTAGACACACTCATTTTAAGCTATTTTAATGACACTAAGCCGGAACTGAATCTCTTAACAGCAAACAGTAAACCTCTGCTTTGTGCATTGTTTTTAAACTGTGCTAAAATTGTGATATTGTTAAAAACATTGACTGTATTGGTGAAATTCGCATACTTCATGTCGGCGTGCTCTGAATGGATTACCGTTTTCACTTGGCCCACCAAACCGGCTTTAGCAGGACTCAGGTATGTGGTTCATGAAGATTTTAGCATGGGATATGCCAGTTAAGACATCTGTTGACAGCACTGACTTTGTCTGAACTTTCCAAAAACTTCAGTTTTTGAACTGTGATGCGATGAAAAGTATGATAAACTAACAGAAGGCGGCATCTAATCCGTCTCCTAGTGATACTTTGAGCCAGTGCATGACAAACATCCATGCAGATTACCCCAGGATGTTTAGTGTCCAAAGATAGTACAATTTCTCCTCTACAAGACGACGTATGTTCAAATAATCACTCACAACTGCAGGTGTATTAATTCCGGTTTACAGACAGCATCTGTAATTTACAGCTTATTCGCCGATGTATGCAGCAGAGGCTAAGAGCTAATCGGGGTTAAGCACAGTAGTACTGTAAACAAAGACGGCTGCTGCGCTATTCGCATCTCCAGCGGAAGCGAGACCGCATAGCTGGTGCCTTATCAGTGATGGTATTTAGCGCGCTGATAGTAAGTGAAAGGAGGCTGCCTCGCTATCTCAGTGCTCTCGCGAAGCCGATCTCTAAGTGTGCTGGCGCTCGCCAGCAGGCATAGAGCTGAAAACTAAAGAGCATAGGCTAAACTGCCGTGACTAAGGTACCGGTACTTCCGATGCTCCTCCCACACCTCTTCCGTTGGGCAGATCCCGAATGGCTTGCGACCGGAGTGCCTCTCTACTCACCACCCCCCCAGTTGTCCCTCTGCGTCAAGCCGCTCCGGCTGGGGCGCGCACCTGCTGCTGATGTTCGCCACAGCTTCTGGCAGCTGGCCCTCGGACCTCGTGGACAAGCATATCAACTGGTTGGAGCTGCAGGCGGTTTGGCAAGCCCTCCTTGCCTGGGAGACGACTCTCGGTCGCCAGGAACTGCTCGTCCTGTCCTACATCTCCACTGTGGTCTCCTCCATACAGAAGCAGGGCGGGACTCGCTCCCCCACCCTCTGCATTCTTCTCTACCAGCTGCTCCGGTGGTGCGAAGATCGCGGCATCTCTCTCCAAGCGAGACATATCCCGGGCCACCTGAATGTCCTCGCGGACTCCCTCTCGCGGCGCGGCCAACTTCTCCACACCGAATGGGCGTTACGTCCGGACATCTTTCGGATGATCTGTATGGCGTGGGAGACTCCTCTGATCGACCTGTTCGTGACGAGGTGCAACCACCAGCTGCCCCTCTTTGTCTCACCCATTCCGGACCCCCTAGCCTGGGCAGTCGATGCGCTTTCCATCTCCAGGGAAGGTCTCATCGCGTATGCCTACCCTCCCACGGTGCTGGTCCCCAAGGTCCTGCTCAAGCTCAAGGGATGCAACGCGATCCTGTTGCTAGTGGCCCCGTTCTGCTGGACCAAGTTTTGGACCACCGACCTTTTGAACCTCGCCACGGGGCCCCCTCTGAGGCTCCCCACCCCACGCACGATGGTACAAACAACCACGGCAGGCGGACCTGCAGGGTCTCCTGTCTGACCTGTCCCATCCCACTGTTGACCAGTTAGATGCATGTCTGAAGTTGGTCCTAGACAGCCATGCTCCACTGTCAAAACGCAGATCCTCATCCCGTAACCGTCCCCATGGTTTAATGATGCCAGTGAGCAGCTTCGTGCCGCCAAAAAGGAATGCCGACAAGCGGAAAGACTTTGGTTGAAGTCAGGTCTGACGGTCCACAAGCAGATCTTCAAGGCATCGAAAAAGTTAGTCAATAAACTAGTGCTGAATGCAAAAACGGCTTTCATCAGTATGAACATTTGGAATGCACATCAAGTAAACAGCTGTTCAACTTCACATGCAAACTTCTTGCAAAAAACACTGTCTCCTCTGCCAAAATCTGTTCCTCCCATTGAGTTACCTGAGAAGTTCTGTGACTTTTTCACTCAGAAAGTAGAGTCTATTCAAGACAAACTGGACTCCCAGTCATCAGTTTCACCTTACAGTCATGATGTGCCCTTTGCTGGACAAGTCTTCCATACCTTCAAGAGTTTGTCCGAAGATGATGTTCGTAAGATCATGACAAAGTGCGCTGCTAAGACGTGTGACCTGGATCCCATCCCTACCCAACTTCTCTTTGATTGTATTGACATAGTCCTCCCTACCATCACTTCCCTGGTCAATGACTCTTTGTCCTCTGGTATTTTCCCTGCTGTTTACAAATCAGCCATCGTCAAACCCCTGCTTAAAAAGCCCAGTCTTGACCCTGAAAATCTGAAAAACTGCAGGCCTGTCTCAAATCTGCCCTTCCTATCCAAGCTCATTGAAAGGATTGTTCTCTCCCAGCTCCTTGACCATGTGAATGCTCAGTCTTCTTCCTGTTTGCCAGTCAGCGTATCGGCCCGGGCACTCCACTGAGACTGCTCTCCTCAAGATTGTGAATGACATGCTTAGGACAATTGATGATGGACATGTCTCTGTTCTAGCCTTGCTTGATCTGACAGGTGCCTTCGATACAATAGACCATGAGATCCTACTGCATCGACTTCATTCCACGTTTGGCATCACGGGTAGTGTCCTGTCCTGGTTCAGGTCTTACCTGACTGATCGTCACCAGACTGTTGTGATTAACAGCTACCAGTTGAGTCCTTCTCTACTGCGCTTTGGGGTCCCCCAGGGCTCAGTCCTAGGCCCCATTCTCTTCATTCTCTACATCCAGCCTCTTTCCAGTGTAATTGAGAGATTTTCGGTTTCCCACCATGGCTTTGCCGATGACTCCCAGCTGTATAAACGCGCTACTCCCGACCAAGTCCCATCCTAAGCCTGCAGAACTGTATCTGTGATGTCAAAGACTGGATGTCATCAAACAAACTTCAACTTAATGATGATAAAACCCCCCAGATTGACCAGTTCACTTTCCCTCCCCACGTCCATGGCCATAGGAACCAGCATCATCAATTTCTCACACACCGCCAAGAATCTTGGAGTAACCCTGGACGAAACACTGTCCATGAACCAGCAGATTGTCAACACCTGTTGCACAGCCTACATGGAGCTCCGTCGCATTTCTTCTATCAGACACTATTTGACCATCGAAGCCACAAAAACTCTCATCTGTGCATTTGTTCTTTCCAAGCTGGACTATTGTAATTCACTGTATGCAGGTTGTCCCAAATATCAGATTGACAGGCTTCAAAAAGTTCAGAATTTTGCTGCGAGGCTCGTTACCAAAAAGCGCAAAACTGATCATATTACATCTGTACTTAAATCCCTCCACTGGCTCCCTGTGGCTGCAAGAATTCAGCATAAACTTTCTTCTGTCTGCTTCATCTGCATTTCCACATCAAGCCCCCCGTACCTGTCCTCTCTCCTGCAGCTGTACACTCCTTCAAGCCAACTCAGATCCTCTGTTGACAGCTGCATTTTGCGTGTACCTTTTGTCCGTACCAAGCCTTTTGGCCAGCGGTCTTTTTCATATCTTGGGCCGCTGTACTGGAACGAACTCCATCCCATGTCCGTCACACTGCTTCAAAAGACGTTTTTAAATCTGCGCTAAAAACACATCTTTCCAACTCCATTACCCCACTGATTAATCATTGACTGCTGAGGATTCTGTTGTAGTTTTACTGTGGTACCTGGAGTGTGTGTGTGTGTGTAATATTGTGTACAATTTTTTGTAATTGTATGGCGCCTAGAGCTCTACCTGAGGTTAGGTGCCATAGAAATCATCATTATTATATTATTATTATTATACCATCCATGCCCCGAGCGACTCCTACTACACGCCTGGAGATTGTGCGGCACGCCCTCGCCGCTAGAGGCTTCTCGAGTGCAGCAGTGGAAGCTATCGCTGCAGCGTGCAGACCCTCAACCCTTCGAGTCTACGAAGGAAAGTGGCAAGTCCTGGAGTCTTGGTGCGATGACTGACACCTCTCCCCGACTGTTCTGACATCCCTCCCAGCTGGCCGAGTTCTTCCTCTGGCTTTTCGCTGAGCAGCACTTGGCGCCGATCACCATCAAGGGCTGCCTCGCCATGATTGCCGACATATACCGATACTTGGGCCACGCGGACCCAGGCAAGTGCAAAGACATCGCTGACCTGATGGCTCCCTGATCCCGCGCTGGGACTTACCTTGGGTACTCACCTGGCTTAACTCGAAACGTTTCGAACCACTTCCCCTAGCGACGTTGGCCGACGTAACGCAGAAGACCTGCTTTCATCTTGCCCTTGCCATGGCCTCCAGAGTGAGTGAGCTGCACGTGCTTTCAGCGCACCCCTCCTGCCTGCAGTTCAGGGCGGATGGCTCTGTGCAGCTACTGACGGACCCGGCCTTCCTGGCCAAGACGCAGTCCCCATTGACCGCCCCCCAGGTGATCACCGTACGTCCGCTGACAACGATGAGCCTGAACCGAGAAGCCAGACAACAGGACCCGGTGACAGCCTTACGCGTGTACCTGCGCCGAACCAAGCCACTCTGCAGGGGACGCTCCCACCTCTTTCTCCCTCTGTCCCCGCGTAGATCTGACATCTCGGCCCAGACGATTTCATCCTGGCTTCGATGGGTGATACGCTTCGCCTACCAGGACCTCTGCCCCGATGCTGCCAAGTGGCTACACATCAGGGCGCACGAGGTCAGAGCCATGGCCGCAAGCATCGCCTTTGACTGCAACTGTGCTGTCAGGGACATTGTTGTCAGGGACATTGTGGCGGCTGTGGGCTGGCGAACAGAGTCAACCTTCACCTGATTCCTTTGTAGTCTTCTTCTTCTTCTTTTCGTTCGCAGTGGGCTATACGGTCAGTCCAGCACCGGCGATGAATGACGTCGTTTTCTCCAGGTCTTCTCGGCTGCCGTAGAGTTTGGTCTGCAGTGGAGTTGGCGACGGCCACACTTCTTTTCTTTCATCGTCCAGTAGGGGGCATCTCTGGAGATTATGTTCCGCTGTTTGGTCTTCTTGACCACAGGCGCAGGTTGGTGATGTCGCCAGCTTGAGCTTTCTGTTCATGTGAGCGTTCAGTCTGTTGTGGCCGGTACGCAGTCTGATCAGGATGACTTGCTGCTTTCTGGTCATTGTGTGGTAGTCATCTCTGTTTGACCTCGGCCTCATCAATGCTTTGATGATTGTCTTTTGCTCACTATAGCTGATGCTGTTTTCTTGTTGATCTTTTGTGGCTCCTTCTTTCGCCAGCTCGTCTGCCCTTTCATTTCCTGGTACCCCACAGTGGGCTGGTATCCACTGGAGAACAACTCTTCTAGTTTGTCTGACCTTCTGCAAAGCTCTGGTCAGCTTGGGGAGTTTGTCGTTCTCGAGGGCCTGGAGGACTGAAAGGGCATTGGAGAAGAAGACAACTTGATAGCATGGGTCTGTAGAATTCTGAGCCATGGAGGCGGCCTGCATAAGTGCTTCAGTTTCTGCTTTGTAGTTTGTGCAGTGTTTGCCGGTGGCTACACTGGATGTGGCTGTATGTCCCCCTGGGAACTGGATCAGGATGCCAGCACCTCCATTGGAAATGGCATTTGTTGCTGATCCATCAGTGTAGATGTGGATCCATGCCTCCTTTGGGTACTGTTCGTCGATCAGGGCTGGGGTGAGTGCCCGTCGAACGGTGTCATCCTGACTGTCTCCTGAGGCAGCATGTGGGACACTGGTGCAGATCTGGATGTCTGGTTTGTCCACTGCCCAAGGGTTTTCCACTTCTTTTGTGATCAGAGGTAGAGTGCTCTGTGGAAGGACTTCCCTGTACTGTCGAGAAAGTCGCATGCTCTCATGGACAAAGCTGCTTCTTTTGAGCCGGTTCTTGGTGAAGTTGCTTAGTCTGTGCTTCATGGGGTGGTCGGGCAAGCACCTGAGCTTCTCCGCCTGTACCATGGTTTTGGCTTCTCTCCTCTGGCTGAGAGGTTGGATTGTGGTCAGCTTCTCCATTTCCTTGATTGGTGTGGATTTCATTGCACCAGTGATGAGTCGAAGAGCCTGGTTTTGCACTCGGTTGAGGGTCTGCAGGTTCGTCTTGGCTGAGGTTGACCACGCTGTGGAGCCGTACTCGAGGTGGGGCCTGACTGTTCCCTGGTATACTGTCTTCAGTATCTTCTCGTTCGCTCCCCAGGTGGTGCCTGCCAGTTTCCTGAGTATGGCCAGCTTGCGCCGGGCCTTCCCCTCTGCCTGTGCAATGTGTGGTTTCCAGGTCTGACGTCTGTCGAAGGTGACACCAAGGTAGGTAGATTCTTCATCCTCTCTCAGAGGGGTTCCACCAAGCTTGATGGTTCCGGCTTTCTGCTTTGGGGACAGTGTGAAGAGGGTGGTGGAGGATTTCTCCTTGTTGACAGAGATGCACCAGTCTTCTGCCCATGCGTTCAGCTTATGTGCCGCTAGCTGCATTCTGTAGGTGGCAGTACTTGCATGCTCCTCCTTGCACCAGATCACAAGGTCATCTGCGTATAGGGCAGCTTTGATTCCCTTGGGCATCTCAGACACCAGATCGTCGATGAAGATAAGGAAGAGGGTAGGTGAGAGGACTCCGCCTTGCGGGACGCCATGACGAAGGAGGAATTTCTTGCTTTTGGTCTGGTCGACGCTGACTCTTGCCCTGCGGTTGAAGAGGTAGGAGCATATCCACTGGAACATGTTACTGGACACGCCTTTTCTCAGCAGTTTGACAAGCAGCCCATCTTTCCAGACCTTGTCAAAAGCCTTCTGAAGATCAATCCAGGTTACAAAGACCAGCTTCTGCTCCTGGAAGGCATCTTCAACTTCCTGCGCCAAGTAAGTGACCAGGTCTTCGGTGCTGCGGAACTGTCGGAAGCCAGCTTGTTCAGGGGCGAGGAGGTTCCTGGATTCCAGGTAACACCTGAGGTGCTCGTTCACAATTCTCTCTAAGGTCTTCACAACACAGCTGGTAAGGCTGATTGGGCGGTAGCTGGTGGCCTTCTTTGGATCCTTCCCTTTCTTTAGAATGGGGATCATGATCGCTTCTCGCCAGAGTTGTGGTAGCGATCCTTCTTGCCAGCTCCTGTTGAAGACCTCAAGTAGCTTGTTTTCTGCTGCACTACCAAGGTGGGTTAGCATCTCGTTGGTGATGCCATCTGGACCAGGAGACTTCTTCGCCTTCAACTTTTGAAGAGCTATATGAAGCTCTTTGTGTGTAAGTGGTTGATTCATGGCGTCTGCTGTTGCTTGTTTGGCAGGTCTCTCTCTTCTTGCTTCTCTCTGCTTTTTGGGGCTAACATGGAGATTGCTCTCAGCTGCATAGCTTTCAGCAAATTGGTTGGCAGCATGCTTTCCTGTTAGTATCTTCCCATTTTCTTCTAAGGTGATGTTTCCTTTGCTCGTGTTCTCATCGTTCAACTGCTTGGTCAGTTTCCAGAGCTTTCTGCCGTCCTTCTCAAGGTTCAAGGAGCTTGTTTTCTCTTGCCAGCTCCTGCGTCTTGCCTGTAGCTTCTTCTTGAGAAATTTGGCTTTGGCTTCCTGGAGGCGGATGTTGTTTGCCTGTGATGGGTTAACTTCTGCTTCCCTTCTGGCATCTGCTAGATCATCATCCAGTTCCTGCAGTTCATTGCTCCAGTAGGGCTTATAGTCTTTTCTAGCACCTCTGGGTATGGACTCACGCGCTGCTCTGAGGATGCTCATGTTGAGGTCCTTCACCACCATGTTGATGTCTCGACCTTCGATTCAAATGTCTTTGGTGAGTTCGCTGGTGCGGTGTCTAAAGAGGAACCAGTTCGCTCTTTTGTAGTTCCACCGTGGGAAGGTTGCATCAGCGCAGGACTCCATGCCCAAGGTAAAAAAGACTGGCCGATGGTCACTTCCACCTAGCTGTTCTCCGACCTCTGCTGGCTTGCTTGTGCATGTCCTCTGTGCAGAAGGCTAGGTCAGGAGTCAATGTAGTGTGCCATCTTCTGGAGTAGAACGTGGGGCAGTCAATGGGACTGTTTAACAGAATGAGATCGTTGTCGTCCTGCCAGTTCTCCACCTCTTCTCCTCTCCAATCCAAGTGGTCGTATCCCCAACTATGTGAGTGACTGTTGAAGTCGCCCACCACAATGAAGTTGGAGGCCTTAGTGGGGATCGTGTCAAGGGTGAGTGGTCTGTCGTTGGGGCAGTAGAAGTTGACCAGCTGGAAATCTGCTGTCTTCGTCTAGATCCAAATCACTTGGTACTCGGAGTTCTCCATGTGAGTGTCAATCAAACAGGCGTTGATGTTGTTCCTGATCAGGGTCAGGATTCCTCCCTTGCTTCGATCTGTTCTGTCGGACCTGAAGCACTGGTAGCCTCCCACTTTGAAGGACTTTTGGGGTGTCAAGTGCGTCTCCTGAATACAGCAGATGTTGATGTTCTTCTCATGCAGGATATGCTCCAACTCGGTCTTCTTGTTCAGAATGCTTTCTGTGTTCCAGTGCATGACCTGAAAAGGTCGCTGCTGACTGGGATTCTTCCTGGTTGTGGTGGTGCCAGTAGCTCTCCTCCCGCATCCCCTGGCACGACAAGACGGGCGGGAGGGACCTCTAGTAGCTGAGGCTGGGTCCCTTAGAGGCATGGGACCCGACGCTGCTCCACCCTGGAGGGTCCTCAGTCGGCGAGCGCCATTTATCGTCAATGGTAGTTGGCCGTATAGTCATGGTTGCGGGTTTGCGTGGATCCATGGTTTATCAGAATGCGCCGTGCGGCCTGGGTCCTCCATCTTCAGCATTCGAGGTTTCTGTCGGGGTTACCTCACCCTTAGCTCCTGGTATACGACCTTCCCTGGGAACACAGGGTGGCTAGAGCTTTATGCAGCTCTTGATCGCATGATAAACCCGTCGTTGGACACATGGGGAATTTCAGTGAAGGTACAGTGCCACCTGCTACCCCGCCCCGTCCTCGTAAGCTCATCGCCATTTGGTCCGCGACTGCTTGCGCAGCTAACCTCCATATCTGAGGGCCGTTCCCCTATCCGCCACCTGGGGACGCGCTAAGTTGGGGATGGTCACCCCACTGAAAATCCCACACTGGGTTAAGGAAGTTCAGCATGTCCTAGTTCCTTTGTAGTAATGGCATCGGTAAGTATTTTTCAAAAGAATACATTTTAGAGAAAAATTCATTTCCTGTGGAATTGTGGCAAATTGTGCAGGTGTGAGAGGGCTCTTTCTGAGCATTAGTGAGCTCAGTTCACGTGGCCTCAGGCGCCACATGGGGTGGTTTTGCGCATATGTTTTATGTTACAGGACGCAGGTAAAATCGGCACCTATGGTGGGACAGCTGGGACCTAGTGGCGCCCACGCATGGTGCCTTCCCTTTGGGATGTGTCTCAGACTTGCGAGACTGGCGCACCCCGAGAGGAGCAGCGTGGGCATACTTGAGGGGATTGACTGCTGCACGCGCCCAAGGAGCTCTAAGGAACCACCCCTCCCCCCTCCCGCTCCTCCCGCCACAGTAGAGCGCACCAGGCGGTGCCTTGGCCTCAGTCAGCTTGTCGTCACATCAGGCCCAGCCTTTACCTCCAGGTCTCCAGACCCTACCCACCCTTGGTCCAGTCGTGTCCTCAGGGACCTTGCCCGCCCACTCCACGGAGCGTGGCCAGCAGCGGCCTTGGTCGCCCCACTACGCGGTGAAAGATTCTCTTGGCCCAGATGCGTCCACTGGGACATTGGCTGGCAGCAACTTAGGTCGCCCCGCAACATGGTGAACTACAGACAGTCTGAGCCGGATGAGGCTACTGGGACTTGTCCGCCCGCCCCATGGGGCATGGCCGGCAGCGGCTAAGGTCACCCCGCAACATGGTGAACGACAGTACCCCTGGTCCCCTCTGATGATTAGCCAGTTTGGGTTTGACAGCATCAGCAGCCATCCCACTCGGAGGTACTCAAGCGTCCGGCAGCCCCCTACCCACCGTCCCGCAGGACCAGGCGGTGCGGTGTGGGGGAAGGCAGACCCCAGTCCCACACATCGTCGGGCTCTCGCCCCGCCAGTGCAGCCTCCCCCAGGAGTCGGACGGCCCCCCCCCCCCCTCCACAGGCTTCCCCACACCGGTGCCAGCACTCGTAGACGTCTGAGCAGGAACGATCTCGGACAGCGCTGGCCGACTCCACTTCTCCTAAGGCGGGACTCGCGCTCCAAGGCCTGGCGGATGGGCTCCTGTGGATGCAGTTCTTCCCAGTAGCCACCAGATCTCCCACGGGGCGACCTCCCGTCCCACCTGTCTCCTACTTGAGCACCGGGTGACAGCGGCGTGTCTCACAGGACGACTCTGGCTCCCAGGACTGCACCCGTGAGGCGAACAGGCAATCCCCCTACAGTTCGCATTCCTTAGACGGGACGCAGCGCCTCGCCCATCTGTCGGTGACTGTTGACGAGGACAATACCCGTAGGTTACCCCTGGAGGGCTCCGTTCGGCCCCGCTCCTGGATGACTGTCGTTGCACTTTTGCCCCCTTCAGCCTTCGTACCCCGAGGATGGGGATTCTTCGGTCCTCAGAGGAAGTGACGCGACTGCTTTGTCCCTGCTGCCACCAGACGCCTGGCCCCGTTACTGCCACTCAAGAGGTAGACCCCAAGACAGGCCAAGTGGTTCATCCCTTCCTCAGCCCCCAGGCCCCTGGGATCCCGCAGAGGCATTTCGGCTCCCTTGCAGCAGGGCAGCTTCGTGGCTCAGGTTTTTCCCCCGACGCCAGGATGGGACTTCTCCTTCGTCAGCGGACCCTCCCCTGAAGCGGACAGTGGCGGAGCGGTAGTGGCGCCTTGGCAGGCCCTGTGACTCAAGTCCCTCCTTCAGCAGCCTGGCTTCAGGACCGCTCGAAAGTTGCGGCACTCCCCCTTAAGGACAACTCCTGAGACTAGGGCATCTTCTCAGACTCTGACAGGTTGGCCTGAATGGACATCAGGCAGATGACAGAGCTACTCGGGTCACTCCTAGAGCTGGTGACGTAGTCCTAGGTGAGATGCTTGGAGGCACCTGGGATCTCTCGACCTCGGCTCCTCTAAACGGCATCCGCTTGGTGCTAGTGGTGGCAGTTGGGCTGAGTATCGCTCCACGACCAACCCCTCCAACCTGAGGTGTCTGGATGCTCGGCTTGGGCTCTGCTCCTCATCCGTGGCGACTCTCTACCCCTTTGGACGCGGGTTCCGGGCAACCAGCGCTAGGCAGCAGCTCTTCAGGGCAAAGTGGTCTCTTGGCTTCGGAAGCGGCCACGAAGGTTGCCCCTTGTCACGCTGCCGCCTCTTCATCGTCCCCAAGGCCTACGGCCATACTGCGTTGATGCACCGGTTCTCGTCCCCAAGCCGGCAGCAAGGAGTGAGCCGTCATAGACCTCTTGGCGCTATACAGGTGCGGATGAGTGCCTTCCCCTTCTGGATGGAAACAACCAGAGCCTGGACAGCAGTGGTGCAACTCCTGGACTCCGCAATCAGCCTCGACCTGGCAGACGCAGAGCTGCACGTGCCCATGCACCCGGCCTCCTGACGGTATCTTTGCTTCGACTTCCGCAGAGCGGTGCACCAGTTCCGGGCGCACCCCTTCAAACTCCACCTTAGCCCTTGGGGTTTCTCCAGGAAAATCGACACGGGTGTTGCCAGGTCCGACGGACTGCCTCGAGCCTGACTTCATCTACCTGGATGGTCTGCCCCTCGGGAACCAGATTGCGACAGCCCTAGAGGAGGACAGGGATGCTCGGCTGGCCCTTCTCCGCCAGCTAGGAGCCCAGGTCTACGGTGACAAGCCAGTCCTCACGCCCTCACGCAGTCTAGCGCTTCAAGAGTCTCGCGCGGGAACCCTCCAGCTAGGTTCGGCCTACCACTTGGGACTCCTGGACGCAACGGCGGACCGCCTCCCCCTCTATAGGCTTTACTCGCAGCTGATCCTATTGCTTCTGCTCCTCCAAGGGCGCCCGTCCTCCAGCGATCTGGCAGCCCTGATCTCAGTGGTGGCCGGATCTGTCCTAGCTAGCGTCGGGGGTTTCCGGTCTCCTCCCCTCCGCTCCGGCTCTCCATCTACATGGACGTGAGCCTCGCCAGATGGGGTGCACACCGGCTGCTGGAGTTAGGCACATCCTCAGGCAGACGGACACGTCTGGCTAGAGTTAAAGAACGTTTGGCTCCCGCTCGTCGCTGCGGAGAATCACCTCTGTCCCCAGGAGATCCTGGTTCACACCGACAACGCGATGGTACATACAGGACCAGGGTGGGACGGACTCACCCTCCCTCTGCATCCTCTTGTACCAGGTCCTTATGTGGCGCAGAGATCGGGACATCGCCCTCAGAGCGCGGCACTTCCCAGGCTTCGGGATTATCCTCACAGACTCCGTCTCGCATCGCGACCAGCTTCTCCACACAGGGTGGGCGCTTAGCCCTGACTTTTCTGACTGCTCTGCACACGCTGGGAGTCTCCCGTGATCGACTTCCTTGCCTCGAGGTGGAACAGACTGCTCGCTCTCCTCGTCTCGCCCTTCTGAAACCACTGGCCTGTTCAGTAGACGCGCTCTCCATCCCTTGGGACAGCCTGCTTATGCATTTCCGCCTTCCGTCCTGGTACCCAGGTGCTCCAGAAGCTCATGGGCTGCAACGCGATTCTGCTCCTAGGGGTCCCCTACCCACGCTCACGGCTCGTGCGGCCCAGGCAGAACCTTACCACTCGTGCCCTGAGCGCTGCTACTACACGTGCTACAAGAGGCTTCTCGAGTGCAGCGGTGGGAGCTATCGCAGCAGCACGCAGAGGTCCTAGCCGAATCATCTATGAGGGGAGTGGCGGGCCATCCAGTCCTGGTGGTCCACCGAGCAGCTCTCCCCAGCTGGCCGAGTTCTTCGGTGACTCTTCTTCCAGCAGAGCCTGGCCCCATCGCTTATCAGAGGTTACCGGGCCATGTTTGCAGACACTTATCACCACTTGACTTGAGACGGCCTGACCCTGGTGCCTGCAAGGACCTCTCTGACTTATTGGCGAACCCATATCTGCAGCGCCCTCCTCCTATTCGCTATTCTTCCTATTAGTAATGCCATCGGTAAGAGTTTTGAGAAAACAAATGTATTTTCTCTAAAATGTATTTTTTTGAAAAATACTTACCGATGGCATTTAGGCATGATAATTGCCCAAGCAAAAATCATCTGAAACTAGGCCTTCAACCTCAGGCCTCCACGAAGTTAGGCCTTGCTCTTCTTTCTGGGGGCCGAAAAATCAAATGATGGGAGGGAGGGGAGGGGGGATGGGAGGGGGGGAGGGGTAGTCACGACGCCTTGATTTCAGGGGCCGAAAAATCGGCAAATATAGTGCGCGTCCCCACCTAGGTTTGCTGTTAAGCGCGGCGCACTCAGCCACGAGTGCGGGTCGCGGACACAGCCTGCCACGTCTATCCTGCCCACAATGTTAAACCGGTGCTCTGCTCGTTGTGCTACCCACAATGTTTTTTTCCCGGAGACGCTTTTTTAATTTCGCGGACGATTTCTTCTTTTTCGCGGAATCTCGCGGAATTCACAGACAATTCCCATGCCTGGCATTACTCAGAGGTCCATCCCTCCTACCCCACTTGCCGCTTTTGAGCTTTGGCAAAGACTGGCGGGATACTACCAGATAGTGAGGCAAGGGAGACAGAGATAGATACAAAGAGATTTAAAAGACAATGAAATCAATAATGACGCATCCGTCATTAATTTACGTTATTTTTAATATTAAAATTTTGACCCCCATTACACCCCCCGTTAATTCCGAATCAACCCTTTGATTTTAAAAAGTGACGAGCATGACGGATGCGTCATTATTGATTTAATTATCTTTTAAATCTCTTTGTATCTATCTCTATAACTATTGTCTCTATGAACACCTAATCATTTACATGTCTAAGTAATTTTAAGTGGAACTTTATACGTTACTAATAAGTTACAACTAACTTTTAAGAACCTGCAGAAGTAACCTTTAAGTGAGTTGCTATAAGAACTTATTAATTACTTATCATAAGAACTTATTAATTACTTACTGTAAGTTCTTATAAGTTCTTACAACAACTTGACTTAAGTCACAACTTACTCGGTCAGATTTGTCAAGATACAAGGACAATAAAAAAACTTTTTTTTCTCAGTAATACTCTGGCGGTGGTGCAGATGGGGTTAAATAATCAGGCACAAGTGGTGTAAGTGGCATGGCATTTTTCTGTGAAGTGTATGACATTAATAAACGATTACCAAATCTGATTTTTATTTGTTTAAAAGAATGTGTAGTTTTTCTGTGGTTTCCTGAACACCGATCTTTTTTCCCGTCTCTAAAAAACTAGCCTTCAGTTCTTCAACATTCACGGGTGATTGACTACGCATTTTATTCTGGATTTCAGATTTTTGTTTCTTGTAATTATTCAAATCATCCTGGACTCGCTTAAATTCTTCGTCATCAACAAAATTATCATTCAATGCCTTACTGATAATAAGTTTAAGACTGCTCAGCTTCGCACCCGCCAAAGTACTCAATGCTTCATGTTTTTCTAATTTTGTGTGAAACCTCTTGTTCAAGGCCTCCAAACCAAAGCAAGCCAGGCATGTAGCAACGCTAACAGCCTCAACTGCTATTCCAGCCAAACTCCCAATTCCTGTGGCGAACAGAACTATACCCCCTACAGAACATGAAGCTGAAACTGCACCAATAGCCATAGAAGTGTTTTGAACAGAATTAAATACTGACTTATACCTCCTTTTGCACCGTGAGTACTTAGCCTCTTCACTTTCCAAATATTTTAAAGCTTCTGTAATATTTATTAATCTGAATGCGTCTGCCTGTAATGTTTTATCTGAAGCAATTGGCACAGCTGTCACCTGTGGATCAGGCGCAAGTGTTGTTTTAGTCGTCACATTTGTTTCAGTCGGCTCAAGCGTCGGTAGTTGCGGATAGAAGTTTACCATTTTTTTTATTGACAAATATTTTTTTTAAAAATTTAATCAGCAATTACATTTTGCAACTCTTCAAAAGTATACAATTTGCTAGCATAATAAAATGAAACAAGATCAATGTGTTCAAGGTTTATGTAAGTTAGACGAACAAAAGTTGTTTTGTCAACCACCACCTCGACAGCGGGAATACTGCTTGAAACATTAATAACATCATTATTTTTTGTAATGGCAATAAAGACCTTTGATGATTCTGTTACTGTTTCATTCCATGTAAGTTTAATTCCTTGTGCAATTTGAGCCTCTTTAGCAGTAGTTACTGATCTCATGATAATTTCAAATACTATTGTCGCTTCTCTTGCGATGGGAAAGTTTATTGGTGCAAACACGACCTTCGCATCAGACCTACCCTTCCTGTGCGTAAGAAGATATCTCCGTTTCTCATAATTTTCAGCTTTCAGTTTTTCTCTGCTATTGTCATCTGAAGCAAAGCTTGGAACAAGGCTTACAATCAGCGGCCCAGAATTAACAACCTTCCTAAACACTAAGGCACCTTCGTCATCAGTGTATACATAAGGACTAATAAATTCCAACTTTATGTCCCAGTCAATTGTGGGTGGTGGAACAGGCACAGGTGAAACCACCCACTTATTTCCCACATGTATTAAGTTGTAGGGCGAATTATTTACAGGTGGAGTAGGTACAGTAACATCACGTAGCTGACCAAGTTTAGGAATCTGTCTTTCACCGTCTTTCATGTCAACAATTACTTTCCTCTTGTACATGCCATTTGAATCAAGTTCAAAACCATATATTTCTCCAACATCCCCTTCCTTCTCAAAATCCTGTACGTCTGCCAAATCTTTCAACTCTGTTACTGGACATGCAACTGGTATGATTCTAGGCTTTGGACCACCACTCATTTTTTATAAACAAAAATAAAATTATTTAATTTCCAACACAACACTAAAATCATGCATAATAACTGGTTTGTCATCCTGATTAGTTACCCCACCCGGGTCTGCCCTGGGGGACTTGGGTGGGGTTAGGTATTTTTTAGTTCCCAGGGTCACCCTGGTCAGCCCCACAGGGTGGGTTTTTCTCTCTATTCTGGGGCATGTGTTTCTGTCTACCCTTTGTCCATTCACCTGTCCCCCACCCGGGTCTGCCCTGGGGGACTTGGGTGGGGTTAGGTACTTTTTAGTTCCCAGGGTCACCCTGGTCAGCCCCACAGGGTGAGTTTTTCTCTCTATTCTGGGGCATGTGTTTCTGTCTACCCGAGGTCCATTCTCCTGTATTTGCCTTTTTAAAACTCTCCCTACTGTCTGCACTGCCTGTAGCTCTTGATATTGGATGTGTGTTGCTAAATGGTCTTAGCTTTATTTAGGCCCCATGTGTTAGGTTTCTTTAATGTATTTGACCGGCTGGCGACATACATTCAATGTTCTGTTTAGTTTTTTTTTTCACAAGCAGTGCAGGCACGTCCTGAGAAAGCCTTGTTGCTGTCGGGACGTTAAGCAATGTACAATCAATCCATTCACCTGTATTTGCCTTTTTAAAACTCTCCCTACTGTCTGCACTGCCTGTAGCTCTTGATATTGGATGTGTGTTGCTAAATGGTCTTAGCTTTATTTAGGCCCATGTGTTAGGTTTATTTAACGTATTTGACCGGCTGGCGACATACATTCAATGTTCTGTTTCTTTTTTATTTTTTCACAAGCAGTGCAGGCACGTCCTGAGAAAGCCTTGTTGCTGTCGGGACGTTAAGCAATGTACAATCAATCAATCAATCCTGATTAGTTACAGATATACTCAGTGACTCAAAGAAACTAGAACCTAATTTCTTAAACTGCAAATTAGGAAATCTAACAACCACACTTTCACAATAGGGTGCAGTTCCAGTTGGTAAGCATCTCAACAAAGTTGAAGGCTTTCCATTGTGTACATTCTCAGTTGTGTTTAGTTCTTTTAAATAAACATTAAATACTGTGTGTACTGACAAATTGACAGGGCGTTTCCCAGTTATTTTAAGTTTTTTTGTCTTCATTGTTATAATACCAAACTTTAATTCACCTAAATCATCTGATCTCCACCAATCTTCATCAATATAAAATCCAAGTAAATATGCAAATCTATCTGAGATCTTTAACCAATTTTGTGTCGGAAATTCTAATGTAACAAGTAGGTTAGCTGGATTTAAAGTTGCTTTAATTTTAAAATTACTTTGAAACCATTCAGCTATAGTACAAAAGTCATAATACCCGGGTGGTAAAGCTTCAGTCTTACCATCTAAATTTACTTTATTATATATAATCATCTTCTACATTAAACCATTTTACTGTGTAGAACATTTCATGGATAGCTACAGCTTTGCTACCATCACGATTATCAATCCCATTAGTTAACCACACTGGTTTGCTTGTGTCAAGATTTGTTAAGGTAATAAACATTTTTATTATCTCATATAAAAAAGGATGGAATTTAAATCACCAACCATTACCACTACAAACGCATTTCAATTTAATGTGGATGCCAAATATAATGTTGCACCTACTTATGAACAGAAAATAATTCAACTAAATCAGCTTGACATAGCTGTATCAGAACAAGATCTATTTCAAGTCAAAGTACCGAATCCGTTTGACCATTACCTAAACCCTCCAATAACAGATGACTCAACTGCAAGAAAGTGGTCTTCAAGTCCACTACAGATGTTTCAAAACCAACTTAACTTTGCCATACTGTGTTCTACTACAGGCTGTGGTGTTTCATTCACAGACCATTTGAATCACTCAAACAAACTGATTAGATCTGTGTATCGTTTTCACACTTACTACCAGCTTAGACGTATACTGTCAGAACTGCATACACCACTACCAACTGAATCCAGTTTCAACAGGTTTAATAACCCTATGGATATGAAAGCGTTTGAACGCATCTGTAATGAATTTAACATAAGCACTAAGTATGACTTCACACAAAAACTTGATGATCACCACGGCATTGGTACATTGTATTACACTTTGAGTCACAGACAATACCCTCAAGATTATTACCCTGGTTACACTTCATTCTCATCAAAATCAGAAGTGTGGTTAGGCTCAATTGAGCAGAAGCAGTCTAACGCCTGGACCACATTTATTTTAGACAAGAGTGACGGGTTTACTCAAGCAGGAGTCGAGCGCGTAAATGAGTCTATCAGAACATATGTCTGGTGTATACTAGGTGCACAATCACTAACAAAATCGAATATTTTGAATGGAAGTGGAAAATTCGATTCGCAAAAACAGTTTCTCGCTAATCTTGAAGATTCAGTAAATTCATCAGTTGATCTCCCATCTAGCATACAGCGCTACCAAGATGTACTCAGATATGCTAGATCAAAAGTTGACTTTGTAGTTGGCGTCGGGTTATACATGTTACCATCTGACCTTCAACTCCAAATGGGTACAATAACAAATTATAATAATGAAATCATTGTTGCAGGTGTTGGTCAAAAACTCGGTCTCAATCAATCTGTAAACTTAGGAGGAACCACTGCGCCTGTACTGTCATTAAAATCATTACAGGTGGTTACTTCCCCTGCCCCACCACTGACACCCATACAGTCAGTAATGCCCCAAACATCACTACCAACCCCTAACACACATGAATCAGAAAGAACCGCATTGACAATAGGCCTAACAGGATTAGGAATATTACTTCTTTACCTGTTTTATTAAATAACCTATCATTAACCCTCCTACTGTCACCAAAAAGATCCAAACATTTTCTGCCATAAACCCTACTGCCTTTGCCGCTGTACTAATCAACCAGCTGACAACAGTGCCAATTAAATTCGGTAACGCGTCTACTGCTTTCAGAGCCAATTTCTTAAGCAAGTCTGATATGTGAGACAACTGTTTCTTTACCCATGACTGTAAATCTTTTGGATCTGTGGGAGCCAGTGGGCCCGGGGTTGGTGGACCTGGCGGTGGTCCACCAGCACCGGAGACAGCCAACACAGCAGTACTGATAATAAACCCAAGAGCTGTAATTAAACTAGCAATTGTGATACCCTGTTCTCTGAAAAGTGTTTTTAGTCTCTCAGCCAGAGTTGTGTCTTCGTGAAGTATTTTTTGAATAGTTTCTCTAATTCTGTTGACCTGTGATTTTAGTTTTTGTCTCCCAATACTAATCACTTCTAACCGTCCTGATCTTTCTACCTGCAAATCATTTAATCTGTGTTGGATTCTTTCTTTCATTTCTGTGTCAAGATTCCCATTGTCTGCAGTAGCCAGTTTCTCTTTTTCACGTTCAATGTGTTTATTAAGCTCACCCAGTTTGGCAACATTATTTACCATCTCACCTCTTATTGTCTGCAGTGTTTTATCCAAACCCATAATCTCTCTCATTGACAAAGGTGGGTCGTCTATTGATTTCATAGCATCATTTATTTGTCCTTCAGTAAATGAGGTTTCTTGTATCACTGTGTTTGCTATTTCTGGTAGGCTTGTTACTGGTGCCATTTCAATTTGTTGCCCTGTTGGCAACTTTGTTTGCGTGTCGTGAAGAACACTAGCCAGTCTTGGCGTGACAGGAGACCCACCAATACCAAGTTGACGCAAGGCACTAACACCACCTTCATTTTTTATTGTACTTAAAGCCCTAAACCTACTAGGGTCTTTTTTATTAGTCAATAGTACTTTTCCTTTGTCAACAGTATTTAAATATAAATGACCCTTGCCATCAAGTTCAAACTGATTAGGGTCTATGTTGTCTGGGCGATTACCAACATGATCATAAAACGAGTTCACTTTGGTTTCTAAAAGTTCATGACGTAAACTGTAAATATTTCTTGTACCAGTCATATCTGTCATATCTGTTGTATTACCAAAATCATACGTGTCATCCATTTCAAAATCTTCATGATTAAATCCTCCCGCTGCCATTGTTTTATTAATTTATTATTTTTTATTGTGCATAATAAAAATGACACAGTCTTATGGATCAAAGTTAGACCCATACAGAAAACTACGTGAGCCTCTGGGTGTTAAGGCCATTCAACAATCGATAGTCATCACAAACAATCCAAGTACAATAGACCAGAACCAAACACTTACAGTTAAGTTTCCAAACCTAGGTCCCAGTGACGTTATTGTTCCTGGCACTGCACGCCTAGCATTTAATATTGAACTATCATCAGACGCAGATGTAAACAGAACACTGGTTGACAATCTTGGCAGAGCAATTGTTAAAACTATTAAAGTAAAACTTGAAGGACAGGAAGTGTTTAGTCTTGATGACTCCGATGTATTCTACTGTTACAAAGACCTTTGGCTTACAAGAGAAGAACGAGAAGATCGTATTTATCAAGGCATACAGCCAGATAATGTTGGTAAACTTCGAATCAATGCCGGAGACAAAACAACTACTGGGGTACCAAAGGAAGTTATTATAGCTGAAACATATGGAACTAGATTTTACATACCACTTGAGTTTGAAATTCTAACAGCACATTTGCCTTATTATCAAGGGGCACTGAATGACCGTTTGAGTTTTGAACTAACTTTCAATGACTACTCCAAAGTTATTAAATCATCTGCCACAGATGCAACATACAAGATCTCTAACATTTCCTTGGAATATGAAATTGTCACACACACTGATCTAGCCAGACTCATTCAAAATCAGTATCAGTCAAGACTGCCAATTTATTATGACAGGGTGATTAGACATAGTTTAATGCAAAAAGACAAGAGTGACCCAATGTGGAATATAAACTTGAACACACCTGCCAGGTCACTGAAAGGTATTCTTATGTTGTTTGTTGAACCAGCAGATCCATATAAACGGGATTCAGAAAAATTCTACAATCCTAAGATTACACATTTGTCCTGTACAATTGAAGGCCGTCCTAATCAAGTGTATGCGTCTGGAATGTTACCTTATCAACACTATGATGAGATCACAAAGTATTTTGCGGGTGGAAGGATTAGAGATAAACCAGCAAACATTGCGTGCAAAGATCTACATCTGTATGATGTAAGGATTGGACAATACCTTACAAACAAGTATGCTCTTTGGTTAGACCTTCGTAGTACAGATGATGACTACCTTCATGGGTCAGGTCGAACTGTTGAGAACGGCAGTGATGGAATTACAATCCAGATACAAAAGAAGGTTGAAACTGCTGCAGCCATAAACATATATTTGTACCTGATATATGACGCACAACTCAATATTGCAGAAAGCAGACTGAGTGGACACATATATTAAAATTATATTGTGTATTAAAATGAACCAGAGCTTGATGACCCTTGACCCACACTGTGGATTGTTTTGTGGTGCGACAGGGTGTGGGAAAACTGAATTTGTTCTTAACCTATTACAAACAAGATACATACACCACTTTGAAAACATAGTAATATTTTGTCCAACAATCAAACACAACAAAGCTTATCACAACCGTTTATTCATTTGGACTGACAGCAACATATACTTAGTCGACCCTGAAAAGAAACTGAATGACTACCTACAATATTTTTACAAGCAATTTGAAGGACAGCCAACATTGTTTATTGTCGATGACTGTTCTGCAGAGAAAGACATTGTCAAGAAGAGAAACACATTAGCAGAACTTGCTTTCAGTGGCAGACACGCAAACGTCAGTGTATGGATTCTCACACAGAAATATAATGCTGTACTGAAAGATTTTCGAGAACAGTTAAAGTTTATCTGTTTGTTTTACTGTAAGGATCGTGACAGCTTCGAAGACTGTCTCAGAGAAAACGATGTCATCCCAAATAAGCATGAACATGATGATGTAAAAAATAAACTGAAATCAACTAAGCATCTAAAGCTCATTTTAAAGACAGATCAGCCCAGAGGGTATGGGTTAGTAAATTGATGTAAATTAATTTATACATTTGTTTGTCCAATAAAAATGACAGACGGACAAATCATACAGGTGCTTGATCTCACACACCTTTTCAAAGATGTTATGCACTTTACTGACTTAATATCACCCAAACAGACTTACATAAGCCTTTCAGCACCATCAGAAATATATGCTACATATAGTGTGACTTTGGATTATGTCGATGAGCATCCAGATGTGGAGCGCATGACAGTTGATTTAAAGACACCTACTTTTAAAGTTAATGATACCAACTATGGTTGGTTAGGAGAAGTTTGTTATAGCATATTTAAACAACTGCGCAAACTAAATGTTTATATTGACAGTGTTACAGTTAATAAAGTGGTATTACACAAGGTGAGCAAGCAGAGTCAGCGGTAATATTTTTTATTTTATTATTTTGTCGGTCAAATAAAAATGACGGACAATTCACAAAGCCCTGGCCCATCAAACCCTGGCTCATCTGGTTTAAGAAATGTTTTTCACACAACAAACTTGCCTATATCTAATACTAATAATGTCTATGAATCAATAGAAAACTCTTTTTCTGTCATACAACAAAATCTCCTTACAGGCAGTGTTAAAATTCAGGTTGTTGCGAAAATAGAATTCACTAGAATGGACGGTGAATTGATTGTATCGTATATATCAACAAGACAACACACTGTTAAAACAAGAAGAGAATTAGAGAACGTGTTTAGAGACAGACTATTACCTGACTTCCTCCAAGCAATTGACAGTGCAAAAATGAAAGGATCTGGTTGGCACGAAGGACATGTACATGAACTACAATTAAAGCAGTCAAGATATCATCCTATATTAGGTAAAGCATGGATACCACTGCCAACAGAGGTTGCAAACAAAAAGGCAGTTGTTAACATACAGAACAAAGACAATTTCTGTTTCATGTGGTGTGTGCTTGCTAAACTACACTTTGTGAGGTCAAGACCTGATCGCGTATCTTCATTCAGTCCTCTCTGCGCCGTCTGGTGCTTGAGGCGACGATCGCGTATCTAACTACATCAAATTTGTAAATGAACTCAACTTTAGTGGCATTGAGTTCCCTGTTAAAATAGAGGACATAGACTTGTTTGAAAAACTAAATCCTGGTATATCTGTGAATGTGTTTGTGTGGAATAATGAATCTGAGAACAAGTTACAGCCAATTAGAGTGTCCCCAATTGCTCCAACCTACGGTCAGTCAGAAGATAAACATGTTGACATGTTGCTAATCGGCGATGACAATAACTTTCACTACACAATTATCAGGAATATGTCACGTCTAATTCATGCACATACAACGAAACACAATGGGAAACAGGAAGTGTGCAAGAGATGTTTACAGAGATTCTCCTCCATAAACGTAGCGCACAAACACATCCTACATTGTAGGTCACCTGATGACATACAGACTGTACTTAAGTACCCTGATCCTGGTAGTCAAGTGTATTTTAAGAACTATGGGAATCAGCAAAAGCTGCCGTTTGTAGTGTATGCAGATTTTGAATCATTAGTTGTTCAATATGAAGGTCCTGTTCCAGAATCATTACCAAAGACTATAAAACTAAGTGACCAAGTGGTGTGTTCTTTTGGATACATTCTTGTTAGGTCAGACGGTCTGCATTCAGAGCCTGTTATCTACAGAGGTGAAAATGCAGCTTGTCTGTTTTTAACGGAAATGAGACATCTGTATAGTCAGGTAGTACAATATCTCACAACATGTCAGATGCCTATGGTGATGACAGAAGAAGACAAACTAAAATTTGATACAGCTGAGACGTGTTGGATTTGTGAACAACCTTTAGGTGGTGATAAAGTTCGTGACCACGATCACATAACTGGACGTTACAGAGGCGCTGCACATAACAATTGTAACTTGTTATTAAAAATAGATCCTAAGACATACAAGTTACCAATCTTTTTCCACAATCTCAAAGGGTATGATTCACACATTATCATGCAGGCTGTAGACGAGTCGTACAAAAACATAAGTTGCATTGCCCAGACAACTGAGGAATACTTAACTTTTAGGTTAGATAAATTAGCATTTTATGACTCCATGCAACATTTGTCTTTAGGTCTTGCTAGTTTGGCAGAGGACTGACTGAGTATCCAATAACGAGTAAATATTTTGAACCAGACTTGATTAAGAAAGGTGTCTATCCGTATGAGTACATTGATCACTGGGTTGTGTTTGAGGAAACAAGACTGCCACCAAAAGAGAAATTTTATTCCACGCTAACTGGTAAAGGTATTTCTGACTCTGAATATCAGCATGCTCTTGATGCGTGGGGGAAGTTGGGGTGTCAGACGATTGGTGACTACCATGACCAGTACTTGAAAGCAGATGTTTGTTTGCTAGCAGACGTATTTGAAAGTTACCGTGAAAAGGGTTTGTTACACTACAAGCTTGACCCTGCTTGTTACATAACTAGTCCTGGCATGACATGGGATGCATTTTTGAAATCCAGTAAGATATATATATACCCCACCCGGGTCTGCCCTGGGGGACTTGGGTGGGGTTAGGTATTTTTTAGTTCCCAGGGTCACCCTGGTCAGCCCCACAGGGTGGGTTTTTCTCTCTATTCTGGGGCATGTGTTTCTGTCTACCCTTTGTCCATTCACCTGTATTTGCCTTTTTAAAACTCGCCCTACTGTCTGCACTGCCTGTAGCTCTTGATATTGGATGTGTGTTGCTAAATGGTCTTAGCTTTATTTAGGCCCCATGTGTTAGGTTTATTTAATGTATTTGACCGGCTGGCGACATACATTCAATGTTCTGTTTATTTTTTTTTTTTTTCACAAGCAGTGCAGGCACGTCCTGAGAAAGCCTTGTTGCTGTCGGGACGCTAAGCAATGTACAATCAATCAATCAACCAGTAAGATATCTATAGACCTGTTGTCTGATCGTACGATGGGTGAAATGGTGGAACGTGGATTGAGAGGTGGTATTAGTATTGCAGCAAATAACTACGCCAGAGCCAACAATAAATATCTGGACAGTTATGGTGACCTTGACTTTGACCCCTCAAGGTCAAGGTCATTTATTACGTACCTTGACGCTAATAACCTTTATGGGTTCGCGATGTGTGAGTTATTGCCCTTGAAAAACTTTTGTCTGTATGATTTGTCACAGTATGACATAACAGACATAACTAACAATATTATGAATCTTGACCGAAACGACGCGAAGGGTTGGATCTTTGAAGTCGACCTGGAGTACCCACACCATCTACATGATTATCCCTTAGCTGTTGAGAAAATGAGTATGACAGGAAAAAAAGAAGACACCAAACTTGTACCGAATCTGAATGACAAATTCAATTACGTTTGTCACTACCGTTTGTTGCAGTTTTACATCAGACACGAGTTAGTACTAAAGAAAGTTCACAGAGGTATTCAATTTGATCAGAGTGCTTTCATGAAAGATTACATAATGAAGAACACAACATTGCGTGCCAGAGACGGCAACACTGCATTTGACAAAGACTTCTTTAAGCTTATGAACAATGCCTGTTTTGGCAAGACAATGGAAAATCCTCATCACAGAAAAGATGTGAGACTGGTCACAACTGAATTGGGCGCAATTAAACTTACAGGCAAGCCACAGTACACAGGGTACAAAGAGTTTCATTCATCATTGTATGCAGTGTCACTCAAAAAAAGATTGTCAAACTGGACAAGCCAGTATTCATTGGTATGGCAATTCTTGAGTTGTCAAAACTGTTGATGCTTGAATTTTATTATGATTACTTTAAACCAAAGTATCCTGAGTGTCGTCTGCTATACACTGACACTGACTCTATGATCATTGATGTGTGTACTGAAGACTTTTATGAAGACATGAAAACAGAGTTACACATGTATGACATGTCTGACTATCCTAAAGAACACCCACTGTTCAGCACACAAAACAAAAAAGTGCCTGGAAAGTTTAAGGATGAACTAAATGGTGTGCCAATAGTTGAGTACGTTGGACTGAGATCCAAAATGTATTCTATACTGCACCAGAAGGGAAGTCAGTCGAAAGCTAAAGGAATAAAAAAAAAACAGCAATAAAAAATAAAGACATTCGTCATGAACATTACAAGCAAGTGTTAGATGGTGCATTAATGCCTGATTATCCGAACAAGTCACTGAGATCAAACAAACATAATCTTGAAATAATTCAAACACACAAAAAGTCACTTGCAGTTGGAGACACGAAACGCGTGTTTCACACCAAGGAAAAAGCTTATGCTCCTGGTCATTACAGATTCAAGTTATCTGAAGACATAGCTGATGAACTGGTTGATGAATTAATTGACGACTTAGTTACTGAAATGAGTAACGGTGTCTGGGGGAATAATCTGTAATTCTTCTCTGACAAATGCCCTCTGGGGCGCAGGGTCATACAGGTAATATATTGTTGCGTCTGGACCAGGGACTATTTTTTTTTTATTGTGTACAGACGTTGACCAGATAGGGTCTGTCGCCCTGCGCTTTATGTCATTTTCAGCTTCACCTGGTTGATATAGATATCTCACCTGTTTGGTAAACAAGCTTGTGTCTGGAGGTGGGGTTGGTCCTGTTTTTGGCTCTGTAATTGTTTTCAATTTAATAGCATCAGCAGGCTTAGGATGGCCTTCATTGTTCATTGCTTTTATCACATGTGGTAATCTCTTAACCCACTCAGTGTTCCGGGTGTCATGCATGAGTTCCTTAGAATACTGGTAACTGAAAAGTCTTTCTGATAACTGTTTGTTAAAGTTCTCTACAATTGCCTGTGATCTGTGCACACCTGGAATGCCGCGTCTAACCAGTACGCCATGCTTAGCAAATAACTGATTAACTGCACCTTTAAATTCTGATCCGTCATCAACCTGCACTAGTCTAGGGTATCTTAAAGGACCTCTTTTGTAGATACTTGATAAAGCAGTCGCAACTGTGGTAGCAGTTTTGTCAGATATGGGTTCAGCGTCTTTGTACCTTGAAGGAATGTCTACAACAGTTAATGCATACTTGTATCGTTTCTTTCTTATTGTGTCATGTGGTAAGAACAAAAGGTCCATTTGGTGTTGTGTTCTCAAAATGAGGTCTTGTTATCTTTCTTGGAGCAGGGAGGTATATCTGCCAAATTGCCTGCCTCTGTAACCATTGCTTGACTTGATTGAATGTTATATCTCCGCCCACAGCGGCATGTAATTTCTGAATAGCGGTTGCTCCTTTATAATACCCTGATGGTGAGTAATATATTTTCGATAGTTTATTTTCGGCTGCCATTTTTTCTAGCAATGAAAACTCCAGTAAAATAAACAAATATCATTCCCACTAGAACAAAGATTATCTCTCCGTTTCTTTGTTCTGGGCTTGGTTGATAGTAGTCACTTAGTTTTGGTTTTGGGATAGACATGTCTTCACCCGTGACAAGATAGTATTCCCTGATTGCGTCGTCTGTATTTGAAAACGTATGCTGTGCGTGGTTTTCTAGATGGAGTTTTTCATTGATAAAATCAAGTTTTTCAATTCTTTGTTTTTCATACGCCTGTTGAGCTTGTGCCAGTTTTTCTGACGCTTCATTATGACGCTTCAATTCTTCTGCAGATTCCTCTCTACCCATTTTTGAAAAGAGATAATTAGAGCCGCTAAATGCGAGGGCGTTAACCATCGCACCTCCTATCATAATAGCTATCGTCGCCATATTTATTTTATTTACATAGAAACATTTTCGGGAATAATTCCCTGCTTAACGAGAAAATCTTTTGTTGCAATCGATGCTGTGACAACTGCAATTAGCTTAACTGAATCTTCCAGATCCAATCTACTGAGGTCTGCTGATTTCATTTTGAGTAGACTTTTTCCCAGCATAGAAAACGCTACTGCTAGTCCACTGATTACTGCAGAGTGATACACAAGATTCATTATGTTTTTTGAGTCATTCATTTCTTAGGCAATAAAAATTAAAATAAATAAATTTATTACTGCATATGAAATGGGTCTACAACTTTGGGTATTGTTGGTAATGTGGAGACTTCTGTTTTTGATGATGGAGTGTTTAATTTTTTGGTCACTGTACGAGTCTGTGGCTTGTATTTTTGTATAATTGGTAAGCTACAAAACCAGATCTGACAACAAATGCGGCAACTACATATTTTGCTGTTTCAGAATTAGACTGGGTTGAAGGTCTTTCACTTTGATGTGTGTGTGACAGGGGTGCCAGTTCTGACGGTCCTACCGGTCCTACCGGCGGTGTTGACGGCGGGTCACTTACATGAGCCTTTTCTGTTTGCGCCTGTAGCTGTAATTTTTTTTGCTTGTTCCATTCAGCTAACCTTTTCCCTGCCTGAATTCTGCCTGCATTTTTAATTTTTGTCACTGTGTGAATCGGGGTCTGGGCAGCGTCCGGGGCAGGGTTCATCTGTGGGGTCGTTTGGGGGGGTCGTCTGTTGGTCGTCCATTTTTATCAACAAAAAAATTTAATTTCGTAAAATCGATATGGCTGCTCGTTACTATTAATGTTACCAGTGGAGCAAGCAAATTACCAAACCTGTAGAATAAAAGGCAAGCTAATTTACCAATTGCACTCGTTACAATGGGGTTACTCTCGAGGTCATTTGTGAGATTTTCAATGTCTACAGGAAGGGCATAACTCACAGCTTTTGAATATAAGCAGACAATTGATTTGCTCAAATCACGGGTCATTAGTGAAGCCATGTGTTGTTCGTATTTAAAATGAAGTCTAAATAAATCATCAGCCGTGAGGGATTGTATATCTTCAGTTGAATATTGCTTTCCGAGATAAGTTTTGGAATGACCAGAAACCACTACAGATAAAAGTCTTTCCCTTTTCGAATCTAAGTCTATGTTTTCTACAGCGCCAATATCATTTAATAATAGCAGTTCATCTGTGTTCATTTTATAATGCAATTAAAATAAATAATTTATAAACACATTTGTTTCTTTGTCAGTAAACCAGTCATAAGTACATTAAGCCCTCACATGTAGAACCGTTTTGTAAATGATTGCTCTCTTTGAAAAGTAATATGTCTCCCTGTTGAACTTTGACACAACTTAGCGATTTGAAAGGCTATAGCTGTAACGGCTCAGAGCTTTTCAAAAGCTTGCCCCTTGAATAGGAATGGAATGCCGCCGCTATTCAATAGCGCGGCGTGAGAGGTAATACAAAAAGCAAACAACCGTGACACCACTTTGGCAGCTTGAATAGCGGCTTGCCTGTGCGGCGCGTGGCAACAGACAACAAAGGTAAACAGGTGAGCTGGCTTGCAACAGAGTAAGACACTTGTAACTTACTCATTGAAAAGAAGCTGATTTAAAACGTGTAAGTTTCACATGAGTGGAGCCTTGACACAGTCACTAGTTTATGTCTGTGTTGACAGAGTGGGTCTCACTCTCTCTTTGTGTGCGGTAGCTAATGTGGGCTTTATTCCCATTCAATCTTAAAACCAATTTACATTTGTGGGGGGTCATGATTTTCGATGTGCATTTTCTTAAGGTCAAAAATAAATTGTGTGAATATCGACTCAGGGTCGGTACATATCGATCTAGCAGCTAAAGGATTTGAAAAGGTTTTGAGCAACGTTGTCAAAAAACATTGCGACGTGATCATATTTTGTAACTGTTGTGCATATTTTATTCTGACGCGTCGTACCTAGAGTCAGCTGGCGACGGTCTGTGTTTACGTACATAGTAACATTGCGACAGTAGACATATGAGCTAATTAAGAGAGAGAGGAATACTGAGTGGACTGAAGTATTATTAACACAATGACTGAGTTAACCCCTTAAGTATTATTTTTGATTTTCATAAAAATGTGGCTGTTTAAATAATAATGATTTAGGGGTAACTTCCAATGGTATTTACTCTGTGCGGGGGACATGAAAAATGAAGAGTCAAAAAGATATAATTAAGGGGTTAACTCAGTCATTGTGTTAATGCTGGTTCAGTCCACTCAGTATTCCTCTCTCTGGAGACCACTCAGGGTTTCTTGGTAACGACTCCCTGGAGTTGCCTCCCTGGTTTTCTTTAGTGTACACAACGGATGCTTAGGCTAAAATCGGTAAGCTAAGTGTACCTTCCTATTAGTAATGCCATTGGTAAGTATTTTTTTAAAAAATACATTTTAGAGAAAAATACATATTTTGGGTAAATACCCTTTTTCAAATAGACAAACAAACCTAGCGATCAGTCGCTACTTATCTTCATTATCGCAGAAGGAATGTTCTATATTTGTTTGTTTGTCTATTTTGAAAAAGTATTAATATATTAATAAATTGTGTTGTAACTGTCTTTCTTTCTCTGTTGGGTTCTTCTGTGCATTTTACATGCTTGGCAGTCACCACTTTGGTCTGGATTGCAGTCAGTAAGCTGATTTTTGTGTCCCTTTCAGGAACTGAACATTGTAGACCATGACAAGATCTACTATGCACCCTACAGGAAAAACTTTTACGTGGAGGTGCCTGAGATTGCCAACATGACAAATGAGGGTATGTTGCCATTTGTTGCTTTGGTGAGACTGTGCATTGTGTACTGAAAGTGTAGTGATTGACCCTGTTGCTGAATCATGTTATGGCTGTTAACGTTTTGGCTGTTAGTAGCGTTTTTTGTCCAGGTGATTCCAGGAGAAATCTCGACAAAAAGTGCTACCAACAACCAAAGGGTTGATCCTAAACTGTTCTCAGTGAATGTTGTGTTAAAACACCTGTATTTGTCATTGTGTTGTATTGCTGTATAGATTAATTATATGTTTCTGGAGTCTTATTTACGACGCAGAAAACGGCCATTATACTCCTGTAGTTTAATGATATTTACCCTTGAACTATCTTGGCCAATCCAACACCCATTGCTATAATACATTCTTTCTTTTATAGTTATTCAAAAGTTATTTAGGGGTCACGATTATTGCAATTCCTTTGCATTTTTGGGACACTTATGCATTTTTGTGGGGTGTATGCATTTTTGGGAGGTGTCTGCATACATTCACGCATCTTTCAGACAACCCCTTATTTGTGTTTGGGGCCAGTGATAGGTTATCTACACACTTCTCACCATGCAAAACTGAAAAGACCAGCACGATCCCTGTCATTGTTAGGTATCTTCTTCTTCTTCTTCTTCTCAAACGCCACCACACTTGGAGTTTGGCTCTCAAAATGAAATCTGTGGTCTTCTGTAGTGCCTCCACAGGCCCATACAGTTTCTCTTGTAGAGTGGCGGGCTTCGGCCATATCTCCTCCCTCAGCAGCTGGTGGTTCCCACAGTCCTGGAGGATGTGCTCTGTGGTCTGCTCTGCTTCTCCACAAGGGCACAGGGGAGATGGAACGAGGTGGAAGCATCTGTGCAGGTGGAAATTGAGTCGGTTGTGCCCGGTCCTCAGACGGAAGATGGTCTCCTGCTCTTGTCTGGACAGCTGATAGTAACTGTCTAGGGGCTGTTGTGGTGGTCTGTACACAGACTTAACGATGGTCTTAATTTCTGTGAAGCTGACTCCATTTTTGTCTTGTTCTTTCTCTCTCTTTCTTCCTGTCTGATTTCTTTCTCAAGCATTCGTGGGACAGTGATGTTACTTTCTTTCGCATACATCTGTGCGAACATGTTTGCAGCTTTCCTACCAGTCAGTGCTTTCCCTTCTTCTTCCAGAGTGATCTTCTGTTCCCTGGTGCCTTCATCATTCAACGCCTTGGTCAGTCTCCACAACTTGGTGGTGTCCCTCTCCATGTTTAGTCTTCTCTCTCTAACTTCTTCTTGTGCACTCCGACTTTATCTTCAGATACTGGGCCTTACTGTGTTGTAGCTTGATGTTGTTTTCTTGGCTGGAGTTGGTTTCAGCGTCTTCTCTGGCCCTAGTGAGGTTGTTATGTGCTTTCTGAAGATCTGCGGTCCAGTATGGGGTGTAGTTTTTCTGGACCCCTCGAGGTATGGTTTCCTTGGCTGCCTTACTGATAATGTCGTTAAACTCTCTGACCACATTGTTGATGTTCCTTCTAGACACAGCGAGGTCTTGCATTAGCTCATTTGTTCGGATACTGAACAAGCGCCAGTCTGCCTTTCGGTAGTTCCATCTTGGCCGGTGTGGCGAGCTAGCTGCTGTGCCTCCTTTTAGGGAGAGGAGGACAGGGCGGTGGTCACTTTCTCCTAAGTGTGGTCCTACTGTTCTGCTGAGGCACTTATGAACATCTTTAGTGCAAAGCGCCAGGTCCGGTGATGGTGTGCCTGCGGCAAGAGTAGAAGGTAGGTTGGTCCTCATCAGGTGGTTTTCATCTTGCCACTCCTCGATGTCTTCTCCTCTCTTGTCAAGTGTGTCATATCCCCAACTCTGTGACTGGCTGTTGAAGTCACCAGTGATGAGGAATCCACTGTCCGGGACCTGGATAGTGTCGAGGGACAGCAGCTTATCATTAGGGCAGTAGTAGTTGACCAGGTCAAGGGTGCTGTTACTGGTGGTTACCTTGACCTGGATGTATTCCGCCTCTTCCATGAATCTCCTGGTTTCGCTGGCTTTCAGGTTGTTTCTAACTAGGGTCATAACTCCCCCTTTCTTCCTCCCTTGGCGATCACTTCGGAAGACCTGATGTCCTCTGACCTTAAAGGGTTTCCCTTCTAGCAGGTGTGTCTCTTGTATACAGCAGATGTTTATGCTGTTTTCATGCAGAAAGTGCTCTAGTTCTGTTTTCTTGTTGGTAACCCCTTCTGCATTCTAGTGCATGATGTTCACATTGGCTTTTTCTTTGTCTCTGGTCTTGTTTTTTCGCTGGCCAGTCACTCTACTTCCCCGTCCCCTGGCTCCTCGAGACAGTCGGGAAGGTCCTCCAGTCGCTGGGGGTGGGCTCCGAAGAGGCGCAGAGCCCGGTACTGCACCTGCCTGGTGAGACCCCACAGGGCGAGCACCATTTCTGTCGAATCCATCTCCAAGTGTCATATGGCTGTATATGCGTGGTACTGTGGTTTATTAGAGTGCGCTGTGTAGCACAGTACCTCCATCTTCAGCACTCGGGGTTTCTGTCGGGGTTACCTCACCCTTAATTCCTGGTTAAAAGGCCTTTCCTGGGAGCACAGGATGGTTTGATTTTGGAGTGTCCTTCTCCTAGATGGGTTGCCAACCAACGCTTATGAGTCCCATCTACTCAGGTTTTTCCTCGGAGTTTTCCTTCTCGAAGGAGATCTGCCAACCAAGGCTATCGAGCATCCCTGCCCTGATTTGTATAGGGTTTACTCCCCTAGCCTTTGCCTCTCCCAAGGCACCCACAAGGCAGTGGGGCAGCTGGGGATCTGGTTCATGGACATCGGGGCTGCTGCACACATCGATGGGCCTGCATGCTGCATGTCTGGGGACCAGACCTCCTCCGAGTCCTCTGTAATTCAGCCAGAGTCCATAAGGTGCTCGGTTACTATAAGTCGCCACGAGGAGGCACTACATGAGGCTTGTTGTTGGAGAGGCTGTGTAATGGCAGGGAGAGACTGACATACTCTGCTCCCCTTTTCACAAAACTGCTAGCCAGCAGTGGGAGCTGAAAGCGAGACCGACAAGCACAGACGCTATACTACCACACTTGACGCATCACAACAACCATTTGACCCACATTGTTAGGTATGAATGAGTTGAACTTTTATACCAGTGGTACTAATGATGTGTTTATAATTTATTGAGTGCAGAGGTGGAACAGCTGCGTGATGAACTGGAAGGTATCAAAGTGAGAGGAAAGAACTGTCCTAAACCTATCCGCAGCTGGGCGCAGTGTGGTGTCAGCATTAAAGTTCTGGATGCGCTAAAAAAGTAAGTACACTCAGTATATAACTGTTTTTAAACCCGTCACTGCTGACAAGAAGTGAGCATGATCGGACTGCAAGAGACATAGATCCTCATGAGCCCCAGCAGTTGTGGGGATCATGAGGATCTGTGCCTCTTGCCAAGACCAATTTGTATCCATGTTCCTTGGGTGGTTGTTGCTTTTGGTTAGTGAAACAATGATTTCAGAATTTTCTCATTCGCGGACAGCCGCATCCGGATGCGCGGCATAAGCCACGCATCTGGATGCGGCTGGCCACGAATGAGTTAAAATTTGCATCTTGTGGCAGGGAAGGGGCTAATTACAGCAAGAATAATCAAAAAGCTTATGCAGTCTATTTTACATACACTTGTCATCTGTGTGGTCTTTGATTTCAAAACTTTCAGCATAGAGACAACAAAAAGGTCTGAGAAGAACCCAACAGAGAAAGAAACATGCATAGAGAAGACTGTTACAACACAACTGTCTTTTCAAAGCGCATCTCTTTCTCTGTTGAGTTCTTCTCTGCATTCTACACGCTTGGCAGTCACCTTTTTGGTCTGGATCTGCTGGAAGGTCTGAAATCAGAGACTGGAACTAGTATTCGTGTGGGTGTTACAGGGATATATTCTTATGCAACATACAGTGGAGTCCGCTTAACACACATTTCTGGGGACAGAAAAAAATATTTTGTGTAAAACTTATTTCGTGTTAACCGATTTAGATGAAAAATTGTTCACAGTCTGAAAGAAGAGAGTGTGTGGGAGATGCTGAGTGTCTCCTGCCCTGGTGGTTAAAAGTGTAAAGTATCATACTTTACCTACTTACTCTCATCTCAATAGGAAAACAATAGACCGTACGCATACAGCTCGTGAATTTAATGTACAATCCATCAGGAAAACAATAATCCATCTGATAAAATAGTTCTGTTACCACGTGCAGTGTAGGAGCTAGTGTGCTATTTGTTTTCTCAAAACACATTACCGATGGTATTACTATAAGGGATTATTTCTTTGCTAGTCTAATTTTAGCCCAAAAAATTCGTTGTGTACGATTATGGTCATTATGGCAGGAGAGGGGCGCCATAGACTGGGCGGAAGCCCGGCCAGCCTCCCTTCCTGTTACACCACGCATGCGCTCCGCGCTTCCCGCTCTCAGTCAATTTCTTTGCTGGTTCAGAATGGTTGTGTACGTCGTGAGCTCTGCGTTTCTTGTGACTTTCCGGTCGTTGGACTTTTGTTCCGTGGACCTTAGGCTTCGACCCTTCGTGTGAGACTGCTTGTAGTTGTGTGGTGCCTTGGGCTAGCCTTCAACGGTACCGGTGAACTTTTCGTGTGGTGGCCGCTTGGACTGGTCTCTGCGCCATTTTGGGACCGGTTCTGCTTCGCCGGTTCCGAGGGGCTTGTGTGCTTGAGAACTGTGACTGGTGTGTTCGCTTGTCGTTCATCCTTTGGATACGTTTCAAGTGAGGACGGACTATCTTCTTGCCGCTTCTTCTCTCGTGCGGTGGCGGCGGACTCTTGTGCCTTCAACCGGTGACAGTTCGAGCTACCTCTTCGCCTGGTCATCTGCCCGCCACGTGGTTCGTTGGTCTTGGCCTGTTGGTCTCTCCTCTTCGAATGGCGAGGTAAAGATTCGGTTTGAGCCTACGCCAGGCGCTCGGGGTGTGGGTAGAGCGCCGGGCCTCGGCACAAGCTTATTTTTAATCAAAAATTTCGTTCAAGCGCGGGGGCACGCTCGTTCGACTCTCATTATTCTTTGTGTTACAGTGGGCAAGTACGCACCTGCTTGAGATGTGGGCAGTTTCAGTGGCCGTGTGACGATCATTCCCTTTGCCTGAACTGTTCCGGTTGTGCCTCAACTAAACCGTGCCCGGTCTGCGCCCCTTGGCCGGAAAAGCAGTGGACAGACCTTCTGCGTTTCTACGGCAGAGAACAACCCACCCCAGCTCGGGGTTCCGATCCATCCCCGGTATGCGCCACAGACCCGCCGAGTGGCCCCTCGGCTGCGAGCTAGAGCGCTAAAACCGGCATCCACCACAGTCCCGTCGAGTGGTCGCTGTGCGGTTCAGGATCGGCGAGGCCCGCCAGCTAAGCCTCTTGTAAAGAAACCGGTATCCACCACAGTCCCGTCGAGTGGTCGCTACCCGGTTGTGACTTCCAAGCAGTCACAGATTGATGCACAGGCACATGCGGCGAATTCGGTAGACGTCCTGACTGAGACACCGAACGCCACAGCCAACCAGGTCAGTGATCAGCCCTCTCCTTTACTTGGACCTGTTATGCCCATCAACTCGTCCGACACGAACAATGTTTTGGTCTCCTCAAATCTTCACTCCAGGACCAACTATATGGCACATAGATCAGACAGGATTGCTCGGCATTCGCGTTCCCGGTCACGCAGCCTGAGATGCGGCCCAGCTTCGCCCCGTTTACACCACCAACGCTCTTCCTTCTCTAGTCGTTGGTCGCGCTCCAGGGACTCGTCGAAGCGACGGAAAGTTTCTTCCCGCCACTCAGCTTCTACCCGACCCCCTCGAGCTCGCGCTAGGCGCGACTCGTCCCACAGTTCCCCGTCACGCCGGCATTGACGTTCGGTGTCTTCCCATCGCCGCTACCGCTCCAGGCAGCGCAGCATCTCCCGCCACGATCACCACAGATTGCGTCGGACGTCTTTCACGTCACGGAGTTCGTCGCGAGAGCGTTCGGCTCTACGGCGCTCTGGGCTTTCCCCGCCGGTGAGATGCTCGCCGCTTAGGGTTACGCCGGCCTCCCGGACTGACAATGCGGCTATCCTTGCTACTCGACCAGTGGTGGACGTAGCCCCCAGCACTGTTCCTATTGAAGACGACGCTCTCAGCTTGTACCCTACGGAGTCGGTTTCTGCCCTCCTTCGAGAGCCCAGCTCAGATCTGTCTCTTCTCTCGCCTGATGATGAGGAGCTACAGCTGTCATCCATGGGACACAGGTTGGAGACTCTTCGGGCACTAGATGAAGTGGCGCACATCATTGCGGATTGCCTCCCAGCAGATATCTGCCCTCCGTCCCCCCCCCCCTCAAGAGGAAGGCGTCCGCCTCCGTTGATGCCGATCGTCAGGGCAAGCGGTTTAAGTCTCTTCCTCAACCACCCGGCTTTAAGGACATTTGCGAAGCCTTTTCTGCTCATCTCTCGCAAGGTCGCTGCGGCGTTTCTGGTTTCTTTTCGGACTCAAGGTGGCCGGAGGGTTTGGATATTTCTTTTCGACAGTCTTGGTATGCGGGACATTCGCAGAGTTTTTCTTGCCCCCTGCCTAAGCTGGACCCTGCGGCGTCTTCCTTTACTGGTGCTTCCCTATGGCAGTGTCTTCTTCCGGGTGTGGATCAGACAGCGACGCTCGTTCGGAACGGCCTACCCGGCACCGGCCTCCACGTGGCGTAGGTGGGTAGTCCGCTCAGTCCCTGACTTGAGTGGGCTAGCGGACGGGTGCCATCTTTGTCCAGGATTAGGACTTGATGTCAGCAGATATGTTGTTCAGCCTTTTCACTGGTCCGGTTTTTAAGGAGCTGTGCTAACCTAGGTCGTACCATGTTGGATTGGTCCTTAAAAATACTCGTGACTTTTTGGTCCTTTGGATCCCAAGTGTTTGCCGTGCTTGGAGACCCGTGTCGGGGGAGAAGAGGATCCTGGTGGCTGAGGTTCCCTTTGGGCTGCGGCTCACTGGTGCCAACACTCCACTTCGGCCTTGACTTCTACCTAAACGGGAGGCTAGTCGTACCGGCCTAGTCAATCGGCTCTTGTCACGTTGAGCCCTATCCCACTGTTGACATGCGGGTTGCTATACGGAGCACCATGCTATAGCTTCTGCTGCTGATTAGGTGCTTTACGCCAGTATTCCCCTGCATTCAACGGTGTGATAGAAGGCGGTGGCTCAAACGGTTCAATCGGGCTTACCCCCTTGAGTATATCTTTCGGGCAGTCTCCATTGTGCGTCGGCTGGAGACCCGCCGACAGTTGCACTTTCCCTTGTTGGGCTCGGTGGCGGGCGGGGACCCCCGGGGGATGAATATCTCTACTAATATAATATGGATAAAACCAAAAAACCAAAACTAGCACAGAAACGGCGCATAGACACCGACATTGCACATGACAGTGATTCAGACTGTGAGGAAGCGACGCCTCAGGCGTCGGCCGTATGGCCTCGCTTCCTCATTGTCCATAGCAAGGTGAAGGAGAAACCAGTTACAAAGCTGCATCCTTTTCTGGTGGGGGAGACCCTCAGGAGCCGTGTTGGCAGGCCTGACGCCCAGCGCCTCAGGTCTGGTGACTTGCTGGTGGAGTGCCGTACTCGGGCACACTCCAGCGGGCTACTGGGGCTCTCTTCCATCGGAGACACTCCTGTGGAAGTCACACCCCACAAAACTATGAATTCGTCAAGAGGCGTAATCAAAGATCAAGCTTTGGCAGAACTGTCAGAAGATGAACTTGTAAGGAACCTTAAGTCTCAGGGGGTGACTTGCGTCAGGCGCTTCGCTTCCAAGCGAGGTGGTGGGGAGATCCGTCTCCCTACCATCATCCTGACGTTTGGCACCCCCACCCCTCCTACTACCATCTGGGGAGGTTACTACTCCCTGAGAGTGAAAAAGTACGTCCCTCTTCCCCTCCGGTGCTTTAAGTGCCAAAAGTATGGCCATGAGCAGAAGACATGCCGTCAGGCAGAGGCTTCATGCGCCCGTTGCACTAGGCCCAGACACTCTGCTGAGTCCTGCACAGCCACCCCCCTGTGTGTGAATTGCCAGGGGGCGCATATGGCTTCAGATAAGAAATGCCCTCGTTGGATATCCGAGTGCAAGATTCAGCAGGTGCGTGTGGAGAAGGGGCTGTCCTTTCTGGATGCCAAAAAACTGGTTGAAGGCCCTGGTGCAGCTGCGGCTGCCCCAACCTCTAACACCTCAGTGTATACTTTTAGTGCAGCGGTGGCAGGCAAGCGCCCCACCAAAGACTTTTCATGTCAGACCCCAACTTCTTGGTTGGGGGCGGAGCCTCGGCTCATCTCGCCCCTGGAGAGTAACCCTCCTCCGGTGGTGACAAGGAGCCAGGGAACGCAGAAGGCGGACACTGCCGGTCCGGTTGTGCCGCCTTCTGTTGCCCCTAAGCCTCAGCCCCCACCCAAACCTGTTAGTCAGTCAACTCCAAAGGCTTCTGGCTCTGGTCAGCCTTCTAAGGCCGCTAACTCTAGCGGCAGGAACGCTGCCCAGGACCAGAAGTCTAAGAAATCTATGGGACCGCTGTGCGCACGGGCCCAGAAGGGGAACACAGATGTGCCCCTTCAAAACAAATATGCTGCACTGGAGGAGCGGATGGAGGGAGTGGAAGTTGTTGTTGCTGATGCTGCAGCAGCTCCACCCCCTTCCTCTCCGAAGAACCAGAGGAGGCCCGGGAGCCGGCCCCCCTCTGTTTCTTCAACTCCTTCCAAGGTAAAGGAAAAAGGGGGGAAAAACTCCTTACCCCCAGATCAGACTTAATCATGGACTCTTTGCTTCAGTGGAATTGTCGTGGTTTTCGAGCTAACTTTGAGGAATTACGTCTTTTAGTCAAGTTCTATAACCCCTCAGTCATATCTCTTCAGGAGACTTACCTGAAGACTTCTGACCCTGTGTCTTTTAATGGTTTTAATGTTATACATAAAGGCTCTGATTCGGAGAGGCGCTCGGGTGGAGCGGCTCTTCTCATTAGTAGCCAAATTTTATGTAGCCCCGTTAGCATCGACACCTGTCTTCAGGCTGTCGCTGCTCGGGTTACCTTAAAAAAGACCATAACCATATGCAGTATTTACCTGCCACCATCACTGCGGGTCTGTAGCAATGATATTTTTCACTTAGTAGATCAACTGCCCCCTCCCTTTATTCTCATGGGGGATTTTAACGGTCATGCTCACCTTTGGGGTAGTGACCACTATGATGGCAGAGGTCAGATGTTAGAAGATGTTTTTTCTCAACTTAACCTATGTGTCTTTAACGATGGCTCACCTACATACTCTAACTCAGGTTCCGGATCTAGTTCTGTTCTAGACCTCACTGTGTGTGATCCTTCTCTCATGCTGGACTTTGACTGGAAGGTTCACGATGACCTGTGTGGTAGTGACCACTTCCCAGTAGTCCTGTCATCGGTCAGCTGTGAGGAGGATTCGCCGGTGGGGCGCTGGAATCTCAAGAAAGCTAACTGGTCTCTGTTTGCCTCTCTCTGTCAGTCTCGTCTTACAGAGGAGGTGGTCATGTCAGCTGAAGAACCTGTTTCTTGTTTTACTTCTATTTTGTTGCAGGTTGCAGGTGAAACCATCCCTAGAACTTCCACATCACTCCCTCGGAAGCCGAGAGTACCATGGTTCAATGAAGAGTGCCGCAAGGCCCAAACAATGCGCAAATCTGCTCAGCGACGTGCATTTCGTAATCCGTCGCAAGCAAATATTTTAACCTTTAAAAGACAGCGGGCGAAAGCCCGTTATATTTTTAAACGTGAACGCCGTGCTTCCTGGAGACGCTTCGTCTCATCTTTATCTTCTAGGACTCCGTCCCAAAAAGTCTGGAAGGCTGTTCGAAGAATTAGGGGCAGGGGTGGCTCGGCTTCTGTCGGCCATCTTAGAGATGGTGCCAGTTTGGTCACAGATAAAAAGGCTGTGTCCAATTTGCTTGCCTCCACCATTGCCCATAATTCTTCAACAGAGCATTATTCACCTTTCTTCCAGAGAGAGAAGGAGAAGCGAGAATCTTGTGCTTGTGATTTTATATCGGATAACTTGGAAGACTATAATGCCCCTTTTACGTTTTCAGAATTGCAGCAAGCCATGCAGAAATGTACTGACTCTGCTGCTGGATTAGATACCATCCATTATCAGCTCATAACACATCTGCCTGAGGATTCACTCCTTGTACTTCTCAAGGCCTTTAACCATATCTGGATAACCGGTCATTTTCCGCCATCTTGGCGCCAGGCTGTGGTTGTGCCAATTCCCAAGCCGGGTAAGGATCCTTCCGACCCGGGCAACTACCGGCCAATAGCTTTGACATCATGTTTATGTAAAACTATGGAACGCTTGGTCAACGCCTGACTGGTGTGGCATCTTGAGTCACAGGGTCTCATCACAGACCTCCAGTGCGGTTTCCGGCGCTTCCGTAGTACAACTGACCATCTAGTCCGCTTTGAGTCTTTTATCCGAGATGCTTTTGTCAACAAGCAGCATGTCTATGCAATTTTCTTTGATCTTGAAAAGGCATATGACACTACCTGGAAGCATGGTATAATGTCTGATTTGTCGGACATGGGTTTTAAAGGGCATCTGCCCGTTTTTATTCACAATTTTTTGTCCAACAGGTCGTTCCATGTCCGTGTGGGCTCCACCCTCTCCGACTCCTTTGAACAGGAGATGGGTGTCCCGCAGGGCAGTATTCTATCTCCTGTTTTATTTCTTGGCTTGACTTCGCGAACGAAGATTCTATAGGGCTTGCCCACGTCGTCTGCAGGCATTTTCGTGGCTGCGGAGGCCAATCCGGGACAGGCAGGTACGACCGCAGTGGCTGCAGGGGAAGGTCTGTTCAGGGTTCTGAGTTACGACAGCTCTGTTTTTTCTTCTGAGCCGCTTGTCCTTAAGGTTAGCTCTGCGAGAGTCCTCAAAGGAGACGGCTGCCTTGTGAATGGTGGAGCGCCAGGTGTCACGGTCCGCAGCAAGCGAAGACCACTGGCGGTGGTCGATTTGGCAGGCACTAAGTGACTTCTTGAGACCGTCTTTGTATCTCTTCTTTGGTGCCCCTCTGTCTCGGTGTCCAGTGGCGAGCTCGCCGAACAGAGTGATCTTGGGTAGGCGATGATCCTCCATCCTGGAGACGTGCCCCGCCCAGCGAAGCTGTGTCCGCAGCAGCAAAGCCTCGATGCTCACAGTTTCCGCCTGTTCAAGGACCTCGACGTTGGTGACATAGTCACTCCAGTGAATGCTGAGGATGGTACGCAGGCAGCGCTGGTGAAAGCGTTCGAGGAGTCGTAGTTGGCTGCGGTAGAGGGCCCAGGACTCGGAACCGTACAGCAGGGTGGTGAGGACGACAGCTCTGTACACGCTGATCTTGGTGCCTTTTTTCAGCTGTTGATTGTGCCACACCCGTTTGAATAGTCGCCCGAAAGCACTGTTCGCTTTTGCCAGCCTGTTGTCCAGCTCCTTGTCCAGCTTGGCGTCTGACGTGATGATGCAGCCAAGGTAGGTAAACTGGTGTACAGACTTCAGTTCGGACTCGCCGATGGTGATGTGGGGAGGGCGATGCTCTTCCTTGGGTGCCGGCTGATGAAGGACCTCTGTCTTTTTCAGACTGACCTCAAGTCCAAAGAGCTGGGCGGCATCTGCGAAGCAGGACGTAATGCGCTGCAAGGCTCTCTCTGTGTGTGCAACGAGGGCAGCGTCATCAGCAAAGAGCAGCTCACGAACCAGTTGGTCTAGGGTTTTCGTGTGGGCCTGCAGTCGTCTGAGGTTGAACAGGCTGCCATCGAGACGATACCTGATGTACACTGCGTCGTCGTCGTCGAGGTCCACTGTGGCCTGCTTCAACATCATGCTGAAGAAGATGGTGAAGAGGGTCGGTGCCAGCACGCAGCCTTGCTTCACGCCGTTGCGAATGGGGAATGGTTCTGAGAGGTCACTGTTTAGTCTGACCTGGCCTTGCTGGTCCTCGTGGAGCTGGACGATCATGTTGAGGAACTTTGGGGGACAGCCTAGTCGCTCCAGGATCTGCCACATACCTTGCCTGCTCACAGTGTCAAACGCTTTTGTTAGGTCGACAAACGTTACGTACAGCCCTTTGTTCTGCTCGCGGCACTTCTCCTGAAGCTGTCTCAGCACAAAGACCATGTCGGTGGTACTCCTGTTGGCTCTGAAGCCACACTGGCCCTCTGGGAGGTGGTCTTCAGCGATGGCAGGTACCAGCCGATTCAGGAGCAACCTTGCGAGAATTTTCCCGGCAATGGACAGCAGGGTAATTCCACGATAATTAGAGCAGGCAGACTTCTCTCCTTTGTTCTTGTACAGGGTGATGATGACTGCATCACGGAGATCCTTTGGTAGTGTTCCTTTTTCCCAGCAGCAGAGAAAGAGGTCGTGGAGCTTGTTGTGCAGTGCTGGGCCTCCATGTTTCCAGATCTCTGGCGGGATTCCGTCAATGCCTGCTGCTTTGCCACTCTTGAGCTGGTGGATGGCTGTGAGGGTCTCTTCGGCGGTGGGCGGTTCGTCCAATTCAACCTTTAGTGGAAGGTGTGGGGTTTGAAGGATGGCTGTTTCTTGAACAGTGCGCTCAGCGCCGAAGAGGTCCTGAAAGTATTCCGACCAGCGGTTCAAGATGGAGGTATTATCTGTGAGGAGTGCCTGTCCATCAGCGCTTCGCAGGGGACTTTGTACCAGGTGCCTAGGGCCATACACTGCTTTCAGTGCTTCGTAGAAGCCCCTGTAATCACCGTTGTCAGCACAGAGCTGGGTCCTCTGTGCGAGTCTGGACCACCACTCGTTCTGGAGCTCTCTAAGCTTGAGCTGGAGACTGCTGCAGATGAGGCGGAAGGCAGACTTCTTCACAGGGCAGGAAGGCTGGGCTAGGTGGGCCTGGTGGGCGGCTCTTTTTTTTGCTAGAAGTTCCTGGATCTCTACGTCGTTTTCGTCAAACCAGTCTTTGTTCCTCTTTCTAGCAAAGCCCAAGACTTCCACAGAAGATTTTACAATAGCAGTTTTCAGTTGTTCCCAGAGTGTTTCAGGGGAGGAGTCTGCTGGATCAACTGTGTCTTTGAGCATGCGCTGTAAATCGGCCTGAAGGGCAGCTTTCTTGTCGTCACGATGAAGGCTGGCAACATCAAGCTTTTTCTTGGGGGGGCCCCCTTTCTTGGGTTTCAGCTTGAGGCGGAGCCTGAGTTTGCAGCGAACAAGGCGGTGGTCAGTGTGGCACTCTGCGCTGGGCATCACTCTGGTGAGAAGGACGTCACTGCGGTCCCTCTGACGCACTAGGACATAGTCGATAAGGTGCCAGTGCTTGGAGCGAGGATGCATCCAGGTGGTCTTTCGACTGTCCTTTTGCTGGAAAGTAGTGTTGGTGATGACAAGTTGCTGTTCTGCACAGAGCTCCAACAGTAAGCGACCATTGTCATTGCAGTTCCCAACGCCATGCTTGCCGAGGACTCCTTTCCAGGCTTCAGAGTCTTGGCCCACTCTGGCGTTGAAGTCGCCAAGGATGATGACTTTGTCGTCTGCAGGGGTGCTCTGCAGGAGGCTGCGCAGGTCAGAGTAGAACTTGTCTTTTTCTGCAGGCTCTGCCAGGAGGGTTGGGGAGTACACACTGAGAAGGGTGACGTATTGCTGGTGTCTCAGTGGGAGGCGCATGGACATGATGCGGTCGGAGTGACCCGTTGGTAGGTTTTCCAACTTAGTCGCAATGTGGGTCTTCACCATGAAGCCCACGCCTGAGAGCCGTCTTTCTGATGCAGGCCTGCCTGACCAGTAGAGGGTGTAGCCAGCGCCAAGTTCTTGGAGGTTGCCTTCCTCCGGGAGGCGTACTTCGCTGAGCGCGGCGATGTCGATGTTTAACCTCCGCAATTCATGGGCAATGAGGGCGGAGCGACGTTCAGGGCGTCCGCTGTCTGCTATGTCGAGCATGGTTCGGATGTTCCAGCATGCTACGTTGAGTCCGGTCGTGGTCGTCATGAGAGTGGATCCATTGTTTTTTCTTGTTTTCTGACCGCATGAGAAGATGCCCGTTGACCGCGGCTAGCCAACTGGGTTACGAGGGGATGAGCTTTGGTTAGGCCACCTTTTCTAGGCCCCTCTCCGTGTGGAGCAAGCAGTGCTGTCCCTAGAGAAGGCTGCTTGGTCGTTCAGGGTGTGCCGAGTGACGTTGTCATCCCCATATCAACATCAGGCGACCAATATCCTGAACCGCCTGCATGCAGGTTTGAGACTGCGGCTTCCAGTGACATCTTTCACCTGCCGTTTTGCCCCTTGCCCATCGCTACAGGACTTGGAAAGTTCAGTGTCATAGTCCGTGGGCGTTTCCTAAAGCCTGCGCGGTGGAGCTTTTTGGTGGAGTGCAGTGTGCGCAGTACTGGCCCCACCCTTTAAACCCTTGGTTCGTTTGCCATGGCCTAGCAAGCTGGGACGGTGGCATCGAGGTCCTCGGGTCGTAGGTTTTATATCAGACTGTCCTTGTCTTAGTCTCTGGCTCAAAAGCCTTCCCCGGAGACACGGGGGCTTTGATGTCAGGGGTTTCCTCCCTTAGCCTTTCCGCAGCCAAGCGGCCAAGCCTGCAAGGCAGCAGGGGACTCGTGGAGGGCGGGGTCGTCTATGTCCCGTGCAGATGTGAACATCTGCCCACTGCCCTGTTTTATTTAGCATTAAAATAAATAACATTGTAAAGGCCGTCAAGGATGATTCTGAATGCTCTTTGTTTGTGGACGACTTTGCTTTGTGTGCACGAGGTCGAGGACTTGCGTCCCTTGAGAGGCGCTTGCAGCTGTGCGTTGATCGCATCCAGGGGTGGGTGTCTCTCAATGGATTCAGATTCTCGCCCTCCAAGACAGTCTGTGTGCATTTTACTAACCAGACGAAATTTTTTCCAGAACCTAGCCTGAGCATTGCTGGAGTGCCAATTAAGGTGGCTGAAGAGGCTAAGTTTTTGGGGGTCATCTTTGACAAAAGATTGACCTTCTGCAACCATGTTAACTACCTTAGAACCTCTTGTCGGAAGGCCCTCGACATTCTTCGTGTCGTTGGTCGTACTGACTGGGATGCAGACCGCATCGTCTTACTTCGACTGTACCGGGCCCTTGTTCGGTCCAAACTGGATTACGGCTCTGTGGTATATGGCTCGGCTTCCAAGTCTGTTCTGCAGCGTCTGAACACAATTCACCATCAAGGTCTGCGCATATGTCTGGGAGCCTTCAGGACATCTCCAGTTCCTAGTCTGTATGCAGAGGCAGGGGAGCCTTCTCTCAGGCTCCGCCGCATCCACCTCATGCTCAGCTACGTTCTGAAGCTGAAGGCCCATCCAGAAAATCCTGCCTATGATTGTGTTTTTAACCCGTCGTTTGCAGAGATTTACGATGCCCATCCGGGAGCTGTCCGTCCACTTTCCTTCCGTGTCCGACCTCATCTGCAGACGGCCGGAGTGGACCTGGACAAAGTTTTGGAATCTCTGCAACACGTCACTCCACCCTGGCTACTACCAGTTCCTGACATCTTGCTGGACTTGACTGCCCACAAGAAGGATTGTACTCCACCAGCCATATACCAACAGAGCCTCAATGAACTCCTTTCAATTTTTCCTGGCTATTGTCGTCTTTATACGGATGGGTCCAAGTCTGAGGATGGAAGAGTGGCTGCGGCTGCAGTGTCCTCTCGCCATCCTAGACGCCCATTTAAGCTCCGTCTCCCTGACCATTCCTCTGTATTTAGTGCAGAACTGCAGGCCATTCTGCTAGCACTCAAGCATGCCTATCAGTCTCGGGAAAGGAACTTCCTGATTCTGTCTGACTCTCTTTCTGCCCTGCAGGCCCTTCAGGGCGCGGGAACAGACCATCCACTGCTGGTGCAGATTAGAGAGCTCTACGCGGACTTGATGAAGGAATATTATGACATCATTTTTATTTGGGTCCCAGGCCATGTGGGCATCGAAGGCAACAGAATCACAGATTCTGCTGCCAACAGTGCCCGCAGTGACCCTGTCCCTGACACACAGACTGTCTATAGTGATTTTAAACCTGTTATTAGTGCGTACATAGCCCGCGAGTGGCAGTCCGAGTGGGACAAAGAGGAAGGGAACAAGCTTCATGAAGCTCTTCCTAAGTTGTCTGACAGTCTACCTTTCCGCTGCGGCAGCCGCCATGAGGAGACTGTCCTTGCTCGCCTCCACATCGGGCACACATGTTACGCACTCTTACTTACTTAAACAGGATGAGCGTCCATGGTGTTTTGCCTGTGATGAGCAGTTTTCTGTTCGACACTTTTTGCTGTATTGTGCTGACCTAATTGACACCAGATATAAACACTTCACAGCAGACTCCTTGAAGGTTTTGTTCCGGGATGTTCCCCCGGACAAAATCTTCAATTTTTTGAGAGAATGCAATATTTTTAACAAGATCTGAGCATTCATAGACTATGTGAATTTTTTATTTGCCCTTTTTGAGAGTCTGTAGACGTTTCTTTTCCAGACGTGCGACATTTTAGCCTGAGATTTTTAATCTATATTTACATCTTGTCTTAAGACCTTGCTTTTAGTCTGGCTGACCAGATTTTTACACATCCCGCCGTGAGATGGCCTTAGTCGCCTGCTCGGCGTTAAACCCAAATAACTAACTAACTCGTTCGGAACGCCCTCGCGGCAGCGGGTTTCCTGGATCTAGCGACGCAAGCTATCGTTTGTCGAGTTGAAGATGCCTGGCATCCTTCCTTGTCTTCTCTGTTTGGGGACCTGCTAGCGTTGGCCATTTCTGGGAACCGTGCGGCCTACACGCCTCCGTCAATGCGATGGAGGCGGCCCTTAACTGCGATTTGTTGAGACGGGATGCGGTTCTACGCCTTTGCTCCATTCCGCCCGATGTCAAGACTCAGCTTCGTCAAGCTTCCCTTGGAGGAGAGCTCCTGTTCGGCCCTGACTGGCTTGCTGTCAAGGAGGCGAATAAGGACTCCTGGCCCAGCCGCCCTTCTACAGCTCCCTTTCGAGTCCCCCGCACGGCTTCGGGTCGCTCCCTGCGGGCTGCCAGACCCAGCGTTCGTCCCCCTACCAGAGGTGGATGTCTCCCCCCCAGACCTCCTGCCTTTCCCCGCGCCCGCCCCGCTACAGGCTCCGCCCCTGCGCCCCCTGTGCGCTCCTGGCCCAGACCTGCCCGTCGGCCCGGGCAGGGTAGGGCCCAGTGACTGCTTCTCTCGTCCCCCGCCGGCCGTTTCCGGGTCTCCTGTCGGCGGGAGACTAGCACTCCACAGCGACGTGTGGCAAGCGCTTTTTCCAGACGACCCGTGGATCCTGTCATCACCAAAGGACTCCTGATCTCCTTTCAGTCGCCCCCTCCCCTGCGCCGCTCGCCGTTGTGGACAGCGCTGCCGTCAGACCAACCCAGAGCCGAGGCTCTCAGCGCCGAGGTTGCTGCCTTGCTGCAGAAGTCGGCCACGGAGGTGGTGATGCGACACGACTCCCCAGCTTTCTACAGCCGGCTCTTTGTAGTACCCAAACCCGGTGGCGAGTGGCGTCCAGTCATAGACCTCTCGGCACTCAACAAATTCATTGTGGCTCCTTCCTTTCGCATGGAGACCGCCCGGGCCTTGCGGGCCGCTGTGCAACCGATGGACTTCGCGGTCAGTCTAGACCTTTCGGATGCGTACCTTCACGTACCCATACACCCAGCCTCCAGACGTTATCTGCGCTTTGCTTTCCAGGGAGTGGTCTACCAGTTTCGCGCTCTTCCTTTCGGCCTAAATCTCAGCCCTTGGGTGTTTACTCGGATCATGGATGCTGTGGTAGCCAGAGCCCGTCGGACTTCCACGAGTCCCACCTCGAACTATTTAGACGACCTGCTCTTGAGGAACCAATCCGAGACTACCCTGATGCAGGACCGGGATGCCCTTCTTCACCTGCTCGAAGATCTCGGCTTCTTGGTCAACTTCGGCAAGTCCGACCTCGTGCCAGCGCAACACTTTGTGCACCTGGGTATGGAATTCCTCACCGACCTCAACATCGTTCGGCTCCCGGAGAAACGCATCCAGAAGTTGGCAGATTTAGCGAGGCAGGTTTCTCAGTTGACGACGTTACCAGCCAGGCAGTGGCTACAGCTTCTGGGATTGATGAACGCGGCAGCGGATCTCCTTCCCTTGGGACGTCTTTACTCACGACCTCTGCAACTGCACCTCCTCCTGCACTGGCGTCCTTCGTCGGCCGACCTCGACGCACCGGTTCCGGTCACCGCCTTGACCCGTCCTCACCTGCTACGTTGGGCGGATCCTTCATGGCTTGCGACGGGAGTGCCTCTCTTCTCGCCACCTCCCACCCTATCCCTGTGCGTCAACGCGAGCCTCTCCGGTTGGGGAGCTCACCTCCTGCCGTCATTCGAGACTGCCTCCGGGCTGTGGCCCCGGGAATCACCGCCCCGGCACATCAACTGGTTGGAACTGAAGGCCGTCTGGCAAGCCCTCCTTGTTTGGGAACTGCGCCTTCGACATCAGGAGCTGCTAGTCCTCTCAGACAACTCCACGGTAGTCGCCTACATCCAGAGGCAGGGCGGGACCCATTCTCCTTCACTATGCATCCTCCTCTACCAGATTCTTTGGTGGTGCGAGGACCGACACATCACTCTTCGGGCGCGTCATATTCCGGGTCACCTGAATGTCCTAGCCGACTCCCTCTCTTGACGCGGTCAGCTGCTGCATACCGAGTGGTCGCTGCGTCCAGACATCTTCCGGATGATCGGCACAGTCTGGGAGACACCCATGGTCGACCTCTTCGCCACAAGATGGAATCGGAAGCTTCCTCTGTTCGTCTCTCCAATTTCAGATCCCCTGGCCTGGGCAGTGGATGCTTTTTCCATCCCCTGGGACGGTCTTGTCGCCTATGCCTACCCTCCGACGGTGCTAGTCCCCAAGGTCCTACTCAAGCTCAGAGGGTGCAACACGATTCTGTTCCTGGTGGCCCCGCTCTGCTGGTCCAGGACGTGGACCACAGACCTGCTGAACCTCGCAACGGCCCCCCCGCTGGCGCTTCCCACCCCAAGCACGATGCTCAAGCAACCACGCAGCGCGGTCTACCACCCGTGTCCGGAGCGTCTCCTCCTTCAAGCCTGGAGGTTGTCCGGCAAGCCCTCTCCGCTAGAGGCTTCTCGAGTGCGGCAGTGGATGCGATCGCTTCAGCCCGCAGGTCCTCGACCAGACATGTTTACGAAGGCAAGTGGAGAGTCCTCTGTTCCTGGTGTGATGACAGACGTCTTTCCCCCACCGAATTGACAGTTCCTCAGCTGGCGGAGTTCTTCCTCTGGCTCTTCTCCGACCAACTCCTTGCGCCCATTACCATCAGAGGCTACCTGGCTATGATTGCGGACACGTACAGACATTTGGGACGGTCCGATCCTGGCGCCTGCAAAGATCTTGCCGACCTGATGGACCACTTCGGTCTGCAGCGTCCCTCTCAACGTTCCTTAGTACCTAGATGGGACCTGCCCTGGGTGCTTACCTGGCTCAACTCGCCTCGCTTCGAGCCCATCCAGTCGGCATCACTTCCAGATGTGACGCGAAAGACTTGCTTCCTATTGGCCCTCGCCTCTGCCTCCAGGGTTAGCGAGCTACACGCCCTTTCGGCACGCCCCGACTGTCTCCAGTTCAGAGCGGACGGCTCAGTTCAGCTGCTGCCCGACCCGGCCTTCCTCGCTAAGACCAGATCTCCCTTCGCTGCCCCGCAACTGGTGACGATTCAGCCATTAAGAGACCCAGGTTCCACCCGTGAGTCCAAACAACATGACCCGGTGCGAGCCTTACGTGTGTACCTGCGCCGGACCAAGCCGATACGCAGAGGACGCACCCGCCTTTTCCTTCCTCTGTCCCCAGGTAGAAATGACATCTCAGCCCAGACGATATCCTCCTGGCTTCGGTGGGTGATACGATCAGCCTACCAAGACCTGGCGCCCCTCACAGCCAAACGCTTGCACATCCGGGCGCACGAGATCAGAGCCATGGCTGCAAGCCTAGCGTTCGACCGCAACTGTGCTGTCAAGGACATTGTGGCGGCTGTGGGCTGGCGGGCGGAGACCACCTTCGCACGCTTCTACCTGAGGGACCTCTCCAGCCAGCGCCAAAACCTCTCGCTGGTGGGAGACATCGTGGCGGCGCAACACTCCCTCCAGGCGCCTTAGGCGCCGTAAGTATCTTCGCTAAAATTAGAGGGAGGTTGCTTGGGGAGAGCCACTACAAGTAGTATAATTCTAATGGCAAGGATAGGGGCGTTATAGCGGCACCCGCCTCCTCTTCGGGATTCTCCCTTATAGTAATACCATCGGTAATGTGTTTTGAGAAAACAAATGTATTTTTCCTTAAAATGAATTTTTTTGAAAAATACTTACCGATGGTATTACTCGAAGATCCCTCCCACCTGCCCCGCTTGCCGCTGGTTGGCTAAGAAATTGACTGAGAGCGGGAAGCGCGGAGCGCATGCGTGGTGTAACAGGAAGGGAGGCTGGCCGGGCTTCCGCCCAGTCTATGGCGCCCCTCTCCTGCCATAATGACCATAATCGTACACAACGAATTTTTTGGGCTAAAATTAGACTAGCAAAGAAATAATCCCTTATAGTAATACCATCGGTAAGTATTTTTCAAAAAAATTCATTTTAAGGAAAAATACATTTTTCGCCATGTACCATTATGTACAGGCAATAGTATGAACGCTTCATGTTGATCAGTGTCACTATCCTTGGAACTGCTGTTTTCACTCTCTGGCACTTTGTGTCTATTGCTTACAAATCAGATCTGTATGTGTTTTATCACCATCATATTGAGGAATGAAAAATCAAACCCTGAAAATGACTGACTGTGAATGAATGAAAATCACAAGATAGGCAGAACACAGAAACACTATCAGTTGAGACGGCGGTTCCCCCATCTCGCTCACTCCCACTAGTACATCACATGGTCATCTTTGTCACTGGTTGAATAAAGAATGGGAAAGGAAGAATCTCATCTGGACTAACTCGCTATGCTTACCACGACCGATCATTTCAGAAACAGGGCTCTATGTTAAAAAACATGCAGCCCTCCCCTCCCTCCCTCACCCACCATTACTTGCGGGTCAGTGTGTCTACGGAACCTGCGGCAGGCGTGTGTCCGTCACCTTCTTCCATCACCTCTGTGAGTGCGCCTGTTGAGCACTAGTGGTTGAAAACAATGGGTAGCCTTGGCCATCGGTGATGCAGATCGGACTGAGGTGTGAAAGCTAACATGCGGTCGTTCAGGCGTATTGGCTATTGCGTAACAGAGTTCGCGGGTACTTCTGTAAACAGAGCTTCTGCGTGCAGTGTTACACGGAGGATGGCATCGTCTCAGTCCTTGGGATGGTTGTTCATGTTAAGCAGGTGAAAATACTAAAAATCATTCTGTTGGGGAAACAAAATCATCTTCGTGTTAAGCAGGAATTTTGTGTTACGCATTTCATGTTAACCATGAAATTTTAATAGAGAACAAGAAGGCTCTCAGCCGGGAATTCAAAAATGTTTTGTGTTAACCAGAAATTTGTGTAAAGCGTGTACTTGTTAAATGGATGCCACTGTATTTGCACGTGTGAAATCTTGAAGTTTTTATTTTCCATTACTTCCTTGTTCAGCTCAATTTATTTCTATTTTCCTTCTAAACTAAACTTTTTGGTGAAAAGGAGGATAAGGATCAAAATCACCAGTGTTCCAAAATCAGTAGGAGGTCAAAATTGCAGTGTTTTCACATGCGCAGGTTTAAAAACCTGGACAAACATGCAATATTGCACTTTTTTGGACAGGCACAACTATGAGAATCCCACACCTATCCAAGCACAGGCCTTGCCAGTGATAATGTCTGGTCGTGACATGATTGGCATTGCCAAAACGGGCAGCGGGAAAACACTTGCCTTCGTGCTACCCATGTTGAGACACATTTTGGATCAGACGCCGCTGGATGAAGGGGATGGTCCTATTTGTAAGTAGCTTCTGCTCACATTAGCTCACAGTGGAATCAACAATTTCACTCATTGGCATAGAAAAAAAGTCTCAACCCATTACATCCTGAGACTGATTTTTTTAAAAATTGCTTATTGTCCCATGAAGGCTACATTACAGATTACAGGATAGATAAACCATTTTATTTCAAGTGTGGTGCCAGAATAGCTTGGCGCCTTAGGCACCAAACTATTCTGGTACCACTCTTGAGCTATCATAGTCAAATTTATATCAAGCAATAGTGTGTATGAGAATGAAAAGGGTTAATTGAGCTAGTAGAAGCTCAAAACTGAGTCCACAGTCTACCCAAATGAACTATACAGGTCTTCCAACTTTGTGTCTGAAGGATGAATACGTGGCATTTGTTTATTTGTCAGTTTTGTTGGTAAAATGTATTTTTCTCTAAAATGTATTTTTTCGAAAAATACTCGCCGATGACATTACTATTAGGAAAATACACTTAGCTTACCAATTTCAGCCTAAGAATCCGTTGTGTACGTACACAACCAGGGAGGCGACTCTAGGGCGCCGTAACCAGGGACCTTGAGTGGTCTCCTGTCCCTCCCCATCCGGTCATGTGCCCAGTGGTATCACACCAGTCTGGAGCTTAGCTTACTGGTGGCAAGCGGGGCAGGTGGGAGGGTCCTTCGAGTAATGTCATCGGTATGTATTTTTCTAAAACATACATTTTAGAGATAAATACATTTGTTTCCTCAAAAACATTACCGATGACATTACTATTAGGAAGAATAGCGAAGAGGAGGGTGTTGCCCACAATTTTACCCCCTGTATTAGGGTTAACCAGATCCGCCCTCCCCGGAGCAACCTCCCGACAATTTCAGCTAAACTATACCTATGGCGCCCCAGGCACCGGAAGGGAGTGTTGTGCCGCGGCGATGTCCCCCACCAGGGCCAGGTTCCCCCATTGGCCCGAGAGGTTCCTGAGGTAGAACCAGGCGAAGGTTGATTCCGCCCACCAGCCGACGGCTGCCACAATGTCCCTGACAGCGCAGTTGCAGTCGAAGGCAACGCTCGTGGCCATGGCTCTAACCTTGTGGGCCCTGATTTTCAGCCTCTTAGCCCCTTCCTGGGAGAGGTCCTGGTAGGCGGACCAGATGACCCAGCATATAGTCTTGGCAGAAATATCTGGTCTGCCTCGGGTCAAAGGTAGGAAGAGGTGGGACCGTGCCCTCCGGACGGGCTTCGATCTGCGCAGGTGCACCCGTAAGGCTCGTACCGGGTCCTGCTGCCTGGTCTCCCAAGAAAGGTCCATTCCTTTCAGTGGCTGGACGGTGATCACTTGGGGCGTGGCTAGGGGGGTCCTATTCTTGGCCAAGAAGGACGGGTCAGTGAGGAGCTGCACTGAGCCATCCTTCCTAAACTGCAGGCAGGCGGGGCGCGTAGACAGCGCGTGCAGCTCGCTTACCCGGGAGGCAGTGACGAGGGCCAGGAGGAAGCAAGTCTTCCAAGTCACGTCCGCGAACCGGGCTAAAGGGAGTGGTTCGAAGCAATCTCAGTTCAGCCACATCAGCACCCAGGGTAGATCCCAGCGTGGCACCAGTGAGCGGAAGATGGGACGCTGAAGGTCGAAATGGGCCATCAGGTCGGCGAGGTCCTTGCAAGCGCCCGGGTCCGGGCAGCCCAAGTGGCGGTATGTGTCTGCTATCATGGCCAGGTAACCCTTGATAGTGATCGGTGCCAAGTTCTGCTAGCCGAAGAGCCAGAGAAAAAACTCAGCCAGCTGAGGGTTAGTCAGATCCGTGGGGGAGAGGCGCCTGGTGGCACACCAGGACCGTAGGAATCGCCACCTGCCCTCGTAGAAGCGTCTGGTTGAAGGCCTGTGGGCTGAAGCGATAGCCTCCACCGCTGCACTCGAGAAGCCTCTAGCAGCAAGGGCATGCCACACAACCTCCAGGCGTGAAGGAGAAGAGGTTCTGGGCACGGGTGAAATAGTCTCTGCCGGGGTCGCTCGAGCATCGTGTGCAGGGTGGGGAGGTGCAGGGGGGGATCCGCAGCGAGGCTCAGGTCAGTGGTCCACGATTTGGTCCAACAGAACGGAGCCACCAGCAGGAGAATTGCGTTGCAGCCCCAGAGCTTGAGCAGGACTTTGGGGACCAGTATGGTAGGGGGATAAGCGTACGTGCTGAGGCCCTCCCAAGGGATGAGAGCGCATCGACTGCCCATACGAAGGGGATCCGGGATGGGGGAGACAAAGAGGGGAAGCTGCGAGTTCCACCTCGTGGCGAAGAGGTCAATCATGGGAGTTCCCCACTGTGTGCAGATCATCCGAAAGATATCCGGGCGGAGCGCCCACTCGATGTGGAGGAGCTGGCCGCGCCGAGAGAGTGAGTCGGCTAGGACATTCAGGTGGCCGGGGATGTGCTGCGCTCGGAGAGTGATGTCCCGGTCTTCGCACCACCGGAGAACCTGGTACAGAAGGATACAGAGGGAGGGGGAGCGCGTACCCCCCTGCTTCTGGATGTAGGACACCACCGTGGAGTTGTCAGAGAGGAGATCTTGGTGCCTGAGGCATTCCTCCCAGGCGATGAGAGCATGCCACACCACATTCAACTCCAGCCAATTGATGTGCCTGTCCGCGAGGTCTGGGGACCAGAGGCCGGAGGCCATGAGGAACATTGGTAGAAGGTGTGCGCACCAACCGGAGAGACTTGCATCCCAGCAGAGCGATGTCTGAGGTGGTGGGGAGGTGAGGGGCACTCCTGACGCTAGCCACACGGGGTCCGCCCAGCGTAGCAGATGGAGTCGGAGCATCGGGACAACTGGCACGGAGCTGCTAGGTCGCCAGAGGACGGCCGCCAGTGGAGGAGCAGATGCAACTGTAGCGGCCGGGAGTACAACCTGCCGAGTGGTAGTAGATCTACCGCCACGCTCATCAGGCCCAGGAGCTGTAGCCACACCCTGGCTGGAACCACATCCGCTCGAGTCACCTGTAGGGCCAGCGCCGCCAGCTTCTGGATCCGCGCCCCTTGTAGCCTACCCTGTTGAGGTCGGTCAGGAATTCCATGCCTTGGTGGACAAACCGGCGGGATGGCTTCAGGTCCGACTTGCCCAAGTTGACCAGGAAGCCGAGCTGCACCAGCAGAGCGAGAAGTGCATCTCTGTCTTTTCCAGGGCGGATACTAGCTGGTTCCTCAGGAGGAGGTCGTCCAAGTAATTCGACTTCGGGCTCGAGGAAGACTGCCTGGACTTGGCGACGACGGCATCCATGATGCAAGTGAAGACCCACGGGCTGAGGTTGAGGCTGAACGGGAGGGCATGAAACTGGTACACCTTGTCGCCGAAGGCGAAGCGCAGGTAACGTCGGGAGGCGGGGTGCACGGGGACGTGGAGGTAAGTGTCTGACAGGTCGAGGCTGACAGTGAAGTCCATAGGTTGAACGGCCGCTCTCAAGGCCCTGGCCGTCTCCATGCAGAACATAGGAGCTGAAATGAATCTGTTTAGAGCCGAGAGGTCGATAAAGGGACGCCACTTGCCGCCCGGCTTGGGGACCACGAAAAGGCTGGGGAGTCGTGTCACGTGACCACTTCTGTAGTGGCCTTCTGTAGCATGGAGCAGGTGGGCCCGGTCTGAGAGGAAGCAGTGGGGCCACAAGAGGGCACAGTGCGGGGACCTGAGGATAGCGACGTTGCCCGACGAGTAGTCATCTTCCCAACGTCCAAGCGGGCACGCCTGATCAGTCCTCCCATCGTGGAAGGGTGTATGAGGGTGGAAGGGAGGTCTCAGGATGGCGTAGAGCATTCGCGCCAGTAAAACCCCCACAGTTGGGACCATAGTTCCTCCACCCAAGAGGTGCACTTGACACAGGTCTGTCCGGAGGCACAGCCGGAACAGGGGGGGGCAAACAGCATGGGTGTCGCTCGGCTATTGGAAATCCCCACACTTAACACATGTTCGCACTTGATAACTGCAACACAAAGCAAACATGAGAGGTGACTGGGTGCAGCTCCCCCGAGGCCACGTGAACGAGCTCATGAAAGGTCGAACCATGCGTCCTGCGATGCCAAATGTCCGCGGTAAGTGCTGCCGCCCGCGATCAAGGGCATTTATCTAGGCCATACCTTGCCATGGCTGCCGCGCGGAGGGACTGTCAGGAGGGCTGACCGGTAAATCCAACAAGGCAAGTCCACCACGGTAATCCCACCAAGCTCCGAAGGGAGGCGTCCAGGAATCACAAGAATCCAAGAAGCAAGAAGAGACTCCAACACAGTCCCACAAGATGAAGAAATAATCCAAGGGCACGACCGGACACAACCGTACACAGCCGAAGAATCCAGTTGGCTTGAACACAACCATTCCCGGTGAGCTAAGTAAAAAGACTGGCGTGATACCATTGGGCACGTGACCGGATGGGGAGGGACGGGAGACCACTCAGGGTCCCTGCTTACGGCGCCCTATAGTCACCTCCGTTGTTGTGCACGTACACAACAGATTCTTAGGCTGAAATTGATAAGCTAATCTTCCTAATAGTAATGTCATCAGTAATGTTTTTGGTGCGTTTTTGTTTGCAGCTGTGATCATGACGCCAACCCGAGAGCTGGCTCTGCAGATTTCATCCGAGTGTCGCAAGTTCACGAAGCCCCTGGGTCTGCAGGTTGTGTGTGTGTACGGGGGCACAGGCATTTCGGAGCAAATTGCAGAACTCAAACGAGGTTGTGAAATCATTGTCTGCACACCTGGCCGCATGATCGACATGCTTGCAGCTAACAGTGGTAGGTGTGTGTGTGTGTGTGTGTGTGTGTGTGTGTGTGTGTGTGTGTGTGTGTGTGTGTGTGTGTGTGTGTGTGCGTTTGGTAACACAGTTGCCCTCTGAAGGACTGTATTACAATTCTAGAGACAGATCGAGCATGATAGTTCAAGGGTGGTGCCAGAATAGCTATTTTGGTACCAACCTTGAACTATCATGCTTGATCCATGTCTTGCTGTGGTGTGTCGGGGCTGAATGAGTTAAAAGCCTAAATTGTGACTGAATTTCATTTTGTATTTTGCTTATTCTTTGCAGGTCGAGTTACTAACCTTCGTCGCTGTACATATATTGTGCTGGATGAAGCTGACCGTATGTTCGACATGGGTTTTGAACCACAGGTAAAATCATTTTTACTATCTTGTCAAAGCTTATTGGAACACAAGTAGCACTCAAAAACAAACTGAAATCAAGCAGAAGAAAGTGTAAAAATAAGAAGTTTGTACTTAGGGCAGGATATCATTTGGAATGTTCCTGCATGGCTTGTCATTCCAGAGGCACAGTTAAGGCTAGTGCCAGATTAAATTGCTAATCTGGCACTACCTTTGAACTGTTATGGTGGATCCATCTCCTGCTGTAAAGTCATTGTATGCACACCTGAATTAACGCTATTGTTCCATCAAGAGACCTGACAAATTGTGTGAATTATCATTTGTTTTCTCAAAACACATTACCGATGACATTACTGTATCTATGGAATCATGTCTACGCTAGTCTAATTTTAGCCAAACTTTGTTGTGTACATATAGGGCAGTGTTGGCAGGTGAGGGGCACCATAACTAGGCAGTAACCCGAGTAGTCTTCATCCCCATATGGGTATCGCCTAACCGTGAGCCCTCAGTTTAGTTTCTTCGCTAGCCTAGGATGGTTGTGTAAGGGCTCTGCTCTTCTTCGTTGTTCTTCTGCGTGGCGACTTGGACTGTGTACGGTGCGACCGGTCTTCTTCCTTCGTCACTGCGGTGTCTTGTCCCAGCCTGGGACGGATACTGCGTTGTTGGGCTGCCTTCTGAGCTGTCCTTGAGTGACCACTAGGCTTGGCTTTCGTCGGGGCTCCATGGGGTTTCAGCGACGCACCGGCCTCCGTGGACTTCCTTTCACGTGCGTGCGGCTTTGCGGTGTGTCCTGCGTCCTTGCGGCCTCATCCATCTCTGCCTCTGCGTGGTATTGGGGTTTTTCGTCATGACGAGGTAACATCTCGGTTCTGCCAGTGACCGGCGCTCTGGGGGGGGGGGGGGATATAGAGCGCCAGGGCTTTCAGCTTCGCGTTCGCTCCGCTCGTTCTCAAGTGTTGCGTGGCCTCATGGCGCCACGTTCGTTTGCCTTCACTGTTCATTCTGTTTTGCAGTTGGCAAGTGCGCACCTGTCCGAGATGTGGCGACTTTCAATGGCCGAGCAACCAGCATACCGTTTGTCTACCGTGTTCCGGCTGTGCCTCCACGCGTATCTGCGCGGTCTGCACCCCCTGGCAAGAAGAGAGGTGGTCACAACTGTGGAACTTCTATCACCGGGAACGCCCGTCGCAGGCCCGGGAACAGACTCCTTCCACCGCTCTTCGACGCGTGTTCCTCCAGTGGCGGATGGAGGACGGTCAACACCTTCTGCTACGGTCGTCTCCGACACTCGTTCTTCGCACGGACGACGCGTCAGCGGGGGGAGCGATGTGAGTAAGACTTTGATACCTGTTCCACATAGCACATGTGCGACCCGCCTACCTGACCATGCTGGCCCAGGGAACGGCGTGGCCTCTGCTGTACGTCCGTCACTTTCGTTGGCTCTGACAGAGAGCCGTTTACCTGCACGTCAGCCTTCCAGCCCCTGGACCGTTGTGAAGTATCGTGAGTCTGGAGTGGACTCGGAACGTTTAGGGTGCCGCCCGTCAGGTGCTGTTGACGGGTCTCGCCCTCATAAAGATAGCACGCCCTGCCTACCCCCCCCCCCCCCCCATTGCGGGAGGTTACTCGGGGCTCGTGATCATGCACGTACAAGCATACACAGGAACAGCAGGCCAAAGACCCGTTCTCGCTCCCGAGATAGATCTTCGCGTCCTCGGACGGAAACTCGTAGCCGTCGCTACCGCCGTCGCTCGCGTTCTATCAACACATTGGACGCGGCTTCCTCGATCCGCCAGCGCTCGGCGCGGTGCTCTACGCGTGACTCTCCTCCGAGCACCTTGCACAGCTACTCGTCTCGTCGCTCGCCTTCGGCCGACCGGCGCCCTTCTCGCCCTTCTTCTGCCTTCAGATGGCCGCGCTCCCCCCGTCGTAGTCCCGCTCCGCGGATTCGTCGTTCTCTGCGTCGCAGCCCCGGTTCGTCGCATCGGCCCTCGCGGGATCCCTCCTCCCAACGTCGCTCTCTGGAGCGGACCCCCTCCACCCTCCGCGCCCCTGTCTCTCTGCGGGATGCTACCTCCAGCCCCTCTGCCCTCCATCGTAGTGTGGAGTTGCTCCCTCATCGCTCCCCCGTTTCCCCTCCCGATGACAACTTCCTCAGCTTGGCCCCAGAGGATTCTGTTTTGGCACTCCTTGGGGATGACGAGACAGCAGATCCCAGGCGCTCTTCCTCGCGGGACGACGCCTCATCGCTACCGACCCTCGCGGGACCTAGAATGGAAACCCTACGGGCCTTGGATGAGGCGGCTCGCCTTATCTCCGCTTGCCTTACCCCGGAAGATTGCCCGCCATCCCCGCCGCTCAAGAGGAGAGCATCGGCCTTTGTGGATGCCGAACGTCACACGAAACCTTTCAAGTCCCTTCCTCAGCCTCCTGGTTTCCGCGATCTGCGCGACGCCTTCTCGGAGCATCTGCAACAGGGCGCCTTGGGCGATAACGGCTTCTTCTCTGACTCCAAGTGGTCCGCGGACTTGGCCATTTCCTTCCGACAGCAGTGGTACTCCGGTCACTTGCAAGCCTTCTCCTGCCCACTTCCGGAAGTGGACCCCCCTGTGCTCGCTCTGGTCGGTGCCTCCTGGCTTCAGCTACCTTCGCACGGTATCGACAGGACAGCCTCCCTGATTCGCAATGCTCTCGCCTCGTCAGGATTTCTGGATCTTGCTACCCAGGCCTTGGTTCGACGGGTCGAGGAGGCCTGGCTGCCTCCTCTTACACCGCTCCTTGGGGATCTTTTGGCCCTGGCCGTTTCTGCCAATCTTGCGGCATACCACACCTCGGTCAACGCTATGGCTGCCGCCGTCAACTGCAACCTGATGCGTCGGGATGCCCTCCTACGTGACTGTGCCCTCCCTCCCGACGTGACGAAGCAGCTTCGGCAGGCTCCCCTGGGTGGTTCCCTTCTGTTTGGCCCGACTTGGCTGTTGGTCAAGGATGAACATAAGGACGTGCGCCCTGCTCCCGCCAGCTTTCCGACAGCCTGCAAGGCCTTGGGTCGAGCCCTGCGGCCCGGTAGACCCTCCCGACGCCCCTTCACGGTCCGTGGTCGCCTACCCCCCCCCCCCCCCCCCCCCCCCCCCGCCCCCCCCGCCTTTGGCTGTGCCCGCCCACCTCCTGGCCCCACCCCCGCCGGTCCCTGGATCGCCCGTCGCCCTAGGCGGGGCCGGGCCGGTTGACTTCCTCCTTCTGCCCCCGCCGTCCGTACCCGGGTCTCCCGTCGGCGGGCGGGTTGCCTCCCGCAGCGATGTGTGGCAGTCGCTGCTGCCAGACGACCCTTGGATCCTGTCCACTGTCTCCGAGGGACTCCGGCTCTCCTTTCGGTCCCCACCCCCTCTGCGCCGTTCGCCTGTTTGGACAGCTATCCTGTCGGACCAGCTTAGAGCCGACGCCCTGCGCGGTGAGGTCACCGCTTTGCTCCGGAAAGCCGCCACAGAGGTGGTGGCGCGACACAACTCTCCAGCATTCTACAGCCGGCTTTTCGTGGTGCCCAAGCCAGGCGGCAAGTGGCGTCCCGTCATCGACCTCTCTGCGTTGAACAGGTTCATCATGGCGCCGCCCTTTCGCATGGAGAACGCCCGAGCCCTGCACGCCACGGTTCAGCCCAGGGACTTTGCCGTCAGCTTGGACCTCTCGGATGCCTATCTCCACGCCCCCATGCACCTGGCCTCCCGACGTTACCTCCGCTTTGCCTTCGAAGGGGTCATCTACCAGTTCCATGCGCTGCCCTTCGGTCTCAATCTCAGCCCTTGTGTCTTCATCTGCATCTTGGACGCAGTCGTCGCCACGGCCAGGCGGACGTCGTTGAGCCCCATGTCGAACTACCTGGATGATCTCCTTCTCCAGAACCAATCCGAGGACGCCTTGTGGGTCGACCAGGATGCGCTTCTCCTTCTCCTCGACAGGTTCGGCTTACTGGTAAACCTGGGGAAATCCGACCTCGTGCCATCACGTCGCTTTGTCCATCTGGGAATGGAATTTCGCACCGATCTCAACCACGTCCGGTTGCCGGAGCAGCGCGTCCAGAAGTTGGCGACCTTGGTGCGACAGGTGTCTCAGGAGACGGCGATCCCCACCAGGCACTGGCTTCAGCTTCTGAGACTGATGAGTGCGGCAGCGGACCTGCTTCCCCTGGGACGTCTCCACTCCCGTCCGATACAGCTGCACCTCCTCCACTGGTGACCCTCGACGGATGACCTCGAGGCCCCGGTTCCAGTGCTGCCCTTATTCCGTCCTCACCTTCTCCGCTGGGCGGATCCCGTCTGGCTTGCCGCGGCCGTTCCCCTCTACTCCCCACCTCCCCGACTGTCCCTGTGCATCGACACAAGTCTCTCCGGTTGGGGCGCTCACCTGGTACCGGAGTTCTCCACGACCTCCGGCATCTGGCCCCCGGATCTGCTGGCGCAGCACATCAACTGGTTGGAGTTGAAGGCGGTCTGGCAAGCCCTGCTCACCTGGGAAACACGACTGCAACAACAAGAGCTGCTGGTTCTCTCAGACAACTCCATGGTCGTCGCCTACATCCAGAAGCAGGGTGGGACTCGCTCTCCCTCGCTCTACATGCTACTCTACCAGGTGCTCCGTTGGTGCGAGGATCGGAACATCACTCTCTGCGCGCGTCACATCCCCGGCCATCTAAATGTTCTCGCGGTCCTCCCTCTCGCGTCGCGGTCAGCTGCTTCACACAGAGTGGATGCTTCGCCCGGACATCTTTTGGATGATCGGAGCTGCGTGGGAGGCCCCCTTGGTCGATCTGTTCACGACGAGATGGAACCACCAGCTGCCGGTCTTCGTCTCGCCAATCCCGGACCCGCTTGCTTGGGCAGTTGTCGCTCTCTCCATCCCTTGGGACGGCTTAGTCACCTACGCCTACCCCCCGACAGTGCTCATCCCCAAAGTCCTCCTCAAGCTCCGGGGATGCAACGCGACCCTGTTCCTGTTGGCTCCTCTTTGCTGGACCAAATCGTGGACCATGGACCTCCTGAACCTCGCCACGGGCCCCCCGCTGCAGCTTCTCACGCCTCGCACGATGCTCAAGCAACCCCGGCAGGCCCTGTTTCACCCCTGCCCTGAGCGTCTCCTACTCCACGCCTGGAGTTTGTGCGGCAGGCCCTCGCCTCTAGAGGCTTCTCAAGTGCGGCAGTGGAGGCTATCGCTACGGCTCGCAGACCCTCGACCAAACGTGTGTACGATGGCAAGTGGCGTGTCCTGTGCGACTGGTGTGATGACAAGCTCCTCTCCCCCATGGATCTGACGGTTCCCCAGCTGGCGGACTTCTTCCTCTGGCTGTTTACCGACCAGTGCTTGGCACCAATCACCATTCACAGACACGTATCGGCATTTGGGACGCCTTGACCCCGGTGCCTGCAAGGACCTCTCCGACCTGATGGCGCATTTCGGGCTACACCGGCCTGCTCTTCGCTTGCTGGTCCCGCGCTGGGACCTTCCGTGGGTGCTTACTTGGCTCAACTCCGCCTGCTTCGAACCGATCCAGTTGGCGCGGCTGCCGGATGTGACGCGGAAAACCTGCTTCCTACTGGCTCTCGCCTCTGCTTCCAGGCTCAGCGAGCTGCACGCCTTTTCAGCGCGGCCGGCATGTTTGCAGTTCCGGGCGGACGGCTGGGTCAGACCTGCCTACACTACGTTTTGGCCATAGAAAACTACGCATTTTTTAACCAACTACGTAACTATGCAATTCTGAGTCCAACTACGTAATTCTGTTTCACAATTCTACGTAATAAAGTTATTTCTTTTTTTAAATTTTAATTTCAACTTGCGTTCTGAACCAATTTTTTTTTTATCACGCCGATCCGTTCAGCCTGTGTTACTGCCCGCAGTGTTCCATGAGTGTGTGTGCAAGCGGGCCCATGGAATCTCTGAAATTTCAGTGAAATCCGATACCCCCTGACCCCGGGCTGAGGTCAGAAAACTCATCAAGCTGGTGCCCATAGCCCAATGTTTATCTTGTGCAGTCGACCGTTACCGATACTACACTTCCCCTTTCTTTTCTGTCCCCTCCTCATTTTGCCTGGAAACAGTGTCTTAGTCAGACCATTACAACTGCAATTGACATAGATCACCATGAAGCCCCCAGAGATTGAATCGGCTGATGGGAATCTGTGCATTTTGCAGGCCTACTTTACACCTTTCTAGATTCCCTGGATGAGTAAGCCACTGCGGAATTATTTGCTATTATCCACGGCCTTCCATCTACAAGAGGCATAGATTTTCAAAAGCTCATGCATGTTGTAGAGGATGCTGAGAATCAAAGGGCTTTGTTTGTCATTATTTTGGATCGGCTTCATTTGCATCCTAAAGTTGAGGACGTTATTACTGTTTAAAGCATAGAGTTGACTAGAAAAAGTAGAGTACATTGCACATACTATATGAAACTGTGTGGATTTCTGATACGTTATGTAGTGTACATATTAAATCCACGATCTCTGCAATTAATTGTTTAGAAATAGTTTCGAGATTCAGTTTCAAAATTAGGTGTCACATTGTGTTCCGTCATCGAATCTATCGGTTCATTTAGCCTGAATTTTAAAAAAAAAATGATTAGTTTAGATATCTCAACGCAGTACCTGCGGTTTGCCAGCTCAGTAGTACAACGAAAGAGAAAGACTGAGCTGGCTCTCAAGGACGGACAGTGCCGCTGACTGCTGGCTGGTGCTAAAGAGAGAATAAGGAGGGACCTGAACAAACACGATGCCGTCATCAGGCGCTGGGCCAGAAATTAGTTTTGACAGCTTGACACTCACCCACCCACCACCTTGAATTTTTGCATAATTATATTAAGATTAAGATATAACTTTATTGCCATATGTAATAATATATTAGGAAATTGTTTCGGTGCTGCGCAACTTAAAAAGAAGAACATAAAAGTAAAACATCAAAATATAAAAGAAAAACAGAAGATATTGGTGGAAAACCCTTTAAAATAGAAACAAGGAACGACGTTTTGGATCAAAGATCCTTCTTCTGGTGACATGGAAACAAACATAGAACAGAAACGAACACGAGAGAAACCATGGCCACTATCTTCTCACACCAGGGATACCCCCAAGACATCGTCAACACCGCTCGTCCTAAAGATGAGGCCACAAGCAGAAGTGAAGCTTTGCGGGAGAAAACTCACAGTGCTGCAGATGACCGGCCGGTCCTGTGTATCATGTATCATCCTCACAACATCCCAATCAAAAACATTCTCCTCAGAAACTTCCACGTCATTCAAAATGACACAGTAATGAAAGACATATTTCCTGAGCCTCCGCTGGTCGCTTACAAACGTGACACTAACCTATGCAATCAGCTTGTTCACAGTTCACTTTGCGCATCTCACACCTTACCACCTGGCACACACCCTTGTCAGCAACCACACTGCATGTCACCTGAAGAAGGATCTTTCATCCGAAACGTTCCTTTTTTCTATTTTAAAGGGTTTTCCACCACTATCTTCTGTTTTTCTTTCATATGAAACCCTAGCGGCAACAGTTTTACTACATCAAAATATAGTTAAGCTGCTCACGTGCACACACACACACACACACACACACATTCACTCGCATACACCTGCATGCCTTAAACTATTGTGGTCTAATCGTAAAGGCAATAAACACGATTTCACAGTGAAACAAATCACAGAGAACATATAATAATAAAACACGTCGCTTGATGTAGCTGGACAATACTGTATATACATTACATGTATACAGTAAAACAGTGGGACGGATGGATCAGGTTTGACGTTTGTTTGCATCATTAAAAGTCTGGATAGTGGTTGGATAAAAACTGTTTTTAAAACAAATCATGCGTGTTCCGATCGCTCTATAACGTCGCTCGGATGGCAGCATCTCAAACAACTGGTGGGCTCGGTGGGAATCATCTCGGAGGGTGGATCTAGCCTTTCTTTTAGCATTCTTTCGTGGAAGAGGACTCCAAATACCTATGATTTTCGATGCAGTTTTTACTACTATGTTTAATTTGGATCGCTCTTTCTGTGTGGTGCTGCCAAACCAAACAGTCATGGAGAAGGTCAAAATACTTTAAATATCTGCCCAGTAGAAGTCAAAATTTGTCTGCCGACACCAAACGTCATATTATATATATATATATATATATATATATATATATATATATATATATATATATATATATATATATATATATATATATATATATATATATATATATATATATATGTGTGTGTGTGTGTGTGTGTGTGTGTGTGTGTGTGTGTGTGTGTGTGTGTGTGTGTGACATGCCACAATTAACCTTGTCAAGTTTCGGTTAAAACTACTCATTTGCCTGAAAAACTACACATTTGGTCCGGAACACTACACATTTCAAGTGTAAAGGGTAGGCAGGCCTGCTGGGTTCATCTGCTCCCCGGTCCAGCGTTTCTCGCCAAGACCCGATCTCTTTTGGCTGCTCCACAGGTGGTCTCCGTTCAACCTTTGCGAGACCCAGACTCCACCCATGCGTCCCGACAACAGGATCCGGTGAGAGCGCTACGTGTTTACCTGCACCGGACCAAGCCGTTACGCAGGGGATGCACCTACCTTTTCCTCCCTCTGTTCCCAGGTAGAAATGACATCTCAGCCCAAACGATATCCTCCTGGCTCCTTTGGGTGATCCGCTCTGCCTACCAAGATCTCGCCTCTGATACAGCCAAGCGGATGCACATCAGGGCGCATGAGGTCAGAGCCATGGCTGCTAGCCTTGCATTCGACCGCAACTGCGCGGTCAAGGACATTGTGGCGGCCGTGGGTTGGCGAGCAGAGTCTACCTTCACCCGATTCTACCTGAGGGACCTCTCCAGCCAGCGCCAGAACCTTTCGCTGGTGGGAGACATCGCAGCGGCGCAACACTCCTTGCAGGCACCCTAGGTGCTGTAAGTATCTTCGCTAAAATTATCGGGAGGTTGCTTAGGGAGGGCGGGCCTAGTTGCCTGTATTGGGGGTTAGGGGCGTTATAGCGGCACCCACCTCCTCTTCATAATTCTTCCATACGGTAATGTCATCAGTATTGTGTTTTGAGAAAACAAATGTATTTTTCTTTAAAATGTATTTTTTTTGAAAAATACTTACCGATGACATTACTCGGATGACTCTCCCGCCTACCCCGCTGGCCGCTGGTCCGCTCAGAAACTAAACTGAGGGCTCACGGTTAGGCGATACCCGTATGGGGATGAAGGGGAGACTACTCAGGTTACTGCCTAGTTATGGCGCCCCTCACCTGCCAACACTGCCCTATACGTACACAACAAAGTTTGGCTAAAATTAGGCTAGCGTAGACACGATTCCATATGGTAATGTCATCGGTAAGTATTTAAAAAAAAAATACATTTTAAAGAAAAATACATTTTAAGGTATGTGATGCTTCACTGCATGTAATGAGCTGTTCACAATTTTCCTGATTGTTATGACAGACTTTTTTGCCTTTAAATTCCTAATCTTGCTAATCCGTAGCACATACTCTTGTGTGTTGTTTGGTTTTTACAGGTGATGCGAATTATTGACAATATTCGGCCAGACCGACAAACAGTCATGTTTTCAGCCACGTTTCCACGTCAGATGGAGGCCCTGGCACGTCGCATTCTAAACAAACCCATCGAGGTGCAAGTGGGAGGCCGCAGTGTGGTGTGCAAAGAAGTCCATCAGAATGTGGTCAGTACTTGTGAATAGTTAATTTTTTGCCTATAGTAGGGTCAGGGTTAGTGGGCTAAATATTTTATTGAACCCCATGGCCGCATTTCCCAAATTTCGGAGGGGTCACCTAATGACTGTGCCATTTGCAGGAGATGGCCTACAGGCGCCAAGCTAATCTGGCACTACCCTTGAATTTAATTATCATGGTCGATCCATCTCCTTCTGTAGTGTGTTGAGGATTGTGAATGCAGCCACTGCACTGGGGGCTTTTTGCACTAGAGGTTAAAATACTGCTATGTTATCTAGTTTGTCTTTTAGATGGTAATCAAAAAGTATATTGTCCAGTTTGCTTTTTGGCTCACGTGCGAAGAAAAAGTGAGTATGTTTTGGGCCAGTGGTCGTCTGTCTGTCCGGCGTTATCCGTGCTAAACTTTAACGTTGGCATTTTCTCGGAGACTATTCAAGCCACAGTCTTCAAACTTGGCCCAAGGATACTTTGTGGCAAGACCTTTCTAAACATACCAATTTGGGTGACCTCTCGCTCATAATTTATTTTTTCTCAAGTACTATTCACAACTTTAAACCAAAACTTGCTACAGAGGTACCTGATGGTAAGACCTATCTATGCATACTAATTTGGATGAGCCCTTGGAAAGATCAAGGGTCACAAGAGGCCGATAAAATTGTAGGTATTATCGAGAGTTTTGCAAATTTTTCAATCAAATTTGGCAAAAAGGTAGCTGATGATAAGACCTTCCTATGCATACTAATTTAGTCGACCCATCGCAAAGGTCAAGGGTCATGGGTGTGATGTGTGAAAAATGCTTACATTTTGAGAAACATGGATTTTGCTGGTGCAGAAGCCAGCCCTTTACTTATTGTCACAAAGGTCACACATATGTAAATAGGTCATACACGTGAGACATAGTGGCTTTGCCTTTTTTGTTCAGATCAATGTAAGAAGTATGTCATTTGTTTCAGATTGTAATAGAAGAAGACAAGAAGCTGTTCAAGTTGTTGGAACTACTGGGCATCTACCATGAAGAGGGGGCAGCACTGGTCTTTGTCGACAAACAGGAGCACGCAGATGAACTGATGAAGCAGCTGATGAAACACGCGTACCCGTGCATGGCACTGCATGGTGGCATTGACCAGTACGACAGAGACTCCACTATCACAGACTTCAAAAATGGTGTTTTCAAGTGCATGGTGAGTGAGGGGGAGAGAGAAAGGGGAGGGATGGAGGAAGAGGGAAAGAGGGAGTAGTGACAGTTATCAGCAACAGTTATCGCACAGGTTTAACCCTTTTAGCCCCAAGGCCCCCCTTCTCAAATTTTGGAGGTGTTGTCTAACAATAACAATAATAATAATAATAATAATAATAATTTCTATGGCGCCTAACCTCAGGTTGAGCTCTACAAATTTCAAAAATACAATTACAAAAACTGTACACAATATTACGCGCACGCACACACACACACACACACACACACACACACACACACACACACACACACACACACACACACACACACACACACACACACACACACACACACACACACACACACACACACATTCCAGGCACCACAGCAAAACTACAGCAGAATCCTCAGCAGTCGATGATTAATCAGTGGGGTAATGGAGTTGGAAAAGGTGTGTTTGTTTTTTCAAAATACATTACCGATGGCATTACTATCTGGAATACACTCTATTGCCTATAGATTTCAGCAAAAGTTGTGTATAGCACACAACTGGGGAGGAGACACCGGGGATCCAAGCACTAGGACCCCGGGTGGCCTCCCCTTACTACCCTATCCCGGCGAGCACAGGGCGACCTCGTCAGTTTTACTCATAGCTCGACCGGGGACGGTCGAGTTTTTTGCCTTTCTCCGTTCTACAGGTTTTTCGTCTTCAGTGATTATTTGACTTTGGGCTTGAATTGGAGTCGTTCGATTCAGCCCTGGACTCACTACATTCGTGGCGTTTCCTTTTTTGCTTGGACTAGTTGTGAACTGTGCGCCGACCGGTTTTTACCGGCTCTGACTTTGTGAGCTTCACCCTTGGCTTGGCCTTGGGGTTCGACGACGCACGTGACTTGTGCCCTGCTGTGTTTGTGCACGGTTGACTTTTCTTCGCCTGCGTAGTTGGCCTACGGCCTTATGGCTTCTTCTGTGTTGAAGACTTGCCTCCTTGCGGAGACTTACAGTGGCCGGACGATGCACACGACTCTTGCTTGCCGTGTTCGGGCTGTTCTTCGGACGGAACGTGTGATGTTTGCGCCGCTTGGACGGAAGACCGGTGGTCGCGCATGTGGGACTTCTACAGACGTGACCGGCCCCCTCACCCGCTTCTGTCTCCCCGGGATCCTCCATGGGTGGACGTCATTCCCTCGGCGCTTCGGGCTCCTCTCCGCTCCGTCGTTCGGGCTGTCCGGCCCACAGGTAAATCCCCTTCCTCTACCGTTACCTCGCAGGTTCTCCCTCCCCTCTCCGAGTCTTCGGAGTCACACTCCCCACGCTCTGCTTCGTTAGCGCGTGGCTTGAGCCCCATATTGTTTCCCACCCCCCGCTCTGCTTCGGGCGAGCGGTCTGGGAGAGCTGAGCGTTCGTCGGCCACCCCCGGCTCTAGGTCTCCGGAGCGGGGACGGGTGACTGAACGCAAACATAAGAAAGAGAGAAAACGTGATAAGAAAAGCTCTTGCTCACGCACTGAGGCTTCGGAACGTGACTCGAGACCGTTTATAATGCTGCCTCCCCGCTCTGTGTTTTCCGAACGGGCCCGGCATGCTTTGCTTTCTTCCCCCCCCCCCCCCCCCCCCCCCCCCCCGCCCGCCCCGTCTCGCCTGGGCGGGCCCGGGGTGAGGTTGACTCTCGCCCCCCCACACTCCGAGGCGTCGGAGCGGGAGTCGCGTGCTCATAAATTGTCCCCTCCCCGCTTCGCTTCGCCTAAGCGGGCTTGGCGTGACCTTAGACTGTCCCCCCCCCCCCCCCCCCCGTCTCGTATCGACCAGATGGGCCCGGTGTGACTCGGACCCTCGCCTCCCTCGCTCCGAGGCTTCGGAGCTGGGGCCGCAGGCTCATAAATCGTCCCCTCCCCGCTCCGCCTTTCCTGAGCAGGCTTGGCGTGACCCTAGACTGTCCCCCCCCCCCCCCCCCCCCCCCCCCCCCCCCCGCCCCGTATCGACCAGGCGGGCCCGGTGTGACATCATCGCGCGTCCTCCACGTTCCGAGGCATCGGACGTGGGGCCGCGTGCCCGGTATTCGTCCCCTCCCCGCTCCGCCTTTCCTGAGCGGGCTAGGAGAGACACTTTGCGGCCCCCCCCCCGCACCGGTTCTCCCAGGCGGGCCAGGGGTGACCAGACCACTTCGTCGGTATTCCGATCGCGGCTATGTCACTCACGTCGGCTTCCGCGTGCGGATCCCGACTTCGAGGTGGACCGTCATTTTGCCACGGTCCCTCCGTCGCCTCGGCGCCCCTCTCTGCGTGCGTCGCGGGCGGCTACATCTACCTCGCGTGCGGTGGTGCGGCGCTCTTGTAGCCGCTCGCCCCTTTCGTCTTTTCCGCGAGAGGATCAGTTTTTGGAACCGGACGTCCTCAGCCTTCATCCGACGGACTCGGCCTCGGCGATCTTCTTGCAGGACTCGGCGGCTGGATCTCCGTCCCGCCTTTCCGCTGTCTCGTCGGCCTCCGCCTCGTCAGACGTCGCCGGCCCATCACTCGGATCGCAGATGGTCCACGCCCTGGGTGAGGCATACAGGCTCTTCGCTAAGTACCTACCTCCTGACTTCTGTCCGCCTTCGCCTCCTCCGAAGAGACAGGCTTCGGCCTTGGTCGACGCGCAGAGGCAAGTTAAGCGCCGCAAGTCCCTCCCGCAGCCATCCGGCTTCCGGGACCTCACCGATGCTTTCTCCGCAGCTGCGAAACAACGCTTTCGGCGACACGGGATACTTTACCGCCGCTCGATGGCCTGTGGGAATCAACTTGAGCTTCCGCCAGGCCGGGTACGCTGGACACTCCCAAGCCTTCGCCATACCTCTTCCAGCGGGGGGATGCGGCGGCCTTAGTGCAGGCTGGCGGCCGTAGACTTGTCCAGAACTCTTGGCCTCAGCCTCTCGACAGGATCGCCTCCTTAGCGCGGAACTCGCTGGCCTGTTCGAGATTCTTGGAACTGGCTACCCAGGCAGCCCTGCAGTGCCTACAGGATACTTGGGACCTGGAGGTTCAGTCCCCGCTCCGTGACGTGCAGTCCATCCTGATAGCGGCCAACCGGGCCGCCTACCATTCCTCCGCCAACGCCATGGCAGCAGCTGCCAATTGCGACCTCTGGAGGCGGGATACCCTTTTGCGCCTCTGCTCGGACCTTCCCTTGTCAGTGAAGACCCAGCTCCGTCAAGCCCCCTTAGGTGGTCCTCAGCTGTTCGGCGACACTTGGCAAACCGTAAAGGAATCTTCCAAGGACTTGTGGCCCAAGCCGGCATCTACCCCAGCCTCGACCCGCTTTCGCGCCCCCCCGCCCGGCCGGGGGTCGTGACTGGCGGTCTTTCAGGCCCTCCGTTCTTCCAGTCGGATCTTCGCGAGGTCGGGCCCGTCCATTCCAGGCTCCTCAGGCCGGCCCGCCCCTCGCCCTTCTTGGCCCCGCGGCGCCCGTAAATCGGCCCCCACCACCGCCCCCGCCCTCTGTCCTCGGGTCTCCTGTCGGCGGGCGGCTGTCGCTCTTCAGCGATCCTTGGAGATCGCTGTTCCCGGATGACCCTTGGATTCTTTCCACGGTTACCTCAGGCCTGCAACTTTCGTTCCGGTCTCCTCCGCCTCTTCGCAGGTCACCCATGTGGACCCAGGAACCGCTCGACGGCACACAGGCAGACGCTCTGCGCGGGGAAGTGGCGGCCCTCCTCACCAAAGCGGCGACAGAGGTGGTTTCGCGGCAGGACTCTCCGGCGTTCTACAGCCGACTCTTTCTAGTCCCCAAACCAGGCGGCAAGGACTTATCAGCGCTAAACAAGTTCATTTTGGCCCCTCGTTTCAGGATGGAGACGGCCAGGACACTCCGTGCGGCCGTCCGACCGATGGACTTCGCGATCAGCCTCGATCTGTCAGACGCCTATCTGCACGTCCCAATTCATCCGTCGTCTCGCCGGTACCTTCGGTTTGCCTTTGGGGGGATCGTCTACCAGTTCTGCGCCCTTCCTTTCGGCCTCAACATCAGTCCGTGGGTATTTACGAGACTGCTCGACGCCGTGATGGCCTACTTCCGTCAGCGCTCCCTGAGCCAGGCCTCCAATTACTTAGACGACCTTCTACTGCGCAACTTGGTTTCCGCAGCACTCCAGACGGACTCCCTGCTTTCCCTTCTGCGTCGTCTCGGTTTCCTGCTCAATTGGGGAAATCCGATCTTTCTCCCTCTCGACGGTTTCTACATCTGGGGATTAATTTCCTGACCGACCTCAACCTTGTCTGCCTGCCTCTGGCCAGGCGGCAGAAGATCGTCGACTTAGCAACTTCGATGGGGATGGGATCCTCCTTCACCGCCAGGGTCTGGCTTCAACTCCTGGGCCTCCCCAGTGCGGCTGCGGACCTGCTTCCCTTGGGCAGACTTTATGCTCGGCCTCTCCAGCTACATCTCCTTCTTCACTGGCGACTCTCCTCGGGCGCTCTGTCGGATCTAGTACCAGTCACTCCTCTGGCTCGTCCTCACCTCGAGAGGTGGGCGGACCTCGCTTGGCTGGCTTCGGGGGTGCCCCTACACTCCCCGCCGCCACGGTGGTCTCTCTGTACAGATGCGAGCCAGGCCGGCTGGGACGCGCACCTGTTACCGGATTTTCTCTCGGCCTCGGGCGTTTGGCCTCGGGAGCTGTTAGGGAAACACATCAACTGGCTGGAGCTGAAGGCAGTTGGGTTGGCACTCGACGCTTGGCAGGAGACCTTGGCCAATCAGGAAGTCCTCGTGCTCTCCGACAACTCGACGGTGGTGGCTTACATACAGAATCAGGGGGGCACTCACTCGCCCTCCCTTTGCATTTTACTGTACCACCTTCTCCTCTGGTGCAGGGATCGGGGCATTACTCTACGAGCCCGCCACATCCCCGGCCACCTCAACGTGATCGCGGATGCCCTGTCTCGACGCGGACAGTTGCTCCACACGGAGTGGTCCCTACGCACGGATATTTTTCGCCTGATCTGCTCTCACGGGGAAACGCCGCTAGTGGATCTGTTTGCCACCAGATGGAACAACCAGCTCCCGGTCTACGTCTCTCCAGTCCCGGATCCGCTCGCTTGGGCAGTGGACGCGCTCGCCATCCCTTGGGACGGCCTGATTGCTTACGCCTACCCCCCGTCAGTCCTCGTTCCGAAGGTGCTGCGGAAGCTTCTAGGATGCTCGGCGGTCCTCTGGCTGGTGGCCCCCTTCAACTGGACCAAGAGCTGGACCACGGACCTCCTCGCGCTGGCGACGGACCCTCCCCTGGAGCTTCCTACCCCTCCCACGATGCTCAAGCAGCCCCGTCAGCAGCTCTTCCATCCGTGCCCGGAATGCCTCCGCCTACACGCTTGGAGGTTGTCCGGCAAGCCCTCGCCGCTAGAGGTTTCTCGGATGCTGCAGTGGCGGCTATTGCAGCAGCCCGCAGACTCTCTACAAGGAAGGTGTACGAAGGCAAGTGGAGGGTCTTTCAGACTTGGTGCGCCTCCCATGGACTCCCTCCCACTAACCTAGCCTACCACCAACTGGCGGAGTTCTTCCTGTGGCTCTTCGACGACCAAGGCTTAGCCCCGGTCACCATCAAGGGCTACCGCGCTATGATCGCGGACACCTACCGCCACCTGAGTCTTCCAGACCCAGGCGCCTGCAAGGATCTGTCGGATTTACTGGCTCACTTTGAACTCCGACGTCCGGTTTCACGCTCACTAGTACCCCGCTGGGATCTTGCCTGGGTACTGACATGTTTGAATACGGACCGGTTTGAACCCCTCCCCTTGGCTCGGTTCTCAGATTTGACCCGGAAACCCTGTTTCCTTCTGGCTCTCGCTACAGCGTACCGAGTCAGCGAGCTTCACGCCCTCTCGATGCTCCCAGCCTGTTTGCAGTTCGGTCCGACGGCTCTGCACAGCTGCTCCCCGATCCGTCCTTCCTGGCCAAGAACCGCCGCCCCGCGGCGGCCCCTCAGATGCTGACTATACGGCCCCTCCCTGGAGCGGACCTCTCCCCTGGATCGCGGCAACAGGACCCAGTGCGGGCGCTAAGGATTTACCTGCGCCACTCTTAGCCGCAGCGCCGGGGGCGCTCGCGCCTCTTCCTACCTTGGTCCGCGGGCAGACACGACATCTCGGCCTAGACCGTATCATCCTGGCTGCGGTGGGTGATTAGGTCAGCCTACCAGGACCTCTCCCCACGCGGCGCTGAGCTCTTACAAATCCGGGCGCATGAAGTGAGAGCAGTAGCCACCAGTCTAGCCCTGGACCGCAACTGCTCGGTCAAAGATATTGTGACAGCGGGTGGCTGGCGCTCAGACTCCACTTTCGCACGCTTCTACCTTAGAGACCTATCTGGCCAACGTGACTCCCTGGCACGAGTGGGCGACATCTCCGCGGCCCAGCACTCCCTCCGAGCGCCGCTGGCGTCTTAGTTACGTCATAGCTGAAATCGTCGGGAGTTCTCTCGATGGGGCCGGCGGAGTGGTTGGGTTATGGTTTAGGTGCGGCACCCTCCGCCTGTTCGCCATTCTTCCAGATAGTAATGCCATCGGTAATGTATTTTGAAAAAACAAATGAATTTTTTTTCTAAAATGTATTTTTTTGAAAAATACTTACCGATGGCATTACTCGGATGGCCCTCCCACCTGCCCCGCTTGCCTCTTGTGGCTAAGTGTGAAACTGACGAGGTCGCCCTGTGCTCGCCGGGATATTGTAGTAAGGGGAGGCCACCCGGGGTCCTAGTGCTTGGATCCCCGGTGTCTCCTCCCCAGTTGTGTGCTATACACAACTTTTGCTGAAATATACATTTTAGAAAAAAAATTCATTTTTAGTGCAGATTTAAAAACGTCTTTTGTACAACTACATGTGTATATACCAGTTGCAGGAGATGGCTTGACCATGATAATTCAAGGGTAGTGCCAGATTAGCTTGGCACCTGAGGGTGCCAAGCTAATCTGGCACTACCTTTGAATTATCATGGTCAAGCCATCTCCTGTTGTTGGGACCCCCACCTGGGTCTGCCCTGGGAAACTTGGGTGCGGTTAACTACTTTTTAGTTCCCAGGGTCAGCCTGGACAGCCCCACAGGGTGGGTTTTTTCCTCTATTCTGGGGCGTGTGTTTCTGTCTACCCTTAGTCCATTCACCTGTATTTTCCTTTTTTAAACTCTCCCTACTGTCTGCGCTGCTGTAGTTCTTGATATTGGATGAGTGTTGCTAAATGGTCTTAGGTTTATTTAGTGCATTAGACCGGCTGACGACATACGTTCAATATTCTGTTTAGGTTTTTTTTTCACAAGCAGTGCAAGCACATCCTAAGAAAGTCTTGTTGCTGTCGGGACGTTAAGCAATGTACAACTACAACTCCTGCTGTCGAGATCCGGGGCTAAGAGGGTTAATGTAAAACAGTAGGACAAAGACGTTGTGCAGCTAATTAATGTAATGGAGAATTATAAATAGAGGATGGAGAGAGGGTGTGTGTGTGTGTGCATGCATGTATGTGTCTGCTTTATAAACCACAACAGACGCTGAACCAAACAGTTGCTCAAGGATGGTACAAGAATAGCTTGGCGCCTCAAGTTGCCAAGCTGTCCTGGCAACACCCTTGAACGGCCATGGTCAATCTGTCTCCTGAACTGGTGTGTGTTCTTCATAGGAGAACTTCCAATTTGATGTAGTCTTTACAATTATTGGACATCTCTCAAATTTGACCTTGTTGTGTTTTAGTTTTATTTTGCCTTTCTCCTTTTTGTCAGGTGGCAACATCAGTAGCAGCTCGGGGCTTGGACGTGAAACACCTTATTCTGGTCGTCAACTACGACTGTCCCAACCACTATGAGGACTATGTACATCGGTGTGGGTGAGTAATCTTCCGTCACAGTTTCACCCATGTGACCCAGTCGAAGAGTCATAGATCTTCATGTGCCTCCGCATTTTGCAGGGGTCTATCTATCAGAATCTATGTATTTTTTTGTCTTAGTTGCATCCAGTCTTCTTTGGGTGAGTGATCTTTGCATTATCATCTAAATCAATTGCTGTGGACACCAGCCTTTCACTTGCCTCAATCACGTCCATATTCCCTTGGTGAGGGGTGTACACACCTTTCCCTAATAGTCACTTATCTGGGCAGTCAGACTTTCCACATTTTTATGGACAAATGCTCTTTTTGAGAGGGCCATGGGGTTAACACCTGAAAAAGCCTTATCAGTAGTCATTATGCACGCATGGGTGAGAATTGGCACAAATCAGAATCTTGCATATAGAAAATTCCATATTTTTAAAAGCAAAAATCGAATCTTGTCCCGAGCTATCAGCAAAAATAATAACTGCAAGCTAGTAGCTAAAATAAAATCCAGATCAAAATAATGACTGCCAAGCATGTAAAATGCAGAGAAGAACCCAACGGAGAAAGAAACACGCTTAGAAAAGACAGTACAGCACAATTTATTAATATTTATCTTGGCCACAAAGAGGGAAAGTTGGCTGCTTTTCTTCTTCGCTGACAAGATACGTATCAACTGAATTCTATACTTGTTTGTTTGTCTATTTTGAAGAAGGGTAAATATTAATAAATTGGGCTGTACTGTCTTCTATGTCTTGATTACAGGAAATACCATGGAACGCTTATTTTGCTCTTCAAACCAGACTGCCTTTCTGTATTTTCACAATTGCCAACATGAACTCATGTATTATTCTTGTGGTTTGTGCAGGCGGACAGGCCGTGCTGGTAACAAGGGTTTTGCCTACACCTTCATCACCCCTGAACAGGAGCGGTACACGGGCGAGATCATCCGAGCACTGGAGCTGTCCGAGACGCCTATACCAGACGACTTGAACAAACTGTGGAACGACTACAAGGAGAGAGCTAAAGCTGTGAGCAATTTTTTGTGGTCTTTTATTTGCATTATATACCACAGTTGTTTTTTCAAAATACATTACCGATGGCATTACTATCTGGAATACACTCAATTGCCTATAGATTTCAGCCAAAAAGTTGTGTAACCCACACAACTGGGGAGGAGACACCGGGGATCCATGCACCGGGGCCCTGGGTGGCCTCCCCTTACTACCCTATCCCGGCATTCGTAGGGTGACCCTGTCAGTTTCACTCATAGCTCAACCGTGGACGGTCGAGTTTTTGCCTTAGTCCGTTCGGAAACTTTTCTACCAGAGTTTGATAGTTTTTAAGAGAAAATGGCCTTCGACTTTGAGGGTTTGTTTCCTCAAAAACATTACCGATGTCATTACTACAATGGAACAACCTATAGCTAGCGTAATTTTAGCCCAAAAACTTACGATGTGTACCTTTAGGGCCAGGGGAGGCCACCAGGGGTGCCGTGACCTGGTACCCGGGTAGCCTCCCTTCCGTTACACACCACACCAGTTCTTTCTTTTAGCTTGCAGCGTATAGACGTGTTTGCTTAGCCCTCTGCTGTGCTTCTACGGCTGTGTATGGTTCAAGCTGTACTTGAATATCTTTGTCAATGGAATTCGTTCCCGGCCTGTGCTTTCGCCTTGCCTTGGAACTTTCTGGCCTTGTGTGTACCGACGGCTGTGTATGGTTCAAGAGTACTTGGACTTTCGACAGTGAGCTTCGTTCCCGGCCTGTGCTTCGCCTTGCCTTGGAACTTCTGGCCTTGTGTGTGCCGATGGCTGTGTATGGTTCAGAGTACTTGGTCTTCGTCGGTGGACCTCGTTCCTGGCCTATGCTGTCGCCTTGCCTTGGAACTTTTCTGGCCTTGTGTGTACCGATGGCTGTGTATGGTTCAAGAGTTTTGGACTTTTGACAGTGAACTTCGTTCCCGGCCGGTGCTTCGCCTTGCCTTGGAACTTCTGGCCTTGTGTGTGCCGACGGCTGTGTATGGTTCAGAGTACTTGGTCTTCGTCGGTGGACCTCGTTCCTGGCCTATGCTGTCGCCTTGCCTTGGAACTTTTCTGGCCGTGTTGTAGCGTAGGGTTGTGTTCTTAGACCTCTACTGTGCTACCTAATGGCTGTGTTGGTTCTTGGAGCCCTTGGACTTTGTTAGCGTGGCTTCGTTCCCGGCCTGTGCGTCGCCTTCTGTGACTTTTAGGAGTGGGTGTCATGGGTGCTTCTTGCGTCGCTGCCGGAAGATAGGTCCCTGGGCCGTGGGGCCGACCTTCATCCCTCGTGGAAGCGCTGTCCTGCACCGGTTCTGGCTTGAGAGATTTACGTCGGCTTCGCCGGTCGAGTTCGCCGGTTGGACGGCCGGGACCTTCGTCGCGGACCCAGCCTTCCTCTTCCTGGATGCTTCTGGGCCTCTGCCGCGTGGGCGCTTCTTCTTCTTCTTCCACTACAGGTGCTACCTTCCCCTGTCCCTTGCGAGATGTCCAGGTAAGGTCTCTGACGGCGTGCGCCGGCATCCTTTGCTATATCGTTGCTTGTTATTAAGAAAGCGATATTGCTCAGAACAGGATAGTGGGGAAGGGTGGAAGTGTGCGCGGTTTTTCAGGACCGCTGTGAGATGGCCTTAGTCGCCTGCTCGGCGTTAAACCCAAATAACTACCTAACTAGTTTCGGGGAACGTGGCCTTCTACTAGGACCAGTCACTTCGTTGTTTCACTCTATGTTGCAGTGCTCAAGCCCACATCTGCACACCATGTGGCGACTTGCAGTGGCCGAGTTACAAGCATGCGATCTACCTCCCCGGCGCTAGCTACGCTTCGGGACCCTCCCGTGATGTCTGCGCTCTGGGTAGAGGACCTTGGGACACCCAGCTGCAGAGCCTATGGCGTGACAGTCCGCCCGCCCCCGCAAGCATGCTTCGGCCCTGGATTCAGCAGGAACACACTTCGCTGCCGTTGGGGGACGGCATACAAGGCTCCCCCCTTGCGCACCCACTCTCTCGAGTCAGGTCTGCAGCGAGTCCGCTCGCCCCGCTTTGCGGAAAACAAACCCCGACACTCTACGTTGGGGGACACCCCTTTCGCACCAGGTCCGCAGCGAGCTAGCTCGCCCCGCCTTGCGGAACCCAAGCCTCACAAGACCTCTGGCAGAACTGAACGCCGCTTCTCTCCGCTTGCGACTCCGGGTTGCGACCGCCTGGACTCAGCTCCTCGCCCCTCGCCTGCGTACGCCCCTCGGACTTGGGCGTCCTGCTCCAGACCCACAGCCCTGCGTCTTCGGTTCTCGCCTCCTCTTCGCTCGCCGCTTCAGCTTCGCGGACGTCTCGCCCTCCTCGTCGGTCTTCCCCTCGGGCTTCGCTGGTTCTTCTTACAGTCGCCGCCCCTTCCGGTTGGTGTCCTACTGGGTCGTCCGTGCTGCTCGCCCTCCGGCCTCGTCTTTCCCCCTCTCCTTCCTCGGCACCCTTTCCCCACCCTCCCCGCTCCCCTCCCCTTCGCGCCGTCGGCCACGTGCTCCGTCCTCCTTTTTACGGACGCTCCACTCGTCGGTCTCGCCGCCCGCGCCTTCTCTGCCGCTCGCCCTGGCCTCGCCCTGGCTGACGGCGGCTTCCGCCTCTCCAGCTCCTCGTGCGTCGGCCTCCTGCTCCGCCCGTCGATGTGGATAGCAGCCTTCGGCTCGCTCCGGCGGATTCCGACTCAGCTCCCTCCTTCCGTTCGACCTCCGCGCGCTCTCTTCTACGCCTTGACCCTGCGTCCAGGACGCCCAGGATGGAGACCCTTCCCTCGCTCGACGCGCCGCGCCTCTACTGTCTCGCGTCTTCCTCGAGCCCGGACGCCTTCCCCGTCGCCCGCTTGGACGTTGCTCTCCCCCCTAGAGGTTTCATTCCTGCCACGCCCCGAGGTTCAAGGGTTCGTGTCACCTTCGTCCCTGCAGCAGGATTCAGACTCCGACGCGGGTTCTTCGTCACCGTCCTTCGCCGGCCGGTGGATTGGACATCGCCTTTCAGCGCAGCTGGATGCCGGACATGCACAGGCCTTGCTTCTGCCCTCCCCGCAGTGGATCCTGCCGCTCAGCAGCAGCTGGTGGACTTCGCGCCTCACGCCGTTGCTTCCTCCCTGTCAGATTCGGATGGCGTTCCCCTCCGCAGCGCTCTCGCCTGTGCTGGATCCCTCGTCTTGGCCAAGCAAGCGCTCTTCTACCTGGAGCTGGCTCTTCTCCTTCTCGCCGCTGTTAGGGCCCCTCCTCGCTCTGGCTGTGGAGAAGAAGTCCTGCCTTCCGAGTGGCGTGTCAACGCTTAGGTCTTCGATGCTCCGATGCCACGCTCTGCTGTGCTCGTCGTCCGCCCCTACCTCCCGCTGGACCTGCGGAGACAGCTGCGACAGGCTCCGCTCGGCATCCCCTCCTCTTCGGTCCTGGCAGTCGGTGTAGGACGCGTTGAGATTCTTAGTCGGCCCGCCTCACCTCCTCCCGCTTCCAGCCACCCGGGAGGTCCTGGGTCGCGCCCTGCGAATCGCCGGACCCGCCCAATACCCGCCCTACCGGCGTCGCTGCCCTCCCCCGCCCGTCTCCGCCGCCCGCAGCGCCCGCCCACCCCCCGACCCCGCCTCTGCCCCCGCCTGGCCTTGCACGGCCTCAGGCGGCCTCCGACGTCAACCTTCAGCTTGGCACGAGTTCCTAGCGGCCCCTCCCTTCCTTGGAGACTGCCTGAGCCTTCGCGCCGAGGTTCCTCCCTGGGGCTTCTTGTCAGCCGGGATCTAGCGGACGCCTACACTCTCGTTCCCGGGCTTCTGGTTCCCAAACGCTTCTGCGCTTCGCATCGACGGTGACCTTACTGTTCCGCCGTCGCCCGCAGCCTCCGGTGGGTCTTCGCCCATCCCTTGGCCGACGTCTTCGCCACGGCCAGGCGGACTTCGTCGAGCCCTCCTCGAACTACGTCGACGATCTGTTCCGGCGCCTCCAGTCGGCGCCCTCCCGGGAACAGCGACTAGACGCCTTCTGGCCTCCTCGACACCCGCGGCTTCGTAGTCTTTAGGCAAACTTGGATCTCGCTCTGTCCCGCCACTTCACACGCTGTTGTTGGAGTTCCTGACGGATCTCGTTGGGTGTGACTCCCGGAACTGAGGATCTGGAAGTTGGCGAACCTGGCTCGTCTTGGTGCACAGCAGGAGACAGTCTCCGCCAGACCCTGGTTGCAGCTCTCTGGCCTAATGAGCACCGCTGCGGATCTCCTTCGCTGGCGCCCTCGACTGGAGACATCGAGGCTCCCTTCCGGCTCCTTCCTTGCTCGTTCCACTCCCCCGCCACTAGGCGGTCCCTGACTGGCTTGCGCCTGGAGTCCCTCTCCTTCGCCTCCCCCCCCCCAGTTGTCCCTTGCGTCGACGCCAGCCGTTCCGGCTGGGGTGCACTCCTGCTGCCGACGTGCCACGGCTTCTGGTTGCTGTCCACCGGTCCTTGCAGTCTAGCCTTCAACTGGTTGGAGTTACAGGCGATGCGGCAGCTCCCCTCCCTTGGAAACCGACTCTCGGACATCAGGACCTGATCGTCGTTCCGACGAATCCGCTGGTGTGTCCTACGTACAGAAGCAGGACGGGACTTGCTCCCCTTCCTCTGCCTTCTTCTTACCAGCGCCTCTGTTGGTGCAAGGATCGCCGCGTCTCTCCCCGAGCGAGATACCTCACGGCCACCTGCTTGTTCTTGCGGGCTCTCCCTCCTGGCATGGTCTGCGTCTTCGCGCCATTGAGAAGAAAGAGAAAGAGGCGCTTCGCCCGGACGTCGCCCGGATGATCTGCGCCACGTGGGAGAACCCCCCCCCCCCCTCCCCTCTTCGTTCGTCACGACAGGGTGGTACCTTCAGCTCCCCCCTCCTCGGTTCACCCGTCCCAGAACCCCTAGCCTGGGTGGCCATTTCGCTCCCCCTTCCCTGGGACGGCCCCTGCGCTTCCGCTTACCCTCCCTCAGTCCTTGTCCCCAAGGTGCTTCTCTAGCGCAGGGATGCTACGCGATCCTGTTGCTGGGGGCGCCGTTCTGCTGAACCAGATCCTGCGCCACCGACCTTCTGCTCCTGGCCACGGGCCCCTCACTCCGGCTTCGCGCTCCTCGCACGATGCTCTAGCTACCGCGCCAGGCGCTCTACTTCCGTGCTCTGGGAGACTCCTGCTACACGCTTGGAGATTGGATGGCAAGCCCTCGCTGCTGGAGTTCTCGAGTGAGGCAGTGACAGCTGTTGCTTCAGGCCATGGACCCTCGACCCTACGTGTCTCCGAGGGAAGGTGGAGAGTACTGGGAGCTTGGTGCGACCTCCGTCACCTCTCCACTACCGATCTGACTTCCCCACCGCTGGCTGAGTTCTTCCTGGCTTCCGCCGAACAGCACTTGGCACCGATCACCTCAGGGGCTATCTCACTATGATCACCGACGCTTACCGGCACCCGGGCCAAGCGGAACCCGACAGTGTAAGGTCCTCGCTGACCTTATGGCCCTCTTCGGCACACAGCGACCTGCCCTCCGCTCCCTGATCCCGCGCTGGGATTTACCCTGGATACTCTTCTGGATGAACGCTAGCGTTTCGAGCCGCTTCCCCTAGCAAGCGTGGCCGACGCTACGCGAAGACTTGCTTCTGCTCGCCGTAGCCACAGCCTCCTGAATGAGTGAGCTGCCTTCCACGCCCCCGCCTGCCTGTAGTGCAGGTCGGATGACCCCGTGCAGCTACTAACGGACCTTCTTGGCCCTGAACCAGTCCCCGCTGACGGCCCCACAGGTGATCACTGTGCGATCGCTTACGCCGATCGACTCCTACGAGGAAGTCGGACAACAGGACCCGGTGAGAGCCTTACGCGTGTACCTACGCCGTACCAAGCCGCTCTGCCAGGGACGCACCCACCTCTTTTTGTTTTCTCTGTCCCCAGGTAGACAAGACATCTCAGCCCAGACGATCTTCCTGGCTAGATGGATGATGCGCTCCGCCTACTAGGACCTCTGCCCCGACGCTGCCAAGCGGCTACTCTTCTGGGCCCACGAGGTCAGAGCCATGGCTGCTAGCGTCACGTTGACCGCTACTGCACTGTCCGAGATGCTCTGGCTGCTGTAGGCTGACAGACCAAGTCGACCTTCACCCGGTTCTACCTCCGTAACCTGGTTGGCCAGCGAGACAACCTGGCCTTGGTGGGGGACATCGCGGCGGCGCAACACTCCCTCCCGGCACCTTCAGTGCCGTTGGTAACCCTTTAGCTAAAATTATCGGGAGGTGGCGCCGGGGAGGACGGGGCTGGCTGGCTCAGTCAGCACTGGGTTATGCGGCACCCTCCTCCTCTTCGCAATTCTCCATTGTAGTAATGACATCGGTAATGTTTTTGAGGAAACAAATTAATTTTTCTCTAAAATGTATTTTTTCGAAAAATACTTACCGATGTCATTACTCGGATGGCCCTCCCACCTGCCCCGCTTGCCGCTCGCCAGCTAAACGAAAGAACTGGTGTGGCTTGGCTGCTTGGGCTGTTACCCATAACGGGTGGGAAGGGAGGCCACCCGGGTACCAGGTCACGGCACCCCTGGTGGCCTCCCCTGGCCCTAAAGGTACACATCGTAAGTTTTTGGGCTAAAATTACGCTAGCTATAGGTTGTTCCATTGTAGTAATGACATCGGTAAGTATTTTTCGAAAAAATACATTTTAGAAAAAAATTAATTTTTCATAGCCTTGGAAGACTCTACTTCATTGACTTCTCTCCTACGCGTAGTTTTGGACTACTGTGTTTGAACTGAGCGCCGTCCGGTTCGGACCGGCTTTGACTTTCAGTGAGCTTCGCCAGTGACCTTGTGGTTGGCTTCCGCACGTGACTTTGTGAACTTGGTAGGAGTGCGACTTGACTTTTAGCCTTCGTATGGGTTTATCAGTGACGCTATGGCTACTCCTGTGTTGAAGTCTTGCCGTTTTTGCGGGGACTTTCAGTGGCCTTCCGACGCCCATGATGCCTGCTTGCCGTGCTCGGGCTGTTCTTCGGACAGGACGTGTGACGTGTGTGACGAGTGGATGGAAGACCGGTGTTCGCAGATGTGGGACTTCTACAGGCGCGACCGGCCCTCCCGGCCGCTTCAGTCTCCCCGGAATCCTCCACAGGTAGTCGTCGCTATGTCGGCTCCTCGGGCACCGCTCCGCTCCGTCGTTCGGGCTTCCGGCCCTCAGGTAAGTCCCCTTCTTGCACTATTACCTCACAGGTTCTCCCTCCCCACTCCGAGTCTTCGGAGCAGGGTAGGCGAGTTTCGGAGTCGCGCTCCCCACGCTCTGCTTTGGCAGCACGTGGCTTGAGCCCGTCGGGTTCACTCACCCCCCGCTCTGCTTCGAGTGAGCGGTCTAGGCGAGCGGAGCGTTCGTCAGCCACCCCCCGCTCTGGTCTCCTGAGCGGGTGCGGTTGAAAGAACGCAAGCGTAGTAAATGAGAGGAAACGTGCTAAGAGAGGCTCTCTCTCACGTTCCGAGGCGTCGGAGCGTGACTTGAGACCCTTAGCAGTGCTGCCCCCTCCTTTGGTTAATTCCGAGCGGGCTGGGCCAGCTTCGCTTTCGTCCCTTCCCCGCCCAGTCTTGTCTGGGCGGGCCAGGGGTAAAGTTGACACTCGTCCCCCACGCTCCGAGGCGTTTGAGCGGGGTTCGCGTGCTCAGAAATTGTCCCCTTCCCGCTTTGCCTGAGCGGGCTTGGCGAGACCATAGGCAGTCCACCCCCCCGCCCCGTTCCGACCAGGCGGGCACGGTGTGACTCTGACACACGTCCCCCTCGCTCAGAGGCGCCTGAGCTGGGGCCGCGTGTTCATAAATTGTCCCCTCCCCGCTTCGCTTTTCCTGAGCGGGCTTGGCGTGACTCTAGTATGTTCCCCCCCCCCCCCCCCCCTGCCCCGTTCCGACCAGGCGGGCACGGTGTGACATCACAGCGCGTCCCCCACGCGCCAAGATCTTGGAGCGGGGGCCGCATACACGTTTTTTGTCCCCTCCCCGCTCCGCTTTTCCTGAGCGGGCTAGGCGTGACTCGTTACGGCCCCCCCCATCCCCCGCCCCGTTCCGACCAGGCGGGTTCGGTGTGACCAGACCGCTATGTCGCTAGACCGGTTTCGGAGAGTGGTCTCCGTCACCAGCGTGCGAATTCTAGCTTCACTGCTGACCGTCCTTCCTTCGCGGTCCCTCTGTCCCCGCGATGCTCTGCTCGGCGGGCGTCGCGGGCGGCCCCGTCTATCTCTCGCGCGGCGGTGCGGCTCTCTCGGAGCCGGTCGCCCCTTTTTGCGCATTCATGAGAGGGACGGTCTAGTTCTTCGGAACCGGATATCCTCAGCCTTCATCCTACGAATTCGGCTTCGGCCATCTTCCTGCGGGATTCGGCGGTGGGATCCCCTTCCCGCCTGTCAGCGTTCTCGTCGGCCTCCTCCGCCTTGGACACCGTCGGCCCTTCGCTCGGATCGCAGACTATCAGCGCCTTGGATGAGGCCTCCCGGCTTATTGTGAAGTTTCTCCCGCCCGACTTCTGTCCTCCTTGAAGAGACAGGCTTCCGAGGCACGTCAAGCACCGCAAGTCCCTTCCTCAACCTGCCGGCTTCTGGGACCTCACAGATGCGTTCTCTGACTAGTTACGACAAGACAACTTCGGCGACACGGGATTCTTCTCCGACTCACGGTGGCCTGCAGGGATTAACTTGAGCTTCCGCCAGGCCTGGTACATGGGACATTCTCAAGCCTTCGCCGTCCCTCTCCCGGTGGTGGATACGGCGGCCCTAGTCCAGCCGGGTGGCCGCAGAATTGTCTTGAAAGCTTGGCCTCGTCCGCTCGACAGGATCGCTTCCTTAGTGCGAAATTCACTGGCGTGCTCAGGGTTCCTGGAGTTGGCTACCCAGGCGGCTTTGCAGTGCCTGGAGGGAACTTGGGATCTGGAGGTGCCGTCCCCTCTCCGCGATGTGCAGTCCATCCTGATAGCGGCCAACCGGTTCGCCTACCACTCCTCCACCAACGCCATGGCGGCGGCCGCCAATTGTGATCTTTGGCGACGGGATACCCTTCTGCATCTTTGCGCGGATCTCCCGAAGTCGGTGAAGACCCAGCTTCGACAGGCCCCCCTAGGTGGATCTCAGCTTTTCGGGGACACGTGGCAGTCAGTTAAAGACTCGTCCAAGGACCTGTGGCCCAGCCCTGTCTCCACTCCTGCAGCGACTCCCTTTCGCGGCCCCCGCCCGGCCGGGGGCGGTGCCCGGCGGCCTTTTAGACCCTCCTTGCTTCCAGTCGGTTCGGCTAGAGGTGGGGCTCGCCCTCCTCAGGCCCTCAGCCCTTCCCCGCCTCCCACCCCCCTTGGTCCCGCGGCGCCCGTAAGTCCGGGCGCGGCCGGGCCCGCTGACTTGCCCCCTCTCTCGCCTCCGTCGGCAGTTCCCGGGTCTCCAGTCGGCGGGCGGCTGTCTCCTTACAGTGACCTGTGGAGGTCGCTGTTCCCAGACGACCCCTGGATCCTTTCCACGGTTTCTTTTCTACAGGCTTCCAGCTTTCGTTCCGGTCCCTCCGCCTCTTCGCAGGTCCCCCATGTGGACCCAGTCTCCACTCGACACCTTTCAGGCGGACGCTCTGCGCAGAGAAGTTTTGGCTCTCCTCGACAAAGCAGCGATGGAGGTGGTTTCGCGTCAGGACTCACCAGCATTTTACAGCCGCCTCTTTCTTGTTCCCAACCAGGAGACAAGTGGCGCCCAGTCATCGACTTGTCGGCGCTAAACAAGTTCATTTCGGCCCCTCGGTCCCGGATGGAGACAGCCAGGATCCTCCGAGCGGCCGTCAGACCGATGGACTTCGTGATCAGCCTCGATCTGTCCGACGCCTATCTTCACATCCCGATTCATCCGTCGTCTCGCAGGTACCTGCGGTTTGCCTTTGGGGGAGTCGTTTACCTGTTCTGCTCTCTTCCCTTCGGTCTCAACATCAGTCCGTGGGTTTTTACGACGCGGTGATGGCCTACTTCCGCCAACGATCCCTGAGCCCGGCCTCCAATTACTTGGACCACCTACTACTGCGAAATCTGATAGCCTCGGCGCTCCAAGAGGACAGAGACACCCTGCTTTCCTCCTGCGTCGTCTCGGGTTTCTTCTCAATCGGGCAAATCGGATCTTGCCCCCTCTCAGCGTTTTCTACTTCTGGGGATGGAATTCCTGACCGATCTCAATCTAGTCCGCCTGCCTCTGGCCCGGCGGCAGAAGATCGTCGATCTAGCGCTTTCGATGGAGGTAGGGGCCTCCTTCTCAGCCAGGGTCTGGCTTCAACTTCTGGGCCTGCTCAGTGCGGCTGCGGACTTGCTTCCCTTGGGCAGGCTTTATGCCCGCCCGTTGCAGCTACATCTCCTACTACACTGGCGTCCTTCGTCGGGTTCCCTTGCGGATCTTGTACCGGTTACTCCTCTGGCTTGTCCACACCTGCAGAGGTGGGCGGACATCGCTTGGCTGGCTATGGGCGTGCCTCTTCACTCACCTCCGCCCCGGTGGTCTCTCTGCACTGACGCGAGCCAGGCCGGCTGGGGCGCGCATCTGTTACCGGACTTTGTATCGGCCTCGGGCCTTTGGCCGCGGGGTTTGGAGGACAAACACATCAACTGGCTGGAGCTGAAGGCAGTTTGGCTGGCCCACAGTTTCTGGCAGGAGACCTTGACCAACCAGGACGTTCTCGTTCTCTCAGACAACTCGACGGTGGTGGCTTACATACAGAACCAGGGGGGCACACACTCGCCCTCCCTGTGCATTCTCCTTTACCATCTCCTCCTTTGGTGCAGGGACCGGGGCATTACTCTACGGGCTCGCCACATTCCCGGTCACCTGAACGTGATTGCGGATGCCCTGTCCCGCCGCGGACAGCTGCTCCACACGGAGTGGTCCCTACGCCCGGACGTCTTTCGCCTGATCTGCTTCCGGTGGGAAACTCCTTTAGTGGACTTGTTTGCCACCAGGTGGTACAAACAGCTCCCGGTCTACGTCTCACCAGTCCCGGACCCGCTCGCCTGGGCGGTAGATGCGCTCTCCATCCCCTGGGACGGTCTGATCGCTTACGCCTACCCCCCGTCAGTCCTCGTTCCGAAGGTTCTGCGGAAGCTTCTGGGTTGCTCCGCAGTCCGCCTTCTGGTGGCCCCCTTCAACTGGACCAAGAGCTGGACCACGGACCTACTCGAGCTAGCGACGGACCCGCCGCTGGAGCTTCCTACACCTCCTACGATGCTCAAGCAGCCCCGCCAGCAGCTTTTCCATCCGTGCCCGGAGCGCCTCCTCCTTCACGCCTGGAGGTTGTCCGGCAAGCCCTCGCCACTAGAGGTTTCTCGGTTGCGGCAGTGGCGGCTTCTGCAGCAGCCCACAGACGGTCTACGCGGCGGGTATATGAGAGCAAGCGGAGGGTCCTTCAGGCCTGATGCGCCTCCAGAAGTCTCCCTCCCACACATCTAGCCACCCCGGAGCTGGCGGAGTTCTTCCTGTGGCTTTTTGAAGAACAAGGCTTAGCACCCGTTACCATCAAAGGTTATCGCTCCATGATCACAGACACTTACCGCCACCTGGGCCGGCCAGACCCAGGCGCTTGCAAGGATCTGACAGACTTGCTGGCACATTTTGAGCTCCGATGACCAGTTTCTCGGTCCCTAGTGCCTCGGTGGGATCTCGCCTGGGTACTAACGTGGCTGAACACGGACCGCTTTGAGCCTCTGCATTTGGCTAGTTTCTCAGATTTGACCAGGAAGGCATGTTTTCTGCTGGCTCTCGCCACGGCGTCCCGAGTGAGCGAGCTTCACGCTCTCTTGGTACTTCCCTCCTGTTTGCAGTTTCGCTCGGACGGTTCTGCACAGCTTCTCACCGAACCATCCTTTTTGGCAAAGAACCGCCGCCCTGTGGCGGCCCCTCAGATGCTGACCGTAAGGCCTCTTCTTGGAACGGACATGGCCCCTGAGTCGCGTCAACAGGACCCGGTGCAGGCACTTAGGATTTACCTGCGTCGCTATAAGCCGCAACGCCAGGGGCGCTCTCGCCTCTTCCTCCCACTGTCCGCAGGCAGGCCCGATTTTTCGGCCCTGACAGTGTCGTCCTGGCTGCGGTGGGTGATTAAGTCGGCCTACCGGGACCTCTCCCCGGACGGCGATAGACTTCTTCACATCCGGGCGCATGAAGTAAGAGCAGTGGCCACCAGTCTTGCCCTGGACCGCAACTGCTCGGTCAAAGATATTGTTACAGCGGTCGGCTGGCGAGCTGACTCCACATTCGCCCGCTTTTATCTCGGAGACCTATCCGGCCAACGTGACTCCCTGGCACGGGTGGGCGACTTTTCCGTGGCCCAGCACTCCCTCTGCGTGCCCCTGGCGTCTTAGGTACGTCATAGCTGAAATCGTCGGGAGTGCTCTCTCTCTCTCTCTCTCTCTCTCTCTCTGGGCCGACGGGTGGTTGGGTTTGTGGTTATAGGATCAGCACCCTCCGCCTGTTCAACATTCTTCCAGATAGTAATGCCATCGGTAATGTATTTTGAAAAAGCAAATAAATTCTTTTTCTAAAATGTATTTTTTAAAAAAATACTTACCGATGGCATTACTCAGACTGCCCTCCCGCCTGCCCCGCTTGCCTTTTTTCGCTATGTGTGAAACTGACAGGGTCGCCCTACGAATGCCGGGATAGGCTAGTAAGAGGAGGCCACCCGGGGCCCCGGTGCGTGGATCCCCGGTGTCTCCTCCCCAGTTGTGTGGGTTACACAAAAAGTCTATAGGCAATTGAGTGTATTCCAGATAGTAATGCCATCGGTAAGTTTGTTTTTTTTAAATACATTTTAGAAAAAAAAATCATTTTTCACTTATTTATCAGGGGTTTTTATACAAAATTGAGCATGTGGACAACAAGATTCAGGATAAAAATTTAATAGATTCAGGAAGAAATGTTTTTGTCGTAACCCCAAGGCCGTATTGTAGGTGTCACTTAACGACTATGTACCTGTTGCAGGAGATGGATTGAGGATAATAATTTAAGGGTAATGTCAGATAAGCTTGGCGCCTGATGGTGCTAAGCTAATCTGGCAATACCCTTGAATTATCATGGTCAATCTGTCTCCTGTTGTAATGTGTTGGGACTAAATGGGTTGTTCCCTTCACTGCAAGTGGATGAAAAATTATGTCTTTGAAAGCAGGGCAAATTTAGCACCAAATAATTCCGTTAGTCCAAGGAACACATATCTGAATTGGGTCAGCAAGAAGCAAAGAACCTCATAGCCTCCGCAACTGCAATGCTCATGAAGTTCTTTGTTTCTTGCACTTGTGTGGTGGTCACATTTTCCCAGCAGTGAAGAGGTCAAAAGTTATATTACGTGTTACAAGAGATGACATTTTTGCCTCTGTGAATGGAAACACATGCTTTACATTCTTCTGTTTGCAGGAGGGTCGTGTCATCAAGTCGTCTAGCGGGTTCAAAGGTAAAGGGTTCAAGTTTGATGAGATGGAAGCGGAGTTGGCCAATGACCGCAAGAAACTACAGAAGGCAGCACTGGGGCTGCAGGACTCAGACGACGAGGATGCCGGCATGGATGTGAGTATAAATCTTTGGTCTTTGACATTGAGTCCCAGGCAAATATCAGGTGTGAACTGAAAGTGACAGCTCAGGCAAGTTGACTCTGACTGTGTTCTGAAATCTTTAGTAATTTCATGCTATAGAACTATGCAAGGAACATGGATTCAGAGTGGTGTCAGCAAGAGGCATAGATCCTCATGAGCCCCTGCAACTATGTTTCTGAAATCTTTAGCAATTTCATGCCATAGAGCTGTCCAAGGAACATGGATTCAGAGTGGTGTCAGCAAGAGGCATAGATCCTCATGAACCCCTGCAACTATGTTTCTGAAATCTTTAGCAATTTCATGCCATAGAGCTGTCCAAGGAACATGGATTCAGAGTGGTGTCAGCAAGAGGCATAGATCCTCATGAACCCCTGCAACTATGTTTCTGAAATCTTTAGCAATTTCATGCCATAGAGCTGTCCAAGGAACATGGATTCAGAGTGGTGTCAGCAAGAGGCATAGATCCTCATGAACCCCTGCAACTATGTTTCTGAAATCTTTAGCAATTTCATGCCATAGAGCTGTCCAAGGAACATGGATTCAGAGTGGTGTCAGCAAGAGGCATAGATCCTCATGAGCCCCTGCAACTATGTTTCTGAAATCTTTAGCAATTTCATGCCATAGAGCTGTCCAAGGAACATGGATTCAGAGTGGTGTCAGCAAGAGGCATAGATCCTCATGAACCCCTGTAACTATGTTTCTGAAATCTTTAGCAATTTCATGCCATAGAGCTGTCCAAGGAACATGGATTCAGAGTGGTGTCAGCAAGAGGCATAGATCCTCATGAACCCCTGCAACTATGTTTCTGAAATCTTTAGCAATTTCATGCCATAGAGCTGTCCAAGGAACATGGATTCAGAGTGGTGTCAGCAAGAGGCATAGATCCTCATGAACCCCTGCAACTATGTTTCTGAAATCTTTAGCAATTTCATGCCATAGAGCTGTCCAAGGAACATGGATTCAAAGTGGTATCAGCAAGAGGCATAGATCCTCATGAACCCCTGTAACTGCAGGGGCTCATTAGGGTCTTTGTCTCTTGCAGTGTGACCGTGTTGACTGCTTCTTGAGAGATAATGGGTTAAATCAATACTAGTGGATGCATGCACAAAGGGGTTAAGTGTATTGCCTGTGGCATGAGGATATACAGCTTTATGCCACGTATCTAGATGCTGCATGCCTCGAAAGAGTCAAGCTTGTCAGGCATCACATTTAAGCTTTCAAGTTCTATCTCTGTTAGTAGTAGTGTGTGTGTGTGAGAGCGCATGTGAGTGAGTGCGAGTATGAGTCCATAAACGTAGCATTTTTGAATGATGACTTTATAGATTGTTTATTGAGTGTGTTCAATTTTTTGTAAATTGCATTTGTTTCTTCAAAAACATTACCGAAGACATGACTTTATGGAAGTGTCTGTCTAGCCTAAGAACCCGTTGTGTTACCACACAACCCGGGAGGCACTCGGGGAACCCCGAGAGGGGCCGAGAGTTGTCTCCCGTTACTGCCCATCCGGTTCCGAGTCACGAGGTGACTAACCAGTCATTCTACTTAGGCTCACACCGTTCAGACGTGTTTGCTCTAGCCTAAGGACTTTGAACTTTCGACCAGTTCGCCGGTCTTCCAGACACTTGGCTTCTTGTTCGACTTCTACTTCGTCGGCCCTACCTGTGCCCTGTGTGGGTCTTCTGGTCCCCTCATCGTTAGCTGCTGCCCTCTCCTGCATCTTGGGTTGTTGGGCTGCTCGGTGAGCTTTGCTGGGACTTCGCCCGTGTTCGCGCCGTAGGTGTTATGGACGTTTCTTTCCCTGTTCCCGCTCCGGCGGAAAGGTAAGGTAGCTGGGTTGGCCCTCGGCCGGCTCCCGGGCTGGGCGCCGGTTCGAGCAGGAACGAAGACAGTCTTCTTCTTCGCTGTAACTTTTCGTGCCAAAATCCGAGGCATCGGCGCGTGACCCGAGGCCAGTAGAGGTGCTGCCCCCCCGCTCTGATTCTTCCGAGCGGGCCTGGCGAGCTATGTTTACGTCTCCCCTCCGCCCCGTATTGACCAGGCGGGCCCGGTGTGACTTTGACACGCGACCCCCTCGCTGCGAGGCTTCGGAGCGGGGGTCGCGTGCCCTATTTCTGTCCCATCCCCGCTCCGAATTGCCTGAGCGGGCCTGGAGAGACACTTTACGGTCCCCCCCCCTCTCCCCCCCCCCCCCCCCCCCCCCCCCCCCGCCCCGTATCGATCAGGCGGGCCCGGTGTGACTTTGACACGTGTCCCCCACGCTCCGAGGCTTCGGAGCGGGGGTCGTGTGCCCCATTTTTGTCCCTTCCACGCTCCTATCTTCCTGAGCGGGCTTGGCGTGACACCTTACGGTTCCCACCCCCCCCCTCCCCCCGCCCCAAACTTTCCAGGTGAGCCTGGTGTGACTCAAACACTTACTCGTGCTCCAGGTTCCTGGAATTGGTGACGCAAGCGGTGCTGCATTGCCTGGAGGACACTTGGGACCTGGAAGCCTCGTCCCCGCTCCACGACGTACATTCCATTTTGGTAGCTGCTAACCAGGCCGCCTACCATTCCTCAGCCAACTCCATGGCGGCTGCCACCAACTGTGACCTATGGTGGCGAGATTCACTCCTGCGGCTCTGCAGGGATCTCCCCAAGACGGTGAAGATGCAGCTCTGCCAGGCTCCCTTCGGTGGTTCCCGCCTGTTTGGTGATACGTGGCAGACAGTTAAGGAAGCTACCAAGGACCTGTGGCCCCATCCTGCCTCCGCCCCCACTTCGTCTCGCTTTCGCGCTACCCGCCCAGCCGGGGGTCGTGCCCTGCGGTCTTCCAGACTCACCTCACTTCCAGTCGGCGGTTCCCGTGGTAGTGCTCGCCCACTTCAGGCTCCACAGTCCTTCCCTGCCTCCCGCTCCTCTTGGTCTTGCGGCGCCCGTAAATCGGGGCGCGGTCGGGCCCGCTGTCTTTACCCCTCCTCCGCCCCCATTGACAGTTCAAGGGTCTCCAGTCGGCGGGCGGCTGGCCAACTACAGCGACCATTGAAGATTGTTGTTCCCAGACAACCCCTGGATCATCTCAACTGTTTCGTCAGGCCTCCAGCTTTCGTTCCAGTCCCCTCCTCCGTTACGCAGGTTCCCCTTGTGGACCCAGGCTCCGGTCGACCGATCCCAGGCAGAAGCTCTGCGCGGAGAAATAACGGCCTTACTCGACAAAGCAGCGACGGAAGTGGTTTCTCGACAAGACTTGCCAGCGTTCTACAGCCGCCTCTTTCTCGTTTCCAAGCCAGGGGGCAAGTGGCGGCGAAGTCCATCGGCCGGATGGCTGCGCGGAGAGTCCTGGCTGTCTCCATCCGAAAGTGAGGAGCCGAAATAAACTTGTTTAGTGCCTCCGGAGGTGGGCGGACCTCGCGTGGCTGGCGGCAGGCGTGCCTCTACACTCCCCTCTGCCCCGGTGGTCTCTCTGCTCCAACGCGAGCCAGTCCGGCTGGGGCACTCACCTGTTACCAGACTTTGTCTCGGCCTCGGGCCTTTGGCCCCGGGACCTTGCGGACAAGCACAGCAACTGGCTAGAGCTGAAGGCGGTTTGGATGGCCCTCAACTTTTGGCAGGGGACGCTGATCGACCAAGAGGTCCTCGTTTTCTCGGAAAACTCGACGGTGGTGGACTACATACAGAACCAGGGGGGCACGCGCTCGCCCTCCCTGTGCATCCTCCTTTACCACCTCTTTCTCTGGTGCAGGAACCGGGGCATTGCTCTTCGAGCCCGCCACATCCCCGGCCACTTAAACGTGGTCGCGGACGCCCTGTTCCGCCGCGGACAGTTGCTTTACACGGAGTGGTCCCTGCGTCCAGACATCTTTCGCCTGATCTGCTCATGTTGGGAGACGTCTCTAGTCGACCTGTTTGCCACCAGATGGAACAACCAGCTTCCGGTGTTTGTCTCCCCAGTCCCGGACCCGCTCGCCTGGGCGGTGGACTCGCTCTCCATTCCTTGGGACGGACTGGTCGCGTATGTCTGTCCTGGTGCCGAAGGTCCTGCGGAAACTTTGGGGATGCTCCGCGGTTCTCTTCCTGGTGGCCCCCTTCAATTGGACCAAGAGCTGGACCACGGACTTACTCGTGCTAGCGTCAGACCCACCCCTCAAACTCTCTGCCCCGCCCACGATGCTCAAGCAGCCCCACCAGGCACTCTTCCACCCGCGCCCAGAGCGTCTCCTCCTAAACGCCTGGAGGTTGTCCGGCAAGCCCTCGCCGCTAGAGGCTTCTCGGATGCAGCAGTGGCGGCGATTGCAGCAGCCCGCAGACTGTCTACACGGAAGGTTACGAAGGCAAGTGGAGGGTCTTTCAGTCCTGGTGCGCCGCTCAGCGGCTCCCCGCCCATGAATCTAACTACCCCCCAACTGGCGGATTTCTTCCTGTGGCTCTTCGACGATCAAGGCTTAGCCCCTGTTACCGTCAAGGGTTACCGCGCCATGATCACAGACACTTACCGTCACCTGGGCCTTCCAGATCCCGGCGCTTGCAAAGACCTCTCGGACCTGTTGGCTCAATTTGAGCTTCAACGTCCAGTCTCCCGTTCCCTCATACCTCGGTGGGACCTCGCCTGGGTACTGACGTGGCTAAATACGGACCGCTTTGAACCCCTGCCTTTGGCACGGTTCTCCGACCTGACCTGGAAAACATGTTTCCTTCTGGCTCTCGCCACAGCGTCCCGCGTGAGCGAGCTACATGCGCTCTCGATACATCCCGCCTGTCTGCAGTTTCGTTCCGATGGATCTGCGCAGCTACTCACCGATCCGTCATTTCTGGCCAAGAACTGCCTGGTCTTGACGGCTCCCCAGATGCTGACTGTATGTCCACTCAGAGGGACGGACCTTTCCCGTGAGTCGCGTCAACAGGACCCGGTTCGGGTGCTGAAGATTTACCTGCGTCGCTCTAAGCCGCGCCGCCGGGGGCGCTCCTGCCTCTTCCGCCCTCTGTCACCAGGCAGGCCCGATATCTCGGCACAGACAGTCTCGTCCTGGCTTCGGTGGGTGATTAGGTCGGCCTACCAGGAACTTTCCCCGGATGGGAATAGACTTTTGCAAATCCGGGTGCATGAAGTGAGAGCAGTAGCCACCAGCGTGGCCCTGGACCGCAACTGCTCGGTTAAGGACATTATAACGGCGGTAGGCTGGCGTGTAGACTCCACCTTCGCCCGCTTCTACCTCCGAGACCTATCCGGCCAGCGTGACTCCCTGGCCCAGGTGGGCGACATCTCCGCGGCCCAGCACTCCCTCCGAGCTCCACAGGCGCCTTAGGTACGTCTTAGCTGAAATCGTCGGGAGTGCTCCTTTTGGGCCTGTGGGGGGGTTAAGTTCTGGACTTAGGGTCAGCACCCTCCTCCTCTTTGCTATTCTTCCATATAGTAATGCCATTGGTAATGTATTTTGAGAAAACAAATGAATTTTTTTTCTAAAATGTATTTTTGGGAAAAATACTTACCGATGGCATTACTCAGACAGCCCTCCCTCCTGCCCCGCTTGCCTCTTGCCGGGATAGGGTGGTAAGGGGAGGCCACCCAGAGTTCCTATATCTGGATCCCCGGTGTCTCCTCCCCAGTTGTGTAGGGGACACAACTTTGGGCTGAAATCGATAGGCTATAGAGTGTATTCCATATAGTAATGCCATCGGTAAGTATTTTTCCCAAAAATACATTTTAGGAAAAAAATTCATGTTTTGTACTATTTGCTTTTGTTAAGCGCCTAGAGCTCTAATCCGAGGTTAGGTGCTATATAATTACTCATTATTATTATTATTAACCCTTATAGCCCTGACATACTACAACCAGATATGGCCAGACCATGATAGTTCAAGGGTGGTGTCAGAATAGCTGGGCACCTGTAGGCACCAAGCTATTCTGACACCACCCTTGAATTATCATGGTCTATCTCTCTCCAGAACTGTGATGTAGACCTCGGAGGACATCTACAAAATGAATAATTTCATCTACAGGATATAATGAGTTAAATCATTCTCTTGCATCTTGTGTCAGTTTTCATAAAACTGTACACGCACACACCAACATGCACTGTGTGGGCTTGCTCACACACACACACACACACACACACACATGCATGCACACGCACACACACATGTACATACACTGAAATAAGAATTAACTACTTGTACATAACTATAGTTTGAAATTGCTTCCTCCCACAGATTGAACAGAAGATTGAGGACATGTTCGCCAGCCGGCGGCGGGTGACAGACGTGGCCAAGCCAGCCCCTGGCCAGCCCATGATGCCCATTCCCAATATGCCCATGATGCCCCAGCAGCCAGGCATGCCCCCCATCCCCAATCTCTTTGGGGCTGCAGCAGCCATGCTGAGCCAGGGACTGGGGATCCTAGGAGCCATGTCGGGGATGCAAGGGCCGAACAACATGGGAGGCGGGCCGTTCAACTCTTCCAAGCTGGAGATGGCTCGAAGGATGGCTGCCAAGATCAATATACAGAAGAATCTAGGGCCCGAGGCACAAGTATGTGGTCATCGCTGCATTCATTACTACTGATAAAAACGTGAAAATAACATCACAAATAAAGGCATAATTGAAGATAATAAATTGGCTAATTTTTGGTGACAAGCTATTCTGGCACCTTCCTTCAACTATCGTGGTCAGTCCATATCTTTTTATTGTGTTGGGCGGAATGGGTTAAGCTGTCATTGCTGTTCCATCTTCCGCATCTGAAAAGCTGTATTTTGAGAGACCTCCCGAAGTTGTACAAATCAGTACATTACGTGTACAAGTGAAAACTTAGTTGATCATAGTTGTTTTCTGTTTGTTGCAGGACATTACCCAGCAGGCTGCCGCGGCCATCATGAAGGGGGGTAACTTCGTCGCTCCACAAGTGGCAGTAAGTTTAGTCATATGTGTTCTCACTTGTACACTGTGTATGTGTGTCTGTGTGTGTGTGAGAGAGATGGGTAGATAAAGCGAGAGAGAAAGAGACAGAGAGAGAGATGTGCTCATGGAACTTTTTTTTAATTAGAAAAATGTGTGCTTTTGTACAATATAATTGCTGGTCTGTGATTTTGGACTTTGCAGCTTCGAATCGTAATGTCCAAAATCACAGACTAGCGCTTATCTCTGCTGTTGAGTGTGATTTTGGACTTTGGGCTTAACTCCTTTGCACAGGCAGCCACCGGTACTGTTTACAATACTGTAGGCTGCATGCACAAGGGGGTTAAAGTCCACAATCACAGACCCACACACATATTTTATGTTGCAGTCAAAAACAATTGCGGAGCAGAAAGCGGAAAAGATCAATGCCAAGCTGGGCTACAGGCCTCCATCAGAAGAGGCCGAGGAGGCGGAGGCAGCAGCGGAGACGTTCAAACGCTACGAGGAGGAGCTAGACATCAACGACTTTCCTCAGACCGCCCGCTGGAAGGTCACATCCAAGGTCAGTCTCAGTACAGTGTTTTTGTTTCTGGAGCATAGTTCATGTTTTAGCAGATATTTACAGCTCAGGAGTGGACAATACTGATGTGAACAAGGGTCAGAGTTGTCAGACGGAAATCCATAAATTTTCTTGAATCTTGAAAGTATAAGATCTTGCCTGCTGAAGTTTTCAGCAAAAGGCTCTTGATCCCCTGCAGGAGGATCTGTGCCTCGTGCTGATGGATGTTAATCACTGCAGGAGTGATTAGCCTGATCAGTGGTGAGAAAACTTCAACCCCACCCAACTGCAAGAGGTATAGATCCTCATGAGCCCCCGCAGTTACGGGGGCTCATGAGGATCTATGCCTCTTGCTGACATATTTTGAGTCCAAGTTCCTGGGACATCTTGTGTTTTTCGTCTTGAATTAACTCTTTCGAGACGTGTTGCATCCGAATTCGCGGCCTAAGGCCGCGAATCCAGATGCAACACGTCTCGGAAGTGATAAGGAAGATTGTAGAGTCTGCATGAGCTGGCACTGAACGGATGAACTTCTTCACTGCCATAAGTACCTATGTCCCTTGCATGTAGAGTCTCAGCAAAATCTATGCCTCTGTCAGATGAAGGATTAGGGGCTGTGACAAGGTTCAAATTAGAATAAAACGCTTTGACTCCTGAAATTTGTCTGGTTAGATACTAATCTGCTTTCACCTTGTGTCTCAGGATGCGCTAGCCCAGATCTGCGAGTACTCGGAGGCCGGCATCACAGTGCGAGGGACATACGTTCAGCCAGGCAAGGAGCCCAAGGAGGGAGAACGGCGTCTGTACCTGGCCATCGAGGCCACATCAGAACTGGCCATCAGCAAGGCAAAGAAAGAAATCACTCGCCTTATCAAGGAGGAGCTTGTACGACTGGTAAGTTTGAGCCTGATAGTCTTCGTGTTACTTTTATAGCACTTTGAGATGATGTTCACTTCACACTGTACTGTAATGTACAGCAGAACCTGTATTATGCCACCACCTTTATGAGAGATCACCTGTTATTAACCCATTACTTTCTGACTTTCATTTTTCAGATTTGTATATTGTCCCAAGAGGGTTGCATTACAGACTAGATAGATAGATCAACCATTTTAGTTCAAGGGTGGTGCCAGAACAGCTTGGCGCCTCAGGGCGCCAAGCTGTTCCAGCACCACCCTTGAGCTGTCATAGTCAAATGTATTTCATGCAATAGTGTATCAGTATGGAAAGAGTTAAAGACAATCATTAAGGTGGCTGTAACCAGCTAAATGATGGTCTCTCTTAGTGACAGGCGACACGTTTTGCTGTTAACCAGACTTTTAGTGACAGGCGACATGTTTTGCTGTTAACCAGACTTCTCTTATAGAAAAGATATAGATGAAAAAACGTAGTCGGGACCTGTGGAAAGAGTGTTTTGTCTGATTTTCGTCATATCCAACCATGTTATAAGCAAAGTTTACTGTATTGTATCAGTTGATTTGTTTGATCTGTACTATTTCATGATCTCTTTCTTTTTTTTCGTTCCAGCAAAACTCATACCAGCCTGCCAACAAGGGTCGCTACAAAGTGCTGTAGTTTTGTGTATGACATCCTACACTGTGTCCAATATATATATTTACTGCACTTGGGCATCTGGCAACTGAGAATGCTGAAAGTGATTGTCAGTGTTAACACATTCGAGAGGCTTTCTGCATCCAAACACTCTCAGATGTTTTCAGTCGTTAACACCGATTGATGATTCACAACTTTTGGAGGTGCTTGTACAGATTGTGGATCAGCTGTGAGAGTTCACGGGTAGTGCCAGATTAGTTTGGTGCCTATGGCGCCAAGCTAATTTGGCACTACCCTTGAATTATGGCAGACTCACCTCCCACTGTGAATGCTTTGCTGGCACAGCAGGTCAACACCCGACTGGCATTTTGCAAGCGGCGAAGATTCTCATTATTAGCCCCGTCACAGATACCGACGTCTTGCCCGGTGTAGACCTCCATTCTTGGCATGGGCAGCAGGAACTATTGCAAATGTACTCGTCTTGTGAGGATATGTACCTCTCGCTGAGATACTGTTACGCCTGATTCACGTTGCACTTACTGCGATGTACTGGAGGAGGTAAACACTGCCAACCTCTCGCTGAGATACTGTTACACCTGATTCAAGTCGCACTTACTGCGATGTACTGGAGGAGGTAAACACTACCAACCTCTCGCCGAGATACTGTTACACCTGATTCACGTCGCACTTACTGCGATGTACTGGAGGAGGTAAACACTACCAACCTCTCGCTGAGATACTGTTACACCTGATTTACGTCACACTTACTGCCATGTACTGGAGGAGGTAAACACTACCAACCTCTCGCTGAGATACTGTTGCACCTGATTCATGTCGCACTTCCTGCGATGTACTGGAGGAGATAAACACTACCAATGGCTACATGCACAAACGGGTCAGTACAGAAGCTATGACTGACAGTACCACTTGCCTGATGGAGATCGGCTTTAGCTGTTCCTCAGATTGAGGACAATACATGTATTTCTGATTATGGTGAGTGGGTGGGTGACTGACTCAGCTATGGACTGGGCGTCTGGTTACAGACTGCAAGACTGCATTGGGTTAGGGTATTTGTTTGAGTCATTTTCCTGTTTTGTGGCTTAAGTTGAGGTTCAGTCTTTTTGTTTCATCCCTCACATGTTTTTGAAAAACTTTTTAGGACCCCGCTAAGACGGTCAAACTGTTCACTGAGTTGGCGCAGTTTGAACTCCGTCAGCCCAGGACCTATATAAGGCATGCAGAGTCATGTCTAGTGTACACAGAACAGGATATACACTGCAGTCACAAGTGAACCCCTGTCAGCTTTACACAGACCTACACACAGAGAACTTACCCTGTAGAAAACGATACTGTCAATAACTGGATGATGCTCTCTATATGCCTCTGAAGAATAGGGCTGTGACAACTGCTATAAGGGAATACAGATGCAGGCACTGTGGCTATGAAATATTCTGGCTTGTTATTTGTAAGTATCGTTTGCTACAGGATTGGTTCTGGTGTACGCCTAGGTAATGCTGATCGGAGTTACCTTGTGACTTCAGTGTATCTCACGCTCGATCCAGGGTGCGCACCGCAACCCACAGCTGCTGCGTGTCTTATAAAGGCCCTGGGAATCCAGAGTTCAAACTCCGCAAATTTAATTTGTGAGCTCAGGGCCCTAGCTGGATATTTTTTAAAAAAACACGTGCTGAATGGGATAAAAGACTTGAGTCTTGGCTTTAAGTGGTTTCAGCAAGAGGCACTAATTCTCATGAGCCCCCACACGCTCATGAGGATCTGTGCCTCTTGCTGATGAATGTTACTCTCTGCTGGAGTGATTAACTTCTTCACTGTCGAGAACAAATTTGTCACCACCTTGATGCGAGAAGTATAGATCCTCATGAACCCTCGCGGTTGCGGGTTCTCATGAGAATCTATGCCTCTTTGCTAAAACCACTTTGTGCCCATGTTCCGTTTACTTCTGTGGGTCTTTGAATTTAAATTAACAAAGATTTCAAAAACACAATCTGCATTAAACTCTTCACTGCCAGTGACCATGAGGTATGTCATGGATACTTGCACAAATTTACCATTCGATGTCCCCCCGCCGTCTGAAGAAAAACTGATCTGAATGGCGACAAGAAAGAGGCATGCAGTCTCGAATGCTTAGTTTGCATGGGCACATGAACATCTGTGTCTCTTTCTGAAGGATGATGTGATGAAAAAGTGTCTGTCATAGTTTCACTGGTTATCTTCCTCGATTTGCTGTGGTTATCAGTGCAGCGAATGGAGGGAGACAATCAGTGTGTATCAGGCATGGGAATTGTCCGCCTAAAGGCAAATTTCTGCCGAAATGATATTGCTCAGCCGCCAAAAAAAAAATTGTCCGCCGAAAAAAAAAACTGGGGTGCAAAAAGTAACTGAGCACCGTTCATTATACACTGCGAGGCAATGGTTCAAGTGATATGCCGCCCGCTAGTGTTACGCGTCACCTATTGTGACTGTTACACAGTCATTACTTTACCGTGGCGTGCAAGCGGGCAATACAACACTGAACACACTCTTTTCATGCTCGCTTTCCGTCTTGCTCCCCTGGACCCCCCTTATAGTTTCAGACTTTTTCCACTTTTCTAATTCCCATGCCTGATCATACAAGTCATACACACACTGGAATTGAATGCAATTTAGGAAAGTGTAGATTTGCTTGGACACACATTTGAATGTAAAGAATTCACTAAATTCACCTCATTACTGTGTATAGAAGTTGACCAGTTGTACTGGTTTTTACCGTTTTAATAATGATTTATATGGCGCTTAACCTCTAGGCGCCTTACAAAATTCAAAAATACAATTACAAAAACTGTACACACAAACACACACACATTCCAGGCGCCACAGCAAAACTACAACAGAATCCTCAGCAGTCAATGATTAATCAGTGGGGTAATGGAGTTGGAAAAGGTGTGTTTTAGCGCAGATTTAAAAACGTGTTTTGAAGCACTGTGGCAGACATGGGACGGGAGTTCGTTCCAGTACAGCGGCCCAAGATATATGAAAAAGACCGCTGGCTAAAAGACTTGTTACGGACAAAGGTACACGCAAAATGCGGCTGTCAGCAGAGGATCTGAGTTGTCTTGAGGGAGTGTACAGCTGCAGGAGCGAGGACAGGTACGGGGGGACTTGATGTGGAAATGCAGCTGAAGCAGACAGTAGAAAGTTTATACTGAATTCTTGCAGCCACAGGTGTAATATGATCAGTTTTGCACTTTTTGGTGACGAGCCTCGAAGCAGAATTCTGAACTTTTTGAAGCCTGTCAATCTGATATTTGCAACAACCTGCATACAGTGAATTACAATAGTCCAGCTTGGAAAAAACAAATGTACAGATGAGGGTTTTTGTGGCTTCGATGGTCAAATAGTGTCTGATAGAAGAAATGCGATGGAGCTCCATGTAGGCTGTGCGACAGGTGTTGACAATCTGTTGGTTCATGGACAGTGTTTCATCCAGGGTTTTCTGTACTATGTACATATTTGATTTATATATTAATAAAAGCCATTATAGAGAGAACGAATGAATGGATGAAACCTTTTATTGCAAGATAGAGCTTTCAGTTTACAAAACCTTCCTTTTAAGTTGTCCTGATGAAAATAAAAATATAAAACCCTTGGAAATATTTATATATAGAGAGAGAGTAGCACGAGTTAAAGTTTTTGTACTGTTCCGAATTTACAAAGTTGTGTACATACTGACCACACGTTTTCCGAGATGAAGGCGAATACTGAATGACTTTGATGCAAATAAGTGCTTGTTGTGCAAGAGTCTACCTCAGTAAACCGATTGGCCTTAGCCTGAGTTGGTCCACACGCAGCTGAAAATGACCTGAAGCTGACATCAGCCCAAGGTGGTTTTTGCTCACGTGCGAAGCAAAAGTGAGTGTGTTCTGTGTCGGTGGTCGTCCGTCATCTGGTGCCGGCCGATGTCTGTAGTTAACTTTAACGTTGACATTTTCTCAAAGACTATTTCAGCCACAGTCTTCAAACTCGGCCCAAGGATACTTTGTGGCAAGGTCTTTCTAAACATACCAATTTTCTATTGACCTCTCACAAAGGTCAAGGTCACAGGATCAGGAAGTATGTTAAAAATTGCCATAATTTGGCAAAATTTGTTTTTTCTCAAATACTATTCACAACTTCAAACCCAAAATTGGTACAAAGATACCTGATGGCAAGACCTTTTAATACATAATAATTTGGATGACACCTTCGAAAGGTCAAGGATCACAAGAGATCAGGAAATTGGTAAAAAATAACCATATTTAGACAAAAGATATTTTTCCCCCAAATACTAATCATAAGTTCATACTCAAACTTGGTACAGAAATACCTGATGGTAAGGCCTTCCTATTGCATAATAATTTTGATGACCCCTTGAAAAGATCAAGGGTCACAAGATCAGAGAATCGGTCACAAATAGCTATTTCTTGACAATATTTGTTCTCTCCAATACTATTCACAACTTAAAACCCAGACATGGTCCAGAGATACCTTATGGTAAGACATTTGTATGTATGCTAATTTGGATGACCCTCGGAAAGGTCAAGGATCGCGAGATCAGAAAACGTCGGAAAAAGTAGAATTTTACTTTTTTTAGTGTTTTTTTGTTGGCATTTTTGCAAAAAATTTTCAACCAAATTTTGCGGAAAATAGCTGATAAGATCTATCTATGCATACTATTTTGGTTCACTACTCGCAAAGGTCAAGGGTTACGGGAGATTGACTAAAGCGAGAAAAATGCTTACATTTTGAGAAAACATCGCACGTACAAAAGCCAACACTTACGTTAGAACCGGATCGCTCACGCACGTGAGCCTTAAGAGCTTTGCCATTTTTGTTGCACATTAAGACGGTTGTGTGTGTGTGTGGTACTGGTAAAAGTATTTGCCGAATATATTCTTTTTATTCTTTCGCTTAAACTACCAACTTCATTATATTGAAGAATCTGCGGTTTTGTTTGCGGGGGATTTGCGTGCGCTTAACTTGTTCAGTGCCGAGAAAATGTGAACACCAACCAGATGCAAAAGGTATAGATCTTCATGAGCCCCCGCTATTGCGGGGACTCATGAGGATCTATGCCTCTTGCTGACACCACTTTGAATCCATGTTCCTGGGACTTTTAGGTGTTTTTTTTTTGTCTTGCATTAGCGAAGAAGATCGTAGAAACCAACTGGCACCGAACGGACTAAGGAAGAAAATGTAGCTAATCAGTAAATGGGAGGTCGAGTGGGTGGGGATGTGGCAATTACAAACTGGGAAAAAAAGGAGGGGTGGGCAGGAAAGGGCGGGCAACACACACACACGCGCGCGCACACACACACACGCACACTCCCGCAGTGATTTTTTTAAAATTTATTATTATTTATTTATTTATTATTATTATATATATATATATATATATATATATATATATATATATATATATATATATATATATATATCATCATCATCATCATCAGTCCCTTGCCCGAACTGGGCGTTGGGGGGACTGAAAGGCAGCAGCAACAGACAGTGCTCTCCACTGAGTTCTATTTTGGGCGGTTGCAAGCAAGTCTGGCATCTCGAGTTCGGTCCATTCTTTTATGTTTGCGACCCAACTCTTTCTCTGACGACCTCGCCGACGACTTCCTTCGAGAGTGCCTTGGAGGATAGTCTTGGACAAGGTGTTGTGTCGGGTCACGTGGCCAAACCAAGCAAGCTTGCGCCGTTTCACGGTTGCCAGAAGGGGTTCATGTGGGCCCACCAGGGAAGTGACGATGCTCCGTACATATTCGTTGGTTTTGTGCTCGCGGTACGAGATGCGGAGCAACTTCCTCAGGCACTTGTTCTCAAAGGCCTGGATTTTCTTTTCTGAGTCTGCAAGCAGTGTCCAAGTCTCACAGCCGTAGAGTAGAATAGACACTACGAGGGACTTGTAAAGCCTGTACTTGATGGTGAAGCTGATGGAGTTACTTCGCCATATCCTGTCCAGCCTGGCCATTGCGGATGTTGCTGTACCTATCCTGATACGGATCTCTGCTACGCAACTACCGTCTTTGGACAGGGTGGCTCCCAAGTACTTGAAGCTATTGACCTCTTCTAGCTTCTGGCCGTTCATGTGAATGTTGCTGCTGCTGTCGCTTGTGGTGTTGATCATCACTTTGCTTTTATCCGTACTGATCTCCATGCCATAAGACCCTGCGCTACTTGAAAGTTTGTCTGTCAGGTTTTGGAGCTCACTATTGCTGCCTGCCATGAGGTCAATATCGTCTGCGAATCGAAGATTGCACAGGGATCTGCCACCAATAGAGATTGAAGTATGGTGGTCGTGGAGGGTTTCCTGCATGATCTTCTCCAGGAATATGTTGAAAAGGACAGGAGAGAGCAGGCATCCTTGACGGACACCGATCGTCGTCCTGAAGAACTCGCCTGACTGATTGTTAAGTAGAACCGCGCTGCAGGCGTTCTTGTAAAGCGCTTCTATCATTTGGATCAGTCCCTCCTCTATATTGAACGATCTCATGACTTGCCAGAGTCCGTCGTGCCAGACGCGATCAAATGCTTTCCTGAAATCAATGAAGTTGTGGTAGAGTTCGCGCTGATGCTGCAGATGTTTCTCGATCAGGACGCGGCAGTTGAAAATCTGCTCTACAGTGCTTCTTCCAACTCTGAAGCCAGCCTGTTCTTCTGCCAGCAGTTCCTCGGCGAAAGTTTTGAGGCGGTTGAGAATGATTCTAAGCATTACTTTGCTAGGGTGACTTATCAGACTGATAGTTCTGTAGTTCTGGCACTGTTTCATGTTTCCTTTCTTGGGGAGCGGGATCACTAGAGACTGTGTCCATTCTACTGGCCATTTCTTTTGCTCCCAGATCTTTTGACAGAGTGTAGTGAGGACCTTCGTTATATATATATATATAATTTTTTTTAAATTTTCTTTGTGGGGGGTGGAGGCAGGATATTCCCCGACAATGTCATCAAGTTCAGACAATGAAGTAAATGAGGCACGATCATCGCGACTCATTTACAACATTCGGTCGACAAACAGAACATGGATCGATAATACGGAACAGTTGGGAGGTTTGTGTCTGATTTGCATGGCGTATGGAAGCTTTGATGATGCTGATGATTAAGCACGCAGCATATCAATGATAATAGATAAAATAGAATGCAACACAACAAAAATCCTGTGATCTTACAGGGTCAAAATCTGTTACCTCCCGAGGGGGGGTGGGGGCTCCAACTTTTTGTGTTGGCCTTTCATTCAGCCTGAGGCAAAAGGCGCCTAGGGCCAGAACTTCCTGCCCACAGTGACTCTAAAGCTTACAGCGACCAAAACGTCGAAAATCGCAGAGAGGGGTGGGCGTGGGGTCTGTATGTGTCTGATGTATCTGCGGATACATTTAAGGGGGGTGGGGGTGGTGTGGGAAGGGGGATCCGAAGCCCATAATGGGGATTTAATAGAACTTTATTTAATGTAATGTTATTTATTTATTTTATTTTTTTGGTGGTGGTGAAAGTGTAGGGGAGGGGGGGGGGGATGAGTTCGGGGAATTTGATATAGCAATTTAAAGTGGGGTGGGATGTGTCTGATGCATCTGCGGATGCATTTAAAAAGGGGGGGGGGGCGCGGGCGAAGCGCATAAAGGGAATTTGATACAGATTTTTTTAAATCAATTTTTTTGGGGTGCGTGTGGTTGGGGGGGGGGGAGTGTGGATTTAAAAAAAGAAAAAGCAATTTAAAGTATTTGGTGGTGGTGGGGGGGGGGGGGCGGAATAGCTGTAACCCCTCCCCCCTTCCCAGATCCGCCCCGCGGGGGCTCATGAGGATCTATGCCTCTTACAAACAGGCTGGATGAGCAGGCGATGGGTCAGCTTTCAGTGGCCTATTGCTTCAAACCGACTCTGGCAATAATCCCGTATTTTCACGATTCTCAATCTGGTAAGTAATCGATCTATCCGTGTGACCATCCCAAGAGCGCACCCCCATTGCGCTCAGCCAGGGCATAAATGTCATGAATTATTAGTGAGTGTCTGTTAGTCTGGGATTTTGGACCTAAGGCCAAGGGCTGGTCTGTGATTTTCAAGTCATTGATAGTTTACACCCCATCAAATCAGGGTTCCCGAATCCAGTGATTTCGCACGCAGGGTCTGGGTCACGTCAGTCGATTCTATTAGTTGCACCCAGCGTTCAACTCTCGCGAGATGCAGCCATCAAAGGATACCGAAAACCGCTGTGCATTGCGGATCAAAGCCATGGGCCGCTGTGTTGTCATATAGCTACGAGACACTGCGGCGCGGTAGGCAGCACCGAAAAAAAACCGTAGCTGTGCCGGGCAGCAGGCAGAAAATCACTTTGTGTTTCCATATATCGGTGCGACAGGCAATATAGCGACCCTATTTAAGTTAGTTTCGATCTGTTGTCGCCTGCTGAAAGTCCATGATCCTTTCACAGAGAAATCAGAAGGAAAACCGGCGCCTTTGAATTACTCCATGGGACAATACAAGTTTCAGTTTCGCGCCGCCACTCGCACCGCAATCGTACCGTTGTCGAGTCTCGCATATGGAAACACTCCTACTTTATATCTATTTCAGTCTCGATTCGTGTCGCCATCGTTTTCGCGCCGCTATATTGAGACACCCCCTCGGGATGTAGATCTACAAACAGGCTTTGCCGTGTAGAAAAAACGACAGTGCGGAAAACTGAAAGGCAAACTATTCTCTTTCTATACCCTCCATATAAATATATACAATTTAATGAAAACTGAAACACAAAAAGACCTGACAGACTGAAAAAAAGGACAAAGGAACACAGACAACTTCAAAGAAAAACCAACAGAAAGAACACACAAAGGAGAAAGAGAGAGAGAGAAAAAAATTGAAACCAACTAAGTAAATAATCTGTCACAGGCAAAGGAGTCATTTTTGAAAACTGATGATCATGTCTGCCTTAATGGTCTTAGTCTCGCACAAACAATTACCAACCAACCAACCAACCAACCAACCGCCAACCAACCAAACAAACGGCATTTGCCAGCAGCAGACTGACAATCTGAATTTCATGGCAAGGAATTTATCACAACTGACCAGAGTTTGCGACCATTAAGTCATTTTGCCCGCGACACACCACAGCAAGATATGGCCGCTCGGCCATGATAGTTGAAGGGTGGTGGCATCAATAGCTTGGCGAATAGGCGCCAAGCTATTCCGGCTGCCACCACTATTGAACTATCATGGTCGATCTGTCTCCTGTAGTTGTAATGCAGACCCCATGCATAGGATGTGTACATTATTGAAAATGGTAAACATGGCTTCAACTAAAAACCGATGCAGCAGAATTGTTTTTGTTGATGTTTGCAGATGACATTGATTTGTTTTCATCAACCCCCAATGGCCTTCAAACTCAGCTGAACAATTTATACAAAGTAGCATCTAAGTAGCATCTAAGCTTGGTTTATCCGTTAACCTTTTTGTTGTTGTGGGAAACCCGGCCAGCAATTGCCGTATAGGAAGTTTTTTTGTGTGCCTTTTTTCCATTCCTTTTTTTTTTTTTTTTTTTGTTGTTGCCCCAATTCTTCTTTTATCCTTCCGACATCATCTTCCCGTTTATTCTTCACATTTTGTCTAGTCAACTTTATTTCAAAAGTCTGATGATGCATGCCCTGGGGGACTTGGGTGGGGTTAGGTACTTTTTAGTTCCCAGGGTCACCCTGGTCAGCCCCACAGGGTGGGTTTTTCTCTCTATTCTGGGGCATGTGTTTCTGTCTACCCTTTGTCCATTCACCTGTATTTGCCTTTTTAAAACTCTCCCTACTGTCTGCACTGCCTGTAGCTCTTGATATTGGATGTGTGTTGCTAAATGGTCTTAGCTTTATTTAGGCCCCATGTGTTAGGTTTATTTAATGTATTTGACCGGCTGGCGACATACATTCAATGTTCTGTTTAGTTTTTTTTTCACAAGCAGTGCAGGCACGTCCTGAGAAAGCCTTGTTGCTGTCGGGACGTTAAGCAATGTACAATCAATCAATCAATCCATTCACCTGTATTTGCCTTTTTAACACTCTCCCTACTGTCTGCACTGCCTGTAGCTCTTGATATTGGATGTGTGTTGCTAAATGGTCTTAGCTTTATTTAGGCCCCATGTGTTAGGTTTATTTAATGTATTTGACCGGCTGGCGACATACATTCAATGTTCTGTTTAGTTTTTTTTTCACAAGCAGTGCAGGCACGTCCTGAGAAAGCCTTGTTGCTGTCGGGACGTTAAGCAATGTACAATCAATCAATCAATGATGATGCATGCACAAAGCAACAGTGAACATTACGTGAACTAGTAATGGACATAAACCCGATGTTTGCGGTATCTTGATCAGGTGCACATGTATACCATATATAGAAAATAAAGGTTATATTGGGATGGACAGAAAACAACGTGAGTTTGCTGCCATGCACTCGCTGCTACTGTCTTTTGCTACTGTCTTTATAACATGCACGCGAGAGAGAGTGAGAGAGAGACAGAGACACAGAGAGAGAGAGAGAGAGAGAGATGATCACGTGCATGCGTTCTCACAGTTGAAATGTGGCATCAAATGGTTTCTTAGCATCAGCTCCTTTTCAAATATCATACAAATATTAGCGGCGTCGCCGTATCTAAATTTGCTTATACACATCTTTGCTAGGATAATGAGATGATTTATTAGGTTCTTGTTTTGTTGGTCGACATTTCGTTCGTGGATTCCCAGTTGTCTTCAATTTCTTGTGCACTCACATTGCTGTTAAAGTAAGTGCCAAAAATTTTTATTTGTTTTACCCATTTAATGACGTGGGGAGAATGTTCGTTGTTTTTGTCTTTTCCTAGCCACATTGCCTCTGTCTTTTCCTTATTCATGTTGAGGGGTTTGCAAAGTTATCAAATATCTTGTCCAGGTCAGTACCGTCTTTAAGAAAGAGTGTAGTGTCGTCTGCAAACTGTTGGATTTTTAGTATCAGCTCTACATTGTGGTTTCTCTTGATCGCTATCCCGTTTACGTTACTATCCCTGATCTTTTTTGCAAGCACTTCTACTGCTATGATGAACAGCAGCGGGGACAGTGGACATCCTTGTATTCCTCGCTCGATTCTGAAGGGTTCGGAGATCCATCCATGATCCATAATGGTTTATGGAGCTTTCTGAGTGCTTACGGTTGAAAGTTGGGGCCGAAGCCATACAGTTTGAGGCTGTCCTCTATGATATGTTTGGAGATTGTGTCAAAAGCTTTTGTAAAGTCAATTCCGACCAAGATTCCTGGGAGCTTTTCCTTATTCAGATAGTTGACTGTGTCCTCGATTGTTCTTAGGATTGTTGCAACGTTTCGGCCTTTTACAAAGCCGCACTGGTCCTCGGCTATAAGCTTGTGTATAACTGTACCAAGCCTTCTTGCTAGCGTTTTTGCGAGTAGTTTATAGTCAGTGTTTAGAAGAGAGATTGGTCGCCAGTTTGACAGGTTATCCCGCGGGAGCTTTTTGCCTTTATGGAGAAGTGTTATAATTCCTTTATTTTGGATATGGGATAGGTTCCCACTTTCGAAGGAGTAACAATAGGAGTCAATAATCATGTGTTTTATTTTTGGCCAAAAAAACATTTGTAAAATTCCGTTGTGAGTCCATCACATCCCGGCGCCGAGCCGTTTTTCATGGATTTGAGGGCTTCAGCTGTTTCGTTTTCCGTGATGGCATCTTCGTTGTTGTTTTTGTCAAAATCGTTTAATGTGGGCAGAGTGGAGTGAGGACCAAGAAAATCGGACAAGGACGTGTCATTTTCGTTTGAAAGACTAAGGTCGTTTTTAGCATAGAAGTTCATTTGTTCTTTCAAAACGCCCTGTTATTTTGCCAGCAATTTCCCGTCTTCGGTTTTGAGAGCAGATATTGCGTTTTTCTTTTTCTAGGCCAAGAAAGAACCGTGTGTTTTTCTCGCCCTCTTCAATGAACTTTATTCTTGATCTTATTTGTGCCCAGCGAGCTTCCGCGAGGGCGTTTATTTCTAGATCTGTTTTTATCATTATTTCTGATACGAGTCTTTCATTGTCTGCTTGCTCAGCGAGTTCGTTTTCTAGGAGTTGCAGTTTAGTTTGCATGATTTTGATATTGTCTTTTTGTTTCTGCCGCTTGTGCTTCGAATAGGCTATAGACTGTTCTCCGATTCTGACTTTGCATCTTTCCCATTTAGTGTGCGGGCTGAGCTCCGTTTGATAGCGACAGAGGATTCTTCGATAATGTTGTTAATGACGCTAATGTACGCTTTGTCTTTAAGAAGACTGTTATTAAATTTCCAGTACTATGGTCCCCTTTGGTAATCATGGAAGGACATTGTTGTAAGCACTGCTCTGTGGTCGGTCGGAGTGAGCGAACGAGTATTTCACTGTGCACAGTGTTTGGGGTGAGGTTGTTAGAGATAAATATGTAGTCTAAGCGTCTGGCTGTGAATGGGTCATGGCAGCACCAATGAGGTGTATTGCTTACAATCGGGGTTAAGGGATCGCCAGCAGTCGTGTAGGTCTAAGTCTACTGCTAACTGTACGAGTGCTTCGACTTCTCTCTGATTGTGTTGTTCTCCACTTATTATGTCAGTCTCATTGCTCATCACGGAGTTAAAATCTCCTAGAATAACTATGCCGCTGTGCTCCGTGTCAGTCGTGATCTAGGATGGCCTGTCGGACGTGAGAATAGAAGTTAATTTTGTCGACGGTGGATTGTGGAGCATACACAACGGCAATGAGTATCTTTCTTCCGTCTACTAATATTTCTATGATAAGGGTACGTGTGTCTTTGTAGATACATTTCGAGTTTTCCATAAGTTTTCTGGGGACTAAAGTGAGTTGGCCCAGGCTGTGGTCGTTTCCCAGAGAATAGAATAGTTGCCCTCCCCACTATTGGAGTTCCCACTGCTCCACTTCTAGTGTGGAGACGTGACATTCTTGTAGAGCAACTACGTCGTATTTTTCTTTTTTTAGCAGTCTGAAAATGCTATTGCGGCGTTAGTTGCTTGTTTTTGAGTCCGCGTACATTCAGAGTCGCAAAACGTAATTCAGCCATATCGAGAGGAAGGAATCATAGTCCGTGACCGTAAGCAGTCCGTCATCAGAGCAGGAGGACGAGGTGACGCCCAGTGTATTTAGGGTCGAGTTGTCCATGTGGTTTCTCTTTCCACAGGGGTCAGAGTTGGGGTTTGCGTTCTCCTTGAGTGGGGTGTTGTTCACTCGCACGTGTTTCTTTCCGGCAGATCGGGGCGAGCGTTGCACGGAGGGGGGCCGCGCACGTTTCGTCAGCTGCGCCGGTGTCAGAGACCTGCTGCGAGCAGACTCGCTGGCAGTGCTGGCACCGCGGGCAGGCTGGCGCGTCTCGCGGGGGTTGAAACTTAGCGTGATTTGCTTTTTTCTTTCTTCTTTCTGCAGCGAGTTCAGCCTTATGGCCCTCACCAAAGCATTGCTTGCACCTCAGTGACCAGCGCAGTGCATGTGCATTTAGACTGAACAGCGGATGACCGTTTTTTATTCTTTGTGGAATACGGTAGCGGTAAAATTCCCCATTTTTAGTGATCTGGGGAGAGGGGTTGCAGGCACATCTATGTAGATGAACCTACGCCCCGTTTTCCAATGGGACAGCTTCCCATTCTCATCTCGGGCCCTCTCGTCCATGAGTCTTGACCGAGTTTTCACGGGCAGTTTTTCGATATACTGTAGTATTTCCTCGTTCGAAAAAGAAAGAGGAATATTTCCACTGAATGGCGAGACGTGTGGCTGGAATTTCTCGCTCTCCTTGCGCGTCCATCACGATATAGGGGTTTTTACTGTCACTTGGGGTCACAAGCCGACCCCTCAACACTATGCTTTGGTTGGGCCTCCATGTTTTTGGGGTATACCCTCCACAGGTTTCCCAGTCTTTGGGCTTCCTTCTACGTTGTTGAAGCCTGTACATTTTTCTGCTGCCGAGCAGATTTCAAATACTTTATAGTCTTTACCGGCAGTAGCTGCGCCTTGATAAACACCGGTGACACGTGTTTCGCCGCCATAGCGCCGTCAACTGCTGCTGCCGGCCGGCTTTATCTTTCTTGTCCGATTAAAAGATGGCACTGGTAGATGGTGTCACGATGGATGATACACAAGGCACCAAACACAACACTTGCACCGAACACAATACTGAGTTTTGTATAGCCGATGTCACACTTTAGACGGCGATTTTTAGCGATTTGGGGGGATGCGGACGAGAATGTAGCGTCTATCCGACATCGGATAGCAACCGGAAGTCTCTTCATTCTGTTAACCTAGACAAGACGAAAATAATTGGTTTCGAAATGGTGGGTGCATGTCAAAAATATGAAAAATGGACTTAGGGGGAACGAGGGTAGAAGTTGTCAATATGTATAAGTACCTTGAGCGGGTCAGTTAAACTTTACCACACGGCACGGTTTGAGTCTAAATACATCCGTCGATGACTTAGTCACTAAGGCAATAAAATGTGTTGATATTTTCTGTATGTTGAAGAAAATCAACTGCGCTAGTCCTGATGTTTTTTCCAGGCTGTTTGATGCTCTGGTTGTCCCAATTTTGTTGCCGTATGCCTCGGAAATTTGGGGTATAATGACGAGTGTCACGACTAGGGAGGGACAGACGAGATAGTGAAAGACAAAATAGAAGTAGAGCCCCTAAAGATCCCGACTAAAGAGAGATAGACGAGGATGAAGGTTAGGAGTAGAAGAGCGGAAGAAGACAGATAAAGAACCCTAGCGTCTTGCCTCAAGACAGGTTACAGCAACACAACACACTTTACTTTACACGTACACTTAATCTTTATTCCTTATTACACTAACTATCCCCCTTTCCTTCCCTTCCACCCTCCCCACGACACTTCCTCTCCCCTCCCCCTCCTCCCCTTCCGGAAAAAAAAAGAAAAAAAAGAGAAAAGGTTAAACCAGAATTAATACTACTTCTACAGCATCAGTATTGCATCGAGTGGTGGAAACAAGCACTCCCCCACGCTATGCAGCACTGTTGCTCCACAACAATAAAAGTCGGGTTACAGTTCTCAGCGCTGACGGCTAATAAAACGTCATTTACAACGTAACTGTTCATACACAAAAATCATGGGACTACACCAAGGCAGAGTGAGTAATGGAAACTTACTTACGCCTGTCACCCCTCCCCGGGTATAGGCCGTCGACGAGAGACCTCCAGCGACTCCTGTCCTGTGCTTCTCCTTCGATTTTACTCCAGGTGGTTCCCAGTCTCTTGATGTCTGCTTGGAGGTCTCGCCGCCAGGCCGGTGTTTCTCGGCCTGCCTCTTTTCCTCTTTCTCTGGGGGTTCCATGACAATGCCTGCCTAGTGATACTGGAGAGTAATGGAAAGCTGAATAAGAATGGGACCACCATGGCGAGTCGACGAATGCCTGTGGATCCCTCCCGTCCGGCTTCCTCTAGCTTCGCGGGTCTTCTCTCTCTCTCTCTGTTTCCCTGGCGCTTGGTCTGGCCGCAATGGTGACACGGCGGCTTCGGCAGTATAGGTGACCGCGCCCCGTTCACGCCGACACCCGGTCCTGCGAGGCGTGGTTGGTCCCGATGTGCGTCGGCCCTCCAACCGGCCCCGACCCCGAAAACCAATGCAGAACAAAAGGAGCCTAAACGGCCCCGTAATGTAAACCAGTGGGTCTTAAAACAGCTAACCTCCCATACCCACCCTGCTTGGTTTACAAAACACTACCACTAACCATTCAAGCACTTGACCCTCATTCATATGACACGTGCTTTCCATCAAAATAATTATTTACACATAAACCAAAACAATGAAAGTTCGTAAACATTACATAATTATAAACCTTCCTAAAGTTCTCTGCGCCCCCACAACAAGCCAATACAACATCTCGCTAAACAGTTAAAAAGAACTAATGAGATAGAACCAAAACAATACCGCCAAAACCATACTTCCTCTTTACCACCCATCGCGTTCTCCCCTCCTTTTCCCCCCACGATGCTTCTAGCCCTAACACATAGTACAAACACCCATAGCAAACATGACAAAACATCCGCTCGCGGGTTTTTTAAGCACTTACCTCCTCTGCGACTCGTCACAACGCCGCCACCCGTAGGCAAAACAACCCCAGTCTCCGGCCACCAACGACCCCGGGACTGGATCGGCGCTGTGTCACTGACTCCCAACAGACAGCTAGGCAAGACAACTTGTCCAACCGAGTACAGCTGCGAACTAAAATATCATCCCCTTGCTCCCGACAAGGTAAACTCTGCAGTGAACACACTGCCGCATTCACTAGCGCGCCCCGCACGTGCAAAACAAAGAACACTAACCCGTCTCTACCAACTTGTCAACAACTCACTATTCCTGCGTGACCGGTGCTTCGGCAACTTTCGACTACCTCTGTCAAAACAGTCACTAACCGTGACAACGAGTGTGCCGAAATTGAAAGAGTCCATACATTTGCATGTAAACGTTTTCTTAATGTCAACTTCCGCATACCGAACCTGATGGTTTATGGTGAACTTGGTCGATATCCCCTATCAGTATTAACGTCAGTAAGATGTGTTTCCTACTGGCTTCGACTCAGTCCTCTACCTTTTAATAGATTTGCAACGGTATGGCTTATCATATGCTTAAGGATTTAGATGATAAAGGGCGGAAAGAAACATGGGTGTCAAAGGTAAAGAATTTGCTTTTTCGAAATGGTTTTGGTCATGTGTGGATTTCACAAGGTGTTGGACTAAACAGGAATGCTTTTATAAACAAGTTTAAACAAAGGATGGTTGATTGTTCCAAACAAAACTGGTCATCAAAAGCTTTCTGAGAGTGAACGTTTTGCTGTGTGTCGTAGTTTTAAACATACACTTGTAAAAGAAAATTATTTTGAACTGGTTAAGCCAACTTATGTAAGAAATCTATACATCAAATTCAGACTTGGCATAACCGAATTGCAAAGTAACAAACAAAGATATAGTACTTCCAATGCTGTAACTAAAGTGTGTCAATTGTGTGCCAAGGCTGTGGAACTGAGATGAAAAGTTCACTTAATGTTTTATTGTCCCATATGATGATGAACTGCGTGTCAAATACCTATGTCAGTTTTGACCTTATGGAACTCAAAAAGAAAGAATTGTGTATCCTAGACACTAATAACCCGCAGTCTATTGCCGATTTAGCAAGATTTGTATTCCATGCATTTAAACTCCGTAGCAGCATGCTTGTATGATTCCACGTGCAAACTGAGGTTCTTACTCCGACCTTGTCTGTGTAGTACACGGCTGTGGCCTGGATTTGGATATTGCATTTTACATGTAGGTCAAAAGTGGCCATTATTTGCTGGCGTAGATCGAATGGAAGTGCGTGTGTGTGTGTGTGTGTGTGTGTGTGTGTGTGTGTGTGTGTGTGTGTGTGTGTGTGTGTGTGTGTGTGTGTGTGTATAAACATCGCCATATGGCTTTTGTATACACCTGAATTATGAATTATGTAATGTCTCACTCCATTTTATGGACATTTTGTCTGAACAATAAACTGTCTGAGTCTGAGTCTCTCTCTCTCTCTCTCTCTCTCTCTCTCTCTCTCTCTCTCTCTCTCTCTCTCTCTCTCTCTCTCTCTCGCTCTAAGCGACACCGCAGTGGCGTTAAACCCCAATAACTAACTATCTCTAAACGACAGAAAAACTTCAATGAGTTTAAAAGACTGCGCAACAAAGTCAAATATCTTATCAGAGAGGAACAAAAAGCACTGGTTGAGAAAACTGTAACTGAGGGCAATCCGTCTTCTGTTTGGAGAGCTCTGTGAGGGTGAGGGTCTGGAGACGCCAGGGCGAGCGATTCACGGATGGATGCGTCCAAGAGGTGGATCGCTACGGAGAAGGCTGAGTCATGGTCTGGGCAGGCTTCAGCAGGGAAGGCAGGACCCACCGACACGTCATCCGAGGCACCCTGACTGGACTGCGCTATCGGGACGAGATTGTGCAGCCCCTCATCCAGCCAGCTCTCCTAAGCCATAGGCGACAATGCTGTTCTGCAGGACGACAACGCTCGACCTTATCGCGCCCGTGTGGTGGATGAGTACCTTGAGCAACGGGGCATCATGAGGATGGAGTGGCCAGCTCGTTCACCTTATCTGGCTCCCATCGAGCACCTCTGGGACGTGCTGGGGCAACCACCCCCCCACCCCAAGGCGTCACCCAGCTGACTCAGTTCCTGCATCAAGAGTGGGAAGCAATACCACAACATGTTCTCCGAACCCTGGTGAATTCCATGCGTCAACGCTGCTTTGAATGCTTGGCTGCAATGGGTGGGTACACTCGCTACTGACTAGACCAGTCTTGTGTGACTTTTCAAATGAGGGGTGGGTGAACATTCTAACATACTGCTGTTGTTACAATTGCTTGATTTACTAAAAAAAAAATTAAATTAAATTGTTACTGAATAAATTAGCAAAGTATTGACTCCAAGTATTGTTACATTATTTGTGTGGTGTTGGTGCGTCTGCGATAAAAAATGGCCCTTACGTTTTGACCATAAGTATATATATTATGAGGTCTAAGACAGTGTCTGACCTAAAGTGCTTAGCTGTGCCAAAGACAATAAGACTTTGTGAACTCAAAATTAGTGCAGTTTACACAATTGTCTCGCAACCATTGTCCCATGTCGGACCAGAATATCTGTACATACAAGCAGTCCCAGAACAGGTGAGAAAGAGTTTCGTCCTCATTCTTACAAAAGGTACAAATTGCAGATTCAGACAATTTACGCAGAAATAAAAATCGCTTTCTGGGCAACAACCGATGCAATAACCTTAACTGTAACCATTTAAGTTGGGAGTCAGGTGTGGTTTTGAAGGGTTTTGAAAAAATACATTTCCAACTTGGTATGTCATTAGTTTCGAAGCATTGAGACCACTTCTGAATACAAGTAGGCCTTGACCTTGATTTGACCAATGTTGAATAGATGGTTTTACAACCCTGCAAGATAGTTTTCCAGGCCTTATTGCTGGTACTATTTCCTTTCTTAACTGGCTCTACTGCTAATGAGGTTAAGTAGGTCCTGACAGCATTGGCAATACCAGAGTACATCAAGAAACAGCAACTTAAATGACTCGAAAGACAACAGAGAGCCTTTCTCATCAAGCAGATCCCCAATAACCAAAATTCCTTTCTCTCTCCATTCGGTGATATGAACCGTTTTCCTGTCTCTAATAATGTTCTTGTTATAATGAATATATTCTGAGAGTACTTCATCAAAATTTTCAGGTACACACTTTTTACAAACAATCTTGTAATGTTTGGCAACATCGGCCCAGAAGCAATTATCACAATGAAGCATTAAAACGTTCGCATATTCACCACCAAACACCTGCATGTTACTAAACATAGGATAGCAGCTGACCAGAATCCGACATACCAATGGGTCACATGATACACCAAAGACCCTTCTAAGCCAACTGACCTTCATAGACGTCAAAAATGAATGAACATTTAACATTCGCAAGCCACCTTCGTCGTATGCTGAACAGACAACAGCTTTATTTATTTTTGCTCGCATTACATCCCACAAGAATGTAAACAACATTTTTTTCAAGGTCAGAGACCAAACATACAAAACTCGCTGAATTTCAGCAAGTCTGCCCTCATAATTAATAGCGGTTATAATATTAATGTTTGTGGATAACTTTATACCAAGAACCTTTAAAATCCCAGGGTCCCAGACAAAGTTGAATTCGGACATGAACCGAATGTGTGACTCGAATTGCTCATAGGTCCAAGCCAGACCACCTGCGTTTTATCCATGTTTATCTTGATACCCGAGGTAGATGCAAAGTATTGTAGACTGCGAATGCTTTCTTCGAAAGACCTTTTGCTTCCATTTAAGAACAATGAAGTGCAATCTTCGAACTGAGACAGAAGTAAGTATATATATCTTTAACTTTTAACCCACTTATATTTTCATTCTGGCGTAAAATAGAAGCCAGAATTTCAGCGCAGATTAAGTAAATATACGGAGAGCTTGGGTCGCCTTGACGACATCCCCTTTCTACTGGAAACCAACCCGAATAGCGACCATTAACAGCGACACAAGCCTTAATATCACAATAAAATTTTCTAATCCATCTCTTCACATCTGGACTAAAGTTGAAAAAGTCAAGACATTTTTCCAAAAAGGACCAGGCGACAACTGAAGTCTATGAGAACCAGTTGACCTGGCACCTGGTTTACATGAGTGTAAAAGAGTACATCGTAAAGAAGTCGTATGTTCTCACCAATATATCTGCCCTTCAAAAAGCCTTTTTGGTCTTGGTGTATAATTAATATAATAATAATAAGCGCATTAAATAGGCGCTTTATCCCAATTAAAAATCGGCTCAAAGCGCCGCCGCGAACTGAACCCAACAAGCACGCTCACGTGAATCACGCGCATTCACTCGCACACTGTACATAAACATAGAACATTCACGTGGTGCTAAGGGCAAGCTCAAGCGAGCTACTGTAGTTTTGGAAATTCAAAATCGTTTGTATTTGAAATTTGATTAAGTGGGCTTAAACTGATACCAAAGTGGAGGGTAATTGAGGGTAAAACCAGTTTCAGACGTACTACTATGCAAGCGGAGGCTATTTTATAACTAGTATTTAAAAGAGTAATGGGTCTCCAATTTTTCAAAAATTTCTTATCCTTTCCCTCTTTGGGTATACAAGTGATCACCCCTTGCTTTTGTGTTACTGACAGCTGGCCATGATGAAAACCAGAAAATGACCAATATCAGTCCAAAAGAATTTTTAAAAAATTCAGTGGTAAAACCATGTGAACCTGGAGGTTTATTATTACACATCCTTTTCAAAGATTTTAATGCCTCCTCCATCGAAATGGGGCCTTCAGTAGACATCTTCTCATCATCAGACAACGAGGGAGCAACAATAGTGGAGGAGAGGTCAACATCAACTAGCTCTGCTTCCCTCGAAGCGTACAATTGCTCATAAAAGGCTTGAGTTTCTTTTACAATAGCATCCACATTATTTATCACTTCACCATTGTCATTCTCTAAGTAATTCATTGATTTTACTAACAACATTCCTACTTTCCAAACTACAAAAAAATGTTGATGTCTTTTCCCCATCTTGAATCCACTTAAATATGTTTGTGTGGGTGTGTGTGCATGTATGTGTGTGTACTGACGTTAAATTGATATTGCTTTGTTTACAAACCAAGCTTATTTTATCAATGTATGTATATGTCATTTGCCTGTATTGAATTGTAGTTATGTGCTCAATCCGTAGTTTAGCAAGGACAGATATGAAAAGAGGCCTGTGCGCCTATTGTCTCCATCCTTGAAAAATAAAGTTTTATTCATTCATTCATTCATTCATTCATTCATTCATTCATTCATTCATTCTCTCTCTTGCAGACAGTGGCTGGTTAGTTCGGGGTTTAACGTCCCGGCACCGGCACCGGCACTGTAGTGATAATGAACGTCCCTAATGGATTATGGGTGACAGAGATAGGTATTGCCGATAGAGTACTGACGACCTGAACATTGATCGGTTCAGGTGTCAACTTGATTTACCAGGACTTTTCAACGGACATGCTATAGAACAAGCCCGTCTTTTTGCCTAGACAACTCTATGGCAAGCCGTTCCACTTGTAACTGATTAATTCATCCCAGGGCACACTACTTAATGCTAGGACTAAATAGTTAATTCGATTTAATCCAAGGAATAAATAATTATTCCTAGGTCTCATTCCAACCATTCAGTTAGCAGGAATCGTCCCACGTGACACGATGCGCTGTGACTGGTGGAAAAATAGTTCTTTCATTGGACGATTTCGTCCGAAGCATCATGGCTGATTGGTTGGAATTAGTAATTTGTCCTAGGATTAGGAAGCGCACGGCTGTGCGCGGGCCCACTGCGGCCGTCGTGCCACCTACTCCGTCACAACCTATCCGATCACACAATTGAATGACAATGGAACAACCATCAACGTAATCAATGTCCTACTGTTTGGCATCACTCACTGCTGCTGTCACAATAAAAAGCTGAGGTCCCAGGGCAAACGTTGACACCAAAATGAATCAATTAGGACAAAAGTTAGTACATTGTGATCCAATAGTCCAACGGCACGGCTTGAATGCTGACGATCACACACAAATGCGAGTGAATCTCATATCAGCCACATGATGAAACCCCCCCCCCCCCCCCCCCCCCCCGTTTACTTTGTTTGCCCGAGAGTCAGAGATGTAAGCAAATGGGTCCCGTTCGTGTCAACAAGAGACGCAGATTATCATTAGCCCCTGCAGCAGCAGGGACTGATAAAAATCTATGTCTCTTGCAAATGGTACGGTTAGAGATCGAAACTCAGATGATGAAATTCTACCTTAGTAGTTCATAGTGGGAAATATGTAGCTCAGAGTTGTGAATCACCACCGCCCTCTCCCAGCAAGAGCTGTAGATTCTCACGAAACCCTGCAACTGTAGGGACACGTGAAGATATGTGCCTCCTGCAGAGGGGAAGATGGTTGATCTAGGGCGCACCTCTACCGTAATGGTTCTTGATAGACTGACCTAGGTACTAATTGATTATTCATTCATGCAATTACAAAATTGTCATCACTTACGCGGAGGCAGTGTGTTGCGCAGACAACAGCTGTAAATTATTTAATCGAGAAATACACCGTATTCGATCCCTTATTCAGGTATAACACAAGTATAAATGGATATAGCAAGAGGAATAGACCATGAGCCCCCGCAACCTGCGGGGGCTCATGAGGACCTATGCCTCTTGCTGATCGTGGTATTTTAGTAGTTTTTTTTTTGCTCTGTACACTTAGTCCGAGTTCTGAATAAACAAACCTTTGCCCTGTATATACTGTAGCTGATCACTGATATTGTTTACTGCCGTTTGAGATTACGATCAACTGGTCAAACCAGGTACGGCAATAATGGTGCACAACATTTAACATGACTTTTCTCTTCTTTGGTTAAAGCTACAACATTTGCATTGCTGCCTCCAAACAATCGTATTTACTTTCTATACAAAGCGTTGGAAAAATGATCAGAAATTTGGTACGCGCGTGTTTTGTGTTCTTGACGCTCTTTTACTTGGTGATTGCCCTCAATGAAACCAATACCACCGAGGAAGCTGAAGGAGGATTTGAAATCGAGCACAACTCTAGCACACCAAGCACTACACCTTATACCTTCGAGGACAATCCAGTAGCATATGAATATGAATTGCCCAACCCGTATGCACCACAATACTACATCTGGGACAAAGGGGCCCAGTCAGTGAAGGAATACGTAACAGGATTCGGGCAGGAAGACTGCAACAACACCTTCGCGAGAAGCTTCAGCATGCACTCTTCATGCCGAAACTTTAATCAATTTCCTTGTACTTGTCTGGCCACATGTGAGCTGTACGGGTCGTGCTGTCACGACGTGACTAAAGACCTGACTCAAGGCTGGCCGGAGACGGGGTGTCTGAAGGACGGGACCTACGCCATGGTCAGGTGTCCAAGGTCGAGGGGCGATGGAGACATCAGGCAGGCGTGCGAGACTGGTCGGGGGATATACACGGTAGACGAGCCGGTCACTGATCTGGACACTGAGGTCACCTACAGGAACGAATTCTGCGCTCAGTGTCACGGGGTGCGGTACTACTCTCCTTGGAACCTGAAGGCAAGTTGCCAACACTTCCAAAACGTGTACATGGCCAGATCTGAGGAAGAACTCATGGACATGATACGGACCGGAGGCGGGTCTGCCTGTGTTTTTGCTCAAGACCCTCCAGCAGGGGTCCAACCTTTAATGAGATGCCCTAAACGCTCCTGGTTCTCCGCTGTGTCTGCGTGCAACGTGACAGGAGGCTGGGCAACAGAAGACTACGATGCTGACGTGGAGAACAACTGTCTGATGTACAAGAGTCTGGCGCTGCGCGTTTCTGACTTTTACAACACCTACCAGAATCTTTACTGTGCCACCTGTAACGGGGTCCCGCCTTACACGTTCCCGTGTAAACCTGATTCTCCGAGACAGACGATAACACTCAGGCCCCCTTTGTCTTTGCTGCTGGTTGTGAGGGGACGGGATCCGGACAGTGGTGACAGACACCGTCTGAACACGTGTTCTCCCGGACAGTGGACGGACATCACGGTAAGTAGACATACAACAGTGGGATAGGATTCTGGTGTGTTGGTCTGTGGTCTGTGAATTTGGACCTTACGGTGCTAAGTTCCTCAATCGTGATGATTAGGTCCAGGCGCCAGATCAGTTAAATGAAACACTGACCTTTGCACCATCAAGGTTCGCAATAATGCCAATCAAAACTGACAACATAAGATAATTCCGGTAAGCAAAGGTGCTCGGGCCCACAACGCCGCAGTGGGCCCTTGTACTACAGTGCGCGGGCCCACAGCAGCCGTCGTGGGCCCGAAGACGTTTTGCTAGTGGGGATGAGATTTTTATCCGCCTATTGACTTTATCATGTTTGACGTCATCCTCCCATCATCATTTGGCCGTCGGTAGCGGCTTTTGACGTGATGATTCCTGCACCGCGACAAAAAAACGGTCAAAGGGTTAAAGAAGAAAGATAACCGTTTCTTATCCAGTGCTATCCAATAACAATTGGTAAAAAAGTGGCATGTCTTCTGTTTTTTTGTGTGGTTTTTTTTTTTTTTTTTTTGTATTTATTTAATTTTGTTTTAACCTAATAAACGGTTTTGGGGGATGGGGATGGTGAAATGGAAGGGGGAATAAGAAGGAGGTGAGGTGGTTTATACTCCGTGGGATCCTGGACAGGGCTGTACACGCCACGGGCCCTTGCGAGGATGCGCACATGTTGTCTCCCTTGATTCTCTGCTCTGCCAACGATCAATTAATCACGACTGACAGGTCTGCCATCATTAACGCTTTGGCTGTCGGTAGCGGTTTTTGTCGCGATGACGCCTGTTCCGCAGGACAGTGGACGAACATCACGGTGAGTATAATAGAACTATGATTTTCGACCTTACGGCCCTAGGTTCATCAATATAGAAGTTACGTTTACGCCGAACGACTCTCAACAACGAACGATAGCGAAATCACGGCAGATAACCAGTGACTACCAGAGGCATAGACAATACCAACATGTCCAACAGGCATAGATCGTTATGAGCCCTCCGGGTTCAAGCAGATCTATACCTCTTGGAGATGTTCGTTCGACGTATTGTCTATGCTTCTGGTACACACTGGCCGTGACTCTCTCTTTCGTTCGTTGTTGGGAGTCGTTCGTTTCAAACATTACCTCACCAATCATCATGGTCGAAGCGACAAATTAATTGAACCACTGACCTTTGAATTATAAACATTCGTATTAATGCCGAAAAAAATGAGCTTTCATCTGCATGTTGACGTCACCATAACTGACGTCATCCATCCATATTAGGACCAGTAATTGTTTACTATCCCAAGTTATCTGCCCGTAAATGTTTTTTCGGGAAAAGTGATAGACCTCCTGTTTTGACCGCGCGTTCGCATCAAATTACAAAAAAAAAAAAAAAAATAATAATAATAAATTATTGATAAAGGTTTCGAGCTATGGTAACATTAGTATAATGATGTTAGTCCTATTGAGCACGTTTGGAAAAAAGGTCACAGGCAGAGGTTGACAAGTAAGATTTGAATTCAGTTTACTTCGGTTTCGATCGTATATGTGACCGAAATCGAAGTAAACTAAATTCCAAATTTTTCTGTTTCAACGGCAACCTGTTGCGAAGAGCATAGTCAGTTTATTGTCCGCCTTTGAAATTTCAAGAACAAAAAATATGCCTCCGTTACAAAACGCCTACGGGCCCACGACAGCCGCAGTGGGCCCGCGCACAGACGTGCGCGGGCCCACTGCGGCTGTCGTGGGCCCGAGGGTCTTTGTTTACTGGTTAGACGCTCAAGACATGCAAAAAAGCCCACATTGTATGTTTTGTAACCAGCGACCGACTCTTGGGCGTTTTAAGTCTGATTAATTCATTTGAAAGTCTGTATTTGTATTTTTTTTTAAAAGAAGTAAATTTGCGATAGACAACAGAGAAATCTGAAGGAAAAAGAAAAGTGCAATGAAATAAGGAAAAAAATAAAACACTAAAAGGGGGGGGGGGGGGGGAAAGATATCAAAGGGAAACTAAAGATAATAATAATAAGAAGAAAAACAGAAAAGAAGAGATTCATGATAGGCCACGATTAACTAGAGTTTGGCCGATTCTTACAAAGCAATGGGAAAATACTTACGCATAACATGTAACATACGATCATACAAAACTGTAACATGTGGCGTAAACTGATCGAAATTATTATTAACCGTGACAGTTCATACAGATACAGCCTGGTTAGCGTAGCTTGGTTAGGCAAAGCCGCAAATCCCAGCGAAAAAAGAAACATGCTTAGAACAGACAGTTTACAACTAAATCTCCTTAGAGACCCACCTGTTCGATACCCCAATGTAGCTCAGTTCTGCGTGATTATGTACCTGTGGGTTTGTCTGCGTGTATGCGTGTGTATTGCAGAATCCTTTGTTTCTCTGGCTTTATTACCCCCTCCACTCCCACCCTTTATTTGCAAAGCGCTTAGAGCTTATTTTAGGATAAGCGCTATATAAGTAGCCATTATTATATTATTATTATTATTATTATTATTATTATTATTATTATTATTATTATTATTATTATTATTATTATTAAATTGTGATGCAGTTGTCTTTTATACTCGTGTTTCTTTCTTCGTTGCGATTTTCTGTGCATTTTACACACTTGACAGTCACTATTTTGGTCTGGATTTTTTATTTGCATAACTGTACTTCTAGTGTAAGCTGCTGGAAACTCAGACCATTTTAGCTCAATGTTAGTGCCTGATTAGGTAGGCGCCTTCATTTCACAGGCTCTCCATAATCCATCGCACGAGTCTAGATAGAACAGCGCAATCACTCCTTTGCCGTCACGACGAAGTCTTGGTGTGACTTTAATTCATTCAATCCGGACACACCACAAATAGACATGGATCGAGCATGATAGTTCAAGGGTGGTGCCAGAATAGCTTGGCACCACCTTGAACTATCATGCTCGATCTGTCTCTAGAATTGTAATGCAGTCCTTCAGAGGGCACCTTCAAAATTTGGGGATTTCGGTCCTTGGGTAGAATGTGTTAAATAAGTTTAAACTATACTAATGGTCAAAACTTAAGGGCCACCCCACTTTTTGTGTCATTGTTTATCGTCGCAAGTAGGCTAATAAAATACAATGTTCTTTCGATCCAAATGGGTTAAAAGTTGACCTCAGATAGTCCACTGTACAGGGAACAATAGACAACAATTCATCAATTTCCACGAACGTGTCAAATGCACGTTTAACGTTGTCAGTTTTTGTGAAAAGCTGTGCAATATTGGCAAGCGTACCAAAGGCAGGCAGGTGGAAAAACTCGGTAAAGCTGTGATGCACGTGCTAAAGGGGTCAGTCGTGAACACTGAGCACTTCTGTTTTGCTACAAATACAGGTACAGTAGGGGCATAATTGTCACTTTACTAACCATGCCACCACGACGAAGCCTAACACAAGTAGATCAAGCCCGGGCGCTAGTATGGCTGCAGGATGGAATTTCCGGACGAGAAGTTGGGAGACGTCTTGGAGTGTCCCATTCAGTGATCCACAGGCTGGTGGCACGATTCCAAGAAACTGGAAGGGCAGAACGACGACCCAGCTCAGGACGCCCGCACTGCACCAGCAGAAGGGAGGACAGATACCTCTGTGTGGCGGCTCTGCGCGACCGAACGGTCACGTCAACCACTTTGCGACGTCAACTGATGCAAGCTGCAAACGTTAACGTCAGCAGTAGCACAGTCTACCGACGTCTGCGCGAAAATGGCCTGGCTTCATGCAGAGCAGCAGTGAGAATACCCCTCACTCCAGCTCATCGCAGGGCCCGGGTTGCCTGGTGCCGTCAACATGTGAGGTGGAACAGACTCCAGTGGACCCAGGTTCTGTTAACTGATGAGTTACTGTTCAATGTGTCCTTCAACGACGGCAGGGTGAATGTCTGGAGACGCCAGGGCGAGCGATTCACGGATGGATGCGTCCAAGAGGTGGATCGCTACGTAGGAGGCTCAGTCATGGTCTGGGCAGGCTTCAGCAGGAAAGGCAGGACCCCCCTCCACGTCATCCGAGGCACCCTGACTAGACTGCGATATCGGGACGAGATTGTGCAGCCCCTCATCCAGCAAGATCTCCAAACCATAGGCGACAACGCTGTTCTGCAGGACGACAACGCTCGACCTCATCGCACCCGTGTGGTGGATGAATACCTTGAGCAACGGGGTATCATGAGGATGGAGTGGCCAGCTCGTTCACCTGATCTGGCTCCCATCGAGCACCTCTGGGACGTCCTGGGGCAACGTGTAGTCAGCAACCACCACCACCCCCTCAAGGCTTCCCTCAGCTGACTCAGTTTCTGCATCAAGAATGGGAAGCGATCCCACAACATGCTCTCCGAACCCTAGTGAACTCCATGCGTCAACGCTGCATTGAATGCTTGGCTGCAAACGGTGGGTACACTCGCTACTGACTGGACCAGTCTTGTGTGACTTTTCAAATGAGGGGTGGGTGAACATTCTAATGTACTGCTATTGTTACAATTGCTTGATTTACTCAAAACTTAAATGAAATTGTTACTGAATAAATTAGCAAAGTACTGACTCCAAGTATTGTTACATTATTTGTGTGGCGTTGTCGGTGCGTCTGCGATAAAAAGTGGCCCTTAAATTTTGACCATTAGTATAGAATCCGTTAACATTTTGACGTATTTACGTGTTCTTTTGCTTCCTAAATGTTATGCCGGAAGGTACCTGACAATCTTATGGTGGCACTTTTTTTTTAATCAGCTGATTGATTCTGAACGTTAAATCTGCGAGAGAAATAGATCTTCATGACCCCTGCAAGGGTTTATGAAGATCTATGCCTAATTTTGGACAATGATCAGTTATGTCACGTTAGTGGGTCTTTTACTCAGAACAGGTCATCTGGGTTTCCATCACTGTCCTCGAGTGATAAATTCTGGCAAATTTTTCATCAGAAAGACATGAATCTTCATTAGCCCCTATACTTGTACGGGTTGATACTATGCCTCTTGTGGGAAAGAGTCAGTTTTGTTACATCTGCGTGTCTTTGACAGAGGTCAGCTGCAGGTATTCGCCTACATCGTTAGGTGATTAATCTGTCAGAAGTTCGATATGCAAGAGACGTGGATTTTCATGAACCCCATGCAAATGCAAGGCCTAGTCATGAAGATCTGTGCCTTTTGAGAGCAAGCATACAATCAGTTACGTCTGTGATATTTTGCCGCAAATCATAGGTGTTTCCGCGACGGTCTCAGATTAAACGCGTAATGTACATGTATTTTTGATGATTATGGTGCTTTGCTACCAAATCGCCAAGTCCTAGTTTACTGGATGACTTACTCATACGCGTATCGTTAGTTTGGAGAAGTAGGACAGGGGCCAGTTGCAAGAGCTATAGCGGCGCACCTTGCTTAGTGGCTGGTGCAGTACTAAGCTCGCTGATGCAACTGGCCCCAGGCCTTTACCTTGTTCTTAGTCGACTTCTGCCACGTTCTCTGGCATCGGTCAAGGCTTCATTGAGAAATACATGGACTTGGTCATTTATACGCGATTGAAATAATACTCTGACTGGGAATCAAGCAAGATATATAGATCTAGTCGGTCATCTCTTTTCTGCGACCTAAAGGGCGTATTTCGTACTGGTCTGAAGAAGGCTGCGGAAGCGGCGGAAAGCGTGTACGCCGTAGACATTTGAAAGACTGTTGTTGAATGGACCATCTCCCCTTCCTCTTGTGCAAACTGCTTTTGTTAGCACAAGAGATGTTTTCTGAGCGTACATGGCGCTTTACTAATTGAATAGTCTCCAGTGACGCTCACAGATATACATTCAGTATGTTTCTGAAACCTGTGTTCCTAAAGAGCCGAAGCCGTCGAACGAACATGGATACAGAGTGGTGTCAGCAAGAGGCATAGATCCTCAAGTAAAGTACAAGGTCCTCATCTAAAGTACAAGAAACATAGATTTTCATAAGCCCCCGCAGTTGCGGAGGCTTATGAAAATCTATGTTTATTGTACTTAAGATTGTGTTCACTCTTTCTAAAAAAAATGTTAAAACGCAGCAGTCAGCTCATGGCTATAGTATGTGTGTCCTGTTCCTGAAATGCAGCGAAACAAAGCTAATAACAAACTGACACGTGTTATTGTTTTCTTGGTAATGCTGACTTCATTGTGCGTGTTTGTATCATCTGAGTCTTACGAATGGAACAAGACAGAAGTTTCTGCAGAGAATTACCTGGCTGTCGTTGGTCGAAAAGTGTGTCTACTAAACTGCACCGAGTCCATTTACGGAAAGTTCTGCTTGATTTACGTATACCTTTTCCCTTGCGACTGCGAAGAGGGGTGCCGGAGTTATGGTGTTTGCTGCAGTGACCGTGTACTGAGTAGACTGACCCAAGCCGAACCGGAGACGGGGTGTCTGAAGAACGGGACCTACGCCATGGTCAGGTGTCCCCACAGTCGTGGGGCGAGGGAGACATCAGAGAGGCGTGTGAGACTGGTCAGGGGACACGGTGGACTAGCCGGTCACTGATCTGGACTCTGGGGTCACCTACAGGAACGAGTTCCCAGTTACCAGCGTGCAGAGTCGTGCGCGGGCCCACAGCGGCCTACTTCCGCCCGATGGCCTTTGCGTACTGGGTACGAATCACGTGCCTGCTAACCAGAACAAGGGAACTAATTCCATAAAAATCTTGTGATTACTGTTTCCAGGAAACTGACAGGTGACCAACCCAACGCGTAAACAATCCTCGAGCCGAAGTCGGCCGCAGTGGCCCACAAGCAACCGTACGATGGCCAACTGCGGCCTACTTTGGCCAGAGGACCTTCCATTTTCTTGTCAGTTTTTTTTCCCCTCTATCAAGCACGGAAATAATAAATAAAAAATATTATAATACAAAACAAGTAAATAAGGGCCCTGCATTCACAAACACATCATTTCAGCTTATAAAAGTGATCAGCTTGCGCACAATAAGGTCATATATTCATTTGTATCGGACAAATCAAATGATTATCTGTCGGCAAAGATTGCGGATGGACCAAGACATTCTTTTGATAAACAAATTATAATTTGGGGGGGCTTCTGTGGTTCTATGCGTCTTGCATTTGGCCGGTGTTCATACTTCCTCCATAGTGAATTGGTTTTAGGCTCTGTAATTTCAATTTGATCAAGCCGCTCGAAATGTCAAGGGGTCATCAATGTGTGCAGCGTGTGCAATTTTCACAGGCAGTCGATCGATTATGACGACCGTTCTTCCCACAGTCGACTCATCCTGTCTGAAAGAGATATAGACCTGCATGCACGTTGCAAGGGCTAATGAAGATTTATATCTATTACGCGCAAAGATACGATCTGTTTATATTTGTGTTCTACCCCTTACCGTCTTAACTCATTCAGTCCCGACACACCAAAGCAAGATGTGGCTCGACCATGAAAGTTCAAGGGTGGTGCCAGAATAGCTTGGCGCCTATAGGCGCCAAGCTATTCTGGCACCACCCTTGAACTACGATGGTCGATCTGTCTTCTAAATTGTAATGCAGTCCTAAGAGGACAACTCCAAAATGTGGGTATTTCGTACGAGGGACACAATGAGTTAAGAGGCATACGTTTTCGTAAGCGTCAGCAGTTACAGACAGGGGCTCATGAACATATGTCTGTTGCGCGAACTGATGAGACCTTTTTATGTCTGTGTTATGCAAAAAGAGGTCGTCTGGTTTACGTTGGCGAACTTTTTGAATCTCGTCAAGCAAATTTCCCCTTCCCATTTTCAAAGACATGCATCTTCATAAGCCTTTGCGTTTGCTGGGTCTGATGAAGATCTACGTCTCTTGCGTCCAAGGAACAGAACTTTTATGTCTGTGTTCTGCAAACAGAGGTCATCTGGGTTTAGGAAAGTCTTTGGACGCGTAACAAATTTTGTCGTTTGCAAAGTATCCCTTAACTGCCATTGGACGGCACATTTATGTCTTTGAAAGCAGGGCAAATTCAACACCGATTATTACCAGCAATCCATGGAACACGGATATGAATTAGGTCTGCAAGAGGAAGAAAACCTCAGGCCGGCAGCTAATAAGGTTCTTTTGCCTCTTGCAGCGGCGTGACGTTCCCATTTTCCCGACAATGAATGGACAAAACGGAGGATCGGGCTTTAACCCGTTGAGTGCCAACTGACGCAGACTGTTTCTACAGTTTTCGTTAACTCATTCTACCCCAGACACACCACAGCAGGATAAGGATCCACCATGATAGTTCAAGGGTGATGCCAGAATAGCTTGGCGCCTACGGGCGCCAAGCTATTCTGGCATCACCCTTGAACTATCATGGTCGACCTGTGTCCTGCACTGCAATGCAGTCTTGAGAGGACAGGGGCAAAAATTTAAGGATTTTGGTGTTGGGGTAGAATGAGTTAAGTCAACATCGAAAAACCCTATCTGTCCCAGGAACATGGATTCAAAGTGATTTCAGCAATGCGGGCGCTCATGAGGACCTATACCTCTTGCAGTTGGGTGATGTTCAATTTTCTCTGCACTGAGCGGGTTAATGTGGCTTCGTTATGTCCGCGTATATCAACTGGATTCTCCTTAGTTTGGACAACGCTGATCGAACAGGTCGTTTCTTGTCATTTATTGACTCTTGCTAGTTATATTGACGAGCAAAAGAAATGCGACATTTTTGGAATCATCTGAAACACTAAAGTGTTTCAGATGATTCCAAAAATGTCACATTTTTTTCCTTGTCTGTGTGTCTAGTGAACGGCCCCGAACGGCATCAAGACTGTGTTTGAGTTCCGTCTGGTGTATGTCGCCGAACTCTAAAACTCTTATTTTCCTTCGTCAGACGTTTTTACCCGAACTGCTTCATTAGCTTACCTTTGCTGCCGTCGTGTGTTGTAAGCAAACTACAAAGCGCTATGTAGCCATCGCATACAGTTTTAGAACTGTTTTGTTTGTATTTCTTGTTTGCACGCCTCTAATTAAGCTCAACGATTTGTTTGTATGCAGTCTTTTGTTTCAAACGTCATGGCAAGCACAAATCTGTTTGAATATTTTATTTCTGTTTGCTGCTTTTCCTACAACGACTTAAAGCAATACGGACCATCAGATGAAAAGCATGCCCTTTCCATGCACATTTGTTGTATTGGTAATCTTGACTTTATTGTGCCCGTTTGTAACTTCTCAGACTTACAAATGGAATAAGACAGAAGTTTCTGCAGAGAATTACCTGGCTGTCATTGGTCGAAAAGTGTGTATTGTGAATGGCACTAGGTCCCTTTTCGGACAGCTTTGCTTGGAGAATGTATTCACCTTTCCTTGTGATTGCGAACAATGGTGTCTTGACCTTGGGACTTGCTGCAGTGACCGTGTCCCGGGCAGAATGATCCAAGCCTGGCCGGAGACGGGGTGTCTGGAGGACCGGACCTACGCCATGGTCAGGTGTCCACAGTCGTGGGGCGAGGGAGACATCAGGGAGGCGTGTGAGACTGGTCAGGGGAAATACACGGTGGACGAGCCGGTCACTGATCTGGACACTCGGGTCACATACAGGAACCATTTGTGCGCCCAATGTCACGGGGTGGAGGACTACACGGAATGGCGACTGAAAGTTAGCTGCCAACACTTCCAGAAGGTTTACAGGGCTAACAACGATGACGAGTTCCTGAACATGGCCCGTAACACGTGTGCATTCAAGAGAGAAGTCCCTCCAGGCGTCAAGCCTCATAACTGTCCTGGGAAAACCTGGTTCTCTGCTGTGTCTGCGTGCAACGTGACAGGTCTATGGGCAACAGAAGACTACGATGCTGACGTAGAGAACAGCTGTCTGCTGTACAAGAGTCTGGCTCTGAGCGTCCAATATAACAGCAAAAGCAATATCTACCAGAACCTTTTCTGCGCTATTTGTAACGGTGTTATCCCTAAAAAGGCTGACAATTGCGTGCAGCTGATACTCGATGTGTCGGAAAGACATGGCGAATTTGATACTGGCTCAGACAATGGTCGTCCCCCGCTGTCTTTGCTGCTGGGTCTGGGGACATGTGTAGACAGTGATGTGGACCAACACGGGCACGGATGTTCTGTGGGACAGTGGCGGGATCACGCGGTAAGAAAAAATAGAGAATACAAAACTGCACAGTGCCCGCGCTACAGTCCATAATGTAAATTTATTTTATTTACTTACTTTTTACTTTGAAATTATTTAATTTGATGTATTCTTTCTCTTCTACAAGATTTTCTTTTAGTCAAGTTTGCTTTCCCAATATGGTTTACTTTATCATATTGCTATCAAATGTCACTTAACCCTCTTAGCTCCGACGCCCTACAGCAAGAGATGGATCGACCATGATAATTCAAGGGTAGTGCCAGATTAGCTTGGCGCCTTCTCCTGCAACTGACCATGTAGTCGTTAGGAAACACCTCCAAAATTTGGGAAATGCGGCTGTGAGTTAAATTTTAAAATTTGTGTTTGATTTTTGTTTTTGTATCAGGACTCTAGAACTATTTCTGCGAACAATTACCGGAAGTCACTGTAGTAGCGGACGTGATTTGTTTTGATGACACACATTATTTAGTTAAACTCAAATCGACAACGTATCATGCAGCATTAATTTATGGAAATCGCAAACTTTTTTTCCCAGTGTACTAAAGGTCCTCGGGCCGACGTCGCTCGCAGTTGGCCCGCGCACGACCGTGCGCGGGCCAACTGCGAGCGATGTCGGCCCGAGGACCTTTTGCTCACCCTGTCAGCATTTTTTATCCAGACGCTGTCTAATTTTGTGAGAAAACAAAACTCTGATTTCGAAAAGACAAATGACAAATTCTAAAAGAAGTGAGACAGAAACACGGAAGTAAACAATGCTTTTGTAACTTCTATTTTTACATCACGTGACAGGCTAAGTTATTTTACAGAAATCTGATTCTGATATACACACGGACTGTTGAATACATACACACACACGCACGCACGCACGCACGCACGCACGCAAGCAGGCACGCAAGCAAGCAGGCACGCAGGCACGCACGCACTCGCACGTTTAAGCTCACACACCCGTCAAACGGTCATACATCTATTATGCCTCATATAGAAAAAAATACTTAATTACTGCTAATATGTCCAGTTGTTTTGTTTTGTTTTTCCGAGTTGCTTGTAAAACAACAAACAAACAAACAAACAAACAAACAAATAAAAACCCAGTCGATTCCATCTTGTTATTTCATATTCTCGTCTGAAAGTTTTTTTTTTTTAAATGATATAAACTTTTTTTTTATGGCTTACGTGTCAATAATTGATGTCACTCTGTGGAGACAAATATTCAACCTGTCTGTCGATCTAAGCATTTCTTTTCTTGAGGAAAAATCCATATGGTATGAACGCCGTATGACATTCTTATCATTTCGTGGCGAAAAAATATTCAGCGTCATTGTCCAAATCTAGGCTCATTAGAATTTTTTTTTGCTGTGTAATATACAACTTGATCATTAACAAAAACAAAGTGTTGCTGTAGACATATGGCTCGACCATGATAGTACTATCATGGTCGATCTGTCTCCTGAATTGTAATGCAGTCCTCAGAGGATAACTCCAAAATGTGAGTATTTCGTTACGACCTAGGGCACAATGGGTAATTACATATACAGTCTTCAATTGTTACGACTACCGACAACGAACGAGAGCGAGATCGAGGTTGATAACCAGCGCGTACCAAAAGCACAGATATCTCCAGGAGGCATAGCGAATCGAAGGAGACAACCAATAGGACATATGATTAGCCCAAGGGTCGTACCTGATTAGCCTTGCGACTGGCTAATCAGGCACGGCTCTTGATCTAGACTTGATCTAGATCCTCCACAGAATACATGCAGTTACGTACTGTACTACTATAGTAATAGCATGTAGATCTCGTTAAAAAATTCATTAATTAAAAAAAAAAGTCTTGAAGATGTTGTTTTTTTTCCTCTCTCCATATTAGTATCTCCTTACGTCCCGAAGGCAAAAACAACGATTTGGATAATGAGTTGTCAATTACAGCTAGCATTTTAGTATAATTAAGGTGCCTCCCCCGAAACACAAACCAACAAATAAAAAGGACAACTATACAAAAAAACAACAACAACAACAACAAACAAACAAACTAAAGGAAAAAAAAACCCCAAAAAAACAAACAAACATGTAAAAACAAGAAAAAGAAAAGAAAAAAAATTGAGAGAAGAAAAAAGACTATAAAAACTCCCCCCCCCCCCCCCCCCCCCCCCAAAAAAAAAAAAAAAAAAAAAAAAAAAGAGGATTTTTTTCTGACTATCCCTTCCAGTCACTTTTGAATGACATGAGTCAAGCCGAATATAGTCTTCTCGGATAATCATACCTCGCGGGCTATCAATGAATGAAATATGATAGTTTTTAATCGATTGACTGTATAGTACATAGTACCTGTGCTCCGGACACGTGTGTACATGGTACTAGCAAAAGGCATAGATCTTCATGAGCCCCAGCGATCCGTGGGGGCTTGGTTGGTTAGTTCGGGGTTTAACGTCAAAGGCACCGTAGTGATAATGGACGGCCCTGACGGCCGGGTTATGGGGGACAGGGAAATCTATTGCCTATGGAGTACGACCTGAACACTGATCAATTCAGGCGCACTGCAACTGTGCCACTTTGATATACCAGGACCTTTCAACAGACATGATATGGCACAAGCCTGTCTTTTCCCTCTGGATTGCGAGTCCATCTACCGGGGCCGGGACGGAGACTCGAACCCACGACCCGGCGATTCAATTCGCTCTCCTGGTCCGACGCTTAACCGCCTGAGCTATTTCGGCCTCTGACCATGAGGGCTCATGAAGATGTCTTTTGTAGATACCTGTGATGAAGCAGTTTTTTAATAATTTTTTTTAATCTCTTTTGCTTCTAACGAAAATTGTAGCGGCTAGGCGACCGTGACTCTGGCGCCTTTCCTCATGATAACTCGTCCTATTTTTTAAAATTGGCTTGACACCTCCACGATCTTTATCGACTGCGCTATCTCGAGTGTTGCGCCTGATTAGCTTGCCGTCAGTAGAGTCCGTAGAGGCATCAAGCCACCTAGTCACTGCTATTGAACTGGCATTGTTTGATCCGTTTACCAGATCTTGCTATTAATGATCGGCAGATTTAATTTTAAAAAAAATGTATCTGCTTGACCTTAGAAGACACTCACCCCTTCTCTGAAATGAAGGAGACAGAAGATGAGAATCTTGCTGACACGCATAGGTGATCGACAAGTTTCCCACCAAGTCATTGTCCTGAAGACAAATGTCCGAAGAAGGCGCCCAGGTGACAATTAATAATAATTATAATAATAATTACGGTATTTATAATGCGCTTATCTTATAATAATTATAACTCAAGCGCGCACTCACAACTCGCACACGCACGCACACGCTTTAGACAAAGACTCACGTACCACAAAATTTATTTAATAGTGAAAAAACATTACGACTGTCAGCTTGGGGTCGGGAGTGTGGTGATATAATGCTAGAACTGTTGAAAGAGGTGAGTTTTGAGGGCGGACTGGAAGGAGGAGAGAGAGTGTTTCTGACGGAGAGAGAGTGGGAAAGTGTTCTAGGTGGATGGACCGTAGACGGAGCCTTAGCGGGGGCCGAAAGTGCTGAGTTTGGTGCGGGGGATGAGGAGGCGGAGAGGGTCAGAGGCGGAGCGGAGGGAGCGGGAAGGAATGTAGGGGTGAAGTAAGTTGGAGAATAGGTAGGAGCGTAGTTGTTCAGGGATTTGTAGCAGAGAGACAGAATCTTGTATTGGATGCGTTGGGGGATGGGGAGCCAGTGAAGGAGCTTGAGCAGGGGAGTGATGTGGTCGGATTTTTTCTTTCTGAGGACGAGGCGGGCAGCATTGTTCTGGACGCGCTGGAGAGTGAGAGTGGTAGAGTGAGGAAGGCCGGAAAGGAGAGAGTTGCAGTAATCGATGCGAGATAAGATGAGAGAGACAGCGAGTTTGGTGGCAGCTTCGGTAGTGAGGTATTTTCTGATCTGACTGATGCGGCGGAGGTGGAAATAACATGCCTGGGCCGTGACGGAGACGAAGCTGACCATGGAAAGAGAGGAATCGAGGATAACGCCGAGGTTTTTGAGCGAGTCAGAGAGGGAGATGGGGGTGCTGTCGAGTTGAAGGTGGAGAGAGGGAGGGAGCTGGGAAAGTTTCTAGCGCGTGCCTACCAGCATGGCTTCCGTTTTGTCGTCGTTCAGTTTGAGCTTGTTTGCTGTCATCCAGTTTTTTACGTCTTCGTAGCAGTCAGCCGTGCGAGTCAGTAGTGACTGAGTGTTGTCCAGTTTATCTTTGTCTAGTAGTTGTGAGTCGTCAGCGTAGAGGTGGTGGTGTATGTGGTGAGACTGGATGATGTTGGACAGGGGGGAGGTGTAGAGTGTGAAAAGGACCGGGCCCAGGACGGACCCCTCTGGAACGCCGCAGGAGAGCCTGACTGGGTTGGAGGAGACGCCGTCGATGGTGACGAACTGCTGTCTGTCGGAGAGGTAGGAGAGAAACCAGGAGTGAGCAGAGTCAGTGATGCCAAAGGTGTGGTGAAGGCGGTGGAGGAGGATAGAGTGGTCTATGGTGTCGAAGGCGGCAGAGAGATCGAGTAGCGTAAGAAGGGAGATGTTGCCCGAGTCGGTGGAGAGAAGCAGGTCGTTTAGGATATGTAGAAGGGCTGTTTCAGTGCTGTGATGTTTGCGATAGGCAGACTGGAAGGGACTGAGGAGGTTGTTGTCGGCGAGGTGGAGGTTGAGCTGGTTGAGGACAACCTTCTCAAGAAGCTTGGACAGGAAAGAGAGATTGGAGACTGGGCGGTAGTTTTTGAATTCGTTTGGGTCGAGGTTGTGTTTTTTGAGGAGAGGACGGACAATGGCGGACTTGAAGATATCGGGGACGGAACCATTCTCTAGAGATGTGTTGATGATGTCGGTGATGAAGGGCAAAAGTTTTGGAAGGCCGTCCCGGTAGAGAGAAGCTGGGAGGGGGTCTAGTTCGCAGGTTTTGAAAGGCATGGGCTTTATGGTCCTGAGAGACGGGGCGGAAGGACGAGAGGGGAGTGCCGGAAAAGGGGGGGGGGGGGTCAGGAAGGCAAGGCGGAGAAGGCAGAGTGTCGAGTGTGTTGCGCAGAGTTTGGGTTTTGTCGGAGAAATAGGTGGAAGACGCGGACGGGAGTTCTTCTTTGCTGTGTGTGTTGGGAAGAGGAGAGCCTTTAGAAGTGCCTAGGAGTGTGTTCATGGTAGCGTAGAGGGTTTTGGATGAAGTGGATTCCAGGATTTTATTTTGAAGATGTTTACGTTTGGAGTCGGAGATCATTCTGCAGACTTTGGATCTGGTGGTTTGGAAGATCTGTCTGTGAACGGTGAGGTCAGATGAGCGCCAGCGGCGTTCCGCTTGTCGGCGCTCGCGCTTGGCCTCAGCTATGTCGTCAGTGAGCCAGGGGGAGGGGAGTCGGTTGGGTATGGAGCAGGTGGTGACAGGGGCATGGGTGTCTAGAAGTTTTCGAAGGGAGGAATCGAAATGGGATGCAAGATCGGGAGAGTGGGCGGGGTCCAAGAGAAGGTCAACAGCTTCGTCGGAAAAGCTCTCTCGTTTGACAGATTTGAGTTTCCGACGAGAGACAAAGAGCTTGGGTTTTTTCGGAGGAGGTAGGTTGAGGGCGACGAGAATAGCGAAGTGGTCAGAGGGAAGCACAGAAGAGGTGTCTGAGTCGAGGATCGGAGGTGCGGGTGATGATCCAGTCGAGGGTGTGGCCGAGTCGGTGGGTGGGTTTAGTGATGTGTTGTGTAAGATTGTGGTTTGAAAGTGACGTGCAAAGGCGTTTTGTGTCAGGGTGGTCGGGTTTGTCGAAGTGGAAGTTGAAGTCGCCAAGAAGGATGTGTTTTCCGGGTCGTGTGCTGTAGAAGTCGAGGAGGAGGTCGAACTCGGTGAGGAACATGGAGTTTGTGAGTTTGTTTTGAGAGCTTGGAGGGGGGCGATAGATACATGAGAAGATGAGGGACTGGCCAGGGAGTGTTGCTACGGCCTCGACAGATTCAAAGGCCCACTACCGCCGTAACTGTTCAAAGATACACGTCTGTAACAGATGGTTAGGAAACACTATACACAGGTCTAGTTATGGTTCATATGGACACATGAGAATCCAGTTTAGCACACGTCGTCTTTATATCAAGTAACAAGTATCCTGACAATGACTCCACTCTGTTTTAAAAATACAACGCTTTTAGTGCGAGAAACAGCTAAAATAGATTGACACGCTAACGGCAGAGCAGAATAAATAAGTGCGATCACGTGTATGCTTTTTCTGCGTGTCCAAACTGCTGTTAAAGTTTATTAGGTGTGTCGACAAGGCATAACAAGCACAAATGGTGCTGAAATGTGTCTTCAGATGTATGTGTAATGCCACTTTAAATTTCCCGAATGTATTGTCACCCGTAACGCTGAAACAGAAATAATGAGGGACAGCAGATTTTTGGATTTCTGTCACGTTATGTTGTTTTTTTTTACAGTTTTTCTGTCACATACTGTGTGGCTGGAAACATGATTAGAATGAATGCTTCTGGTTCGCTGTGTATATAAACTGGAACCGGAGAAACTGTTAGGTTAGATGAGATGCTCGTGTATCTTATTCCGTAAAACTTGTTCACCGTGTTGCGTTGTTAAACCAGAGTGTTAGATAGCATACCTCGTCAAGACATGTATCGGCCTGTTGAACACTGTGAGATTTGAACATTCAACAGTGTATGCGCAGCCGTAAGGTCCAAACTCATAGACCAGTATAAACACGCGATTTGTAGATGAATCAAATTTCGCGAGTAAAAAATAGGACGATAATGGCTAGGTATCGGCAACCTGACGTTCTGCGCGGGTCCAACTCGGGTCCAACTCGCTGAGTGTGCGATTTTTACCTGTTTTTCAACTCGCTCCGAATGCAAATAATTTGACTTTGAAAGAAAGCTTTTACATTGTGATAAAGTGTGTCTTGTCCTCTTTCCAAAGATGTCATTAGTTTTGTTCTTAGTGCACTGAGTCATTAACACCACTGTGTGGAAGACAGTGAGTGTCGACGTGTAGTTCATCGCGTGGCGTACTTTTTGTGGGGCAGATTGCGTACGCGCACTTTATGTTGAAAACACATACTCGTTTCTATAGCCGAGGGCGTCTCCGCCATTCAAACTACAGATCTGATTGTTGCACTATTGGGTCATATTCTTGGCTAAACTGAAGCAGCTCGTTGCATTTTTTTTTTAACATTTCAGGGATTCAAAAATAACGCTGCAGAACGTGTGTTTTTTACCGAATTTTCGCGACCTTTGTCCGAATATCATAAAATCCGCTGAAAATAAAACATATGTTCGGGACTCAACGTAAACATCATTCAGTATCCAGTAGATCTGTGTAAGTTTGCATGGTTGTAGAGCAAATGGTGGAGACGCCCCCCGCAGAAGAAAGCAGTCACTGTGCTGTACGCATCTGACTCATTAACGTGAAACGACGCGTATGCCTTCTTGTCTAAAATGTAAGAAAATGAGAAAACGAATAATGAGTTAATTTTTCCTCCTTTTCTTTTTTAATTTGTACACACACACACACACACACACACACACACACACACACACACACACACACACACACACACACACACACACAAACACACAAACACACAAACACACATGTGTTTCGGCTGATTCCGATAATACTGCATTCTCTTTTCTCGTCAGTACAAATTCTGTCCTTGTGATTACTCATGATGGACTGACCATGATGGATGAATCCGAACCACAAAGTCATCCGGAATACGTGTACTTACTTACGCGGATACTGTCGCATCCCTTCACCTCATAAAGCTGCATAGGTCAGAATCAGGCACTACGCACTAGTCGCAATGTTCAAAAGTCAGTCAAGTGTGGCATTTTTTAAATCTGTAAGACTTCTGCTACTTTTAAAAGTCATGTCTCGGCTTGTTTCTCCCGAGTACTTATCAGCGCAGAACAATATTTTGTAGCCATTGGGTCATAGTCAGGTATTGTAAACGCGGGTACCAGACACCGGTACGGAACAACTTGTGTAGCCAGCATGCGTACCTTCCCTTGTGACTGCGAAGAGGGGTGCCAGAGTTACGGCGTTTGCTGCAGTGACCGTGTCCCGGGCAGACTGAATGACCCAAGCCTGGCCAGAGACGGGGTGTTTGATGGACCGGATCTACGCGGCCATGGTCAGGTGTCCGCAGTCGTGGGTCGAGGGAGACACCAAGGAGGCGTGTGAGACTGGTCAGGGGAAATACACGGTGGACGAGCCGGTCAGTGATCTGGACACTGGGGTCACATACATGAACGAATTCTGCGCCCAGTGTCACGGCGTGGACGACTACACGGAATGGCGGCTGAACGTTAGCTAGTTAGTTATTTGGGTTTAACGCCGAGCAGGCAACTAAGGCCATCTCACGGCGAGCGGCTGAACGTTAGCTGCCGACACTTCCAGGACGTTTACGGGGCTCACGACGAAACCGAGTTCCTGAGCATGGCCAGTATGGCCCGCCATGCGTGTACATTCAAGAGAGAAGCCTCTCCAGATGTCCTGCTTTATGGCTGTCCTAAAATCTGGTTCTCCGCTGTGTCCGCGTGCAACATGACAGGAGGCTGGGCAACAGAAGACTACGATGCTGACTCCGTGGAGAACAACTGTCTGCTGTACAAGAGTCTGGTGCTGAGGGTCTTGAAACAAGTGTGGTTTATCAGAACTTGTCCTGTGCCATCTGTAACGGAATCAACCCAGAAAAGACTCAGTGTTTACCCCAACCGCCGCCTCCGATACACAAGGATAATGGTCGTCACCCGCTGTCTTTGCTGCTGGGACTGGGGACACCAGCTGTAGAGAGTGATCTGGACCAACACGGGCACGAATGTTCTGCCAGACAATGGCGGGACCACGCGGTAAGTAGAGCGAACCATGGGTACGGTATCTCTGTGTGGGTCTGTGATCTTGAACCTTACGTCGTTAGGCCGTAAGGTCCGTAATCACAGGGCAGCGCGCTTTTGGTTCAAGTTAAGGCCACACGTACATGTAGATGGATGTCCTGACGGATAATGGCGGGATCCGCCACACGGGGAAAATAGTGTGTGACATGCGAGTCATCGTTGCGAAGCCACGGATAACACTTGTCTTACAACGAAGTAGTTATTTCTGTCCACGCTAAGATGAACGTCAGTTATTTCTGTCCACGCTAAGATGAACGTCAGTTATTTCTGTCCACGCTAAGATGAACGTCAGTTATTTCTGTCCACGCTAAGATGAACGTCAGTTATTTCTGTCCACGCTAAGATGAACGTCAGTTATTTCTGTCCACGCTAAGATGAACGTCAGTTATTTCTGTCCACGCTAAGATGAACGTCAGTTATTTCTGTCCACGCTAAGATGAACGTCAGTTATTTCTGTCCACGCTAAGATGAACGTCAGTTATTTCTGTCCACGCTAAGATGAACGTCAGTTATTTCTGTCCACGCTAAGATGAACGTCAGTTCAGTCCAACCTCTTCACTGCCGGGGGACGCGAACTCTGTTTTTGAAATCACGGTAAATTCAACTTCAAAGAGTCTCAGCCGCCAAAGTAGCATGGACACAAAGTGGTTTCAGCAAGAGGCATATATCCTCATGAGCCATCGCAGTTGTGACATTTTGCAGTTGCGATGTTCTGTGTTTGTTGGCAGTGAAGGGACTAATAATAATTATGCGAGTGTGTGAAACCTGCGCAGACATTACGCCCGATGTGTTGCCATAGTTTAAATCATTGTGTCCCAGGTACGACCATGATAATTCAAGGGGAGTGCCAGATTAGCTTGGCGCCGACAGGCGCCAAGCTAATCTGACACTACCCTTGAATTATCTTGGTCGACCCATCTCCTGCTGTAGTGCTCCAGGGCTGAATGGGTTAATTTGATTTATATTAGTTTTGTCAAAAAAGATGTTATTTTAGTTAACGTCAAATGGTGTGACAAATGACGCTTTTAGTCTTTAACTTGTCCACATTTCATTTGTATATTCGTATGAAGTCCTAGTCGATGCCTGTTTTTACGAACAATCACAGTTGGCGACCTAGTTTGTTTGATGACATGCATTATATCATCACGCTCAAATCGACAACGTGTCGTGCCGCATTCCGGCATATATTGCTGAACACAAATGGAAAAGGGTGGGCAAAAGGTCCGCCGGCCGATGTCGGTCGTAGCTGGCACGTGCACTGATCGTGCGCGGGCCAACTGCGGCCCACGTTGGCCCGGCCATGACCTTTGCTTCAACATTTATTCCAGACGCTGTTGAATTTGGTGGAAAACACCCGCCGTGATTTGGAAAAGTCAAATGACAAAGTTTAAAGGACGTGAGACAGAAACACGGAAGTACCAATGTTTCTGTTTCTTTTTCTTACCTTACATCAAAGAATAAGTTAGTTACTATACAATAAATCTAATTCTGGTGACACAGCGTACACAGACTCTGCACTCATGACATTTCTTATAGCCAGGGGCCTTATGGCCATATTTTAACAGGATCGGGGCACGCCGGACAAATGCACCAGACTCTCAGAGGTACTTCACTAGGTCATACTCTTTTATTTAGAAAGGGTGCCCACGCGTGCGAGCTTCTGGGTAGGTCACGTGACATTTTCTATTTTTAGATTATACTTTAGTCGCGACGTTCTCCGAGTCTTTAATCCATTCAGCCCCGACGCACTACAGCAAGAGATGGGTCGACCGTAATAATTCAAGGCTAGTGCCAGATTAGCTTGGCGCCTCTCGGCGCCATGCTAATCTGGCACTATCTTTGAATTATCATGGTCGATCCATCTCCTGCAACAGGTGCATAGTCGTTAGATGACGCCTCCAAAATTTGGGAAATACGTGCGTCGGGCTGAATGAGTTAAACTTGCAAGACTTATTGCCTTTTGGATGACCTTTCTAGAAGTACCTACTTGAACGAACTTTGATGAAGGTCAAGGTCACAAAATGTAAAACATAGTACGTTTGCATTGATCGTGAACTACTACTTTGTTTCGCGGTCATTTCTTTGGGAAGGAAGTTTAGATGCACTTCTTTGAGAGAAAGTGTTCCCTGACACAGATACTCGACTAAATTCGCGTGATTTCAGATGCTGTCTAACCGACAGTTTAGGTACGAGGAGCAAAATCAAAGGTTTTCGATAGTGTTTGTAACTTGTTTAGTTCCTCTCTGACGTGTGTCAAATGTAAAACAAGGTTTTCTCCTAGGCACGTGCACGTTTGCATGGGAGACACAGACACTACGTGATGTACGTCATTTTGTCAAGTGCACGTCATTCACACTCACATTTACGTATTAGAGGGCCAGGAAAGATAGTTTTTATCAGCTGTTTTCCATACTTTGAACCTTTTCAGCACACAATTCGACCTCTCCATACCCGTGAGCCGGGAAGAGTAGCAGACTTGTGTAGACACTGTGCATGAAAAATTGTCAGGAAATTCTAAGGAGATTGCCTTAAAAGAAGGTTTCAAAAAATACTGACTGTTAAATTTTTTTTAGCAAAAAGCATGGTTCACGGGCATTGCAAACGCACCTGCTCTTGTCAGGCATCTGCACAGACCAAACTCAGACTAACGTAGAAAGGGCAGTCTGGCTATTGGGTATTGACATCAAGAGTCCAGCATTTCAGAATTGGGATTTAGTCCTCAGCCTTAGGCCTCCAGAATAGTTTATTACTATTTATTTCTAGAATAATTTCTTGATGGTATCTTTTCGATTTTAGTAGTCCGTGGGAGTAAGGTCCAAAATCACAGACCAGCATACAGACGAGATTTGTAGATTATTCGAAATCTGCGAGTAAAAAGAAAGATAACTTTTTAACCCATTAACTCCCGACGTACTACAGCAGGAGATAGATCGACCGTGATAATCGAGAGTAGTGCAAGATTAGCTTGGCGCCATCAATGGATCGACCATGACGGTGCTAAGCAAATCTAGCATTACCCTTGAATTATCATGATCGAACCATCTCGTGCAATTGGTACATCTCCTGCAACTGGAACGTAGTCATTATATGACACCTCCAAAATTTGGTGAATTGGGAATTGGGTCACATGGGTTAACTCACCTGTATTTTAAAAAATTCTGATTGCTGCAGAACATCTTCGAATGCATTTCACTTGTTTTTTTGTTGTTGTTTTTTTGGCCTTGAGATTTGAACGTTTTTGATGCGTGTAAGGAACACTCAGTTATGGCACACATTTAACCCATTCGAGACGAACGGCATCCGGATACGCGGCTTAAGCCGCGGTTTTCTTTTTCTTGGTACAAAACTAATTAATTTACCAAAATGTAGTAAAACTGTTGCCGCTAGGGTTTCATGTGAAAGAAAAACAGAAGATGGTGGTGGAAAACCATTCTAAATAGAAACAATGAACGACGTTTCGGATCAAAGATCCTTCTTCAGGTGACATGGAAACAAACGTAGAACAGAAAAAAATAAAACACGAGAGAAAGAAAAGACGTCACCCTGTATAGTAAGAATTTAGAATGACGTAAAAAAAAAAAAAAAAAAAAAAAAAAAAAAAAAAAGGAGAATGACGCAAATACACAAGCCCAAAACACGTAGCACAAAACTTACGTCGACATACATACACGTCACTGCATATATTCGCATTCACTCGTGCCTGCTGCCGCTCACGTACATGCACACACACACACACACACACACACACACACACACACACACACACACACACACACACACACACACACACACACACACACACACACACACACACACACACTGAAATGTGTGAGGCTATGAGGAGGATGCGTATGCTGAAATGTGTGAGGCTATGAGGAGGTAGCCTCACACATTTCAGCATACGCATCCTTTGGCAAAATATATCCCACTTTATCCGCCGCAAAATGACACACACAGACAGGCGGACAGGCTTGGCACTTACCATCCGCGCGGCTTGAACATTCGCCCCTAGGGATGAATGCTCGGCGTGATGGGTAGTTGGTGCCAGACTTGACCTCACTGTTGATACTGGATGCTACCGTTGAGTGTGTGTGTGTGTGTGTGTGTGTGTGTGTGTGTGTGTGTGTGTGTGTGTGTGTGTGTGTGCGTGCGTGCGTGCGTGCGTGCGTGCGTGTGTGTGTGTGTGTGTGTGTGTGTGTGTGTGTGTGTGTGTGTGTGTGTGTGTGTGCGTGTACGTGAGCGGCAGTAGGCACGAGTGAATGCGAATATATGCAGTGACGTGTATGTATGTCGACGTATGTTTTGTGCTACGTGTTTTGGGCTTGTGTATTTGCGTCATTCTCCTTTTTTTTTTAATATTTTTTTTTTAACGTCATTCTAAATTCTCACTATACAGGATGACGTCTTTTCTTTCTCTCGTGTTCTTTTCTGTTCTACGTTTGTTTCCATGTCTCTAGAATTGTAATACAGTCCTTCAGAGGGCAACTTCAAAATTTGGGGAGTTTGGTCCTGGAGTAGAATGTGTTAATTATTGTTGTCACCTTACGGAGAATCCGCCGTGATATGGCTTTAGTTGCCTGCTCGGCGTTAAACCCAACTAACTAACTAACTAACTTACGGAGAACAATATTCAGCCTCTCTGCCAATGTATTGACAAGCGGCGCGGAGAAACATTTTCCAAAAACTATCCTGATAGAGGTTTTTGCTATACAATTTGGCTAGTTTCATCATTGAATCTTATCATTATGACTAGTGCTGAAATTATTCTGTAATTAGGTCGTTATTACCAGAGATCTTGCATATTTATATACCGACGAGTAAAATAAATGCTACATCATGGGAATCATCGGAAAGAATGGGTTGTTTCCGATGATTATAGTGATATCGCATTTTGTTTGCTCGTCAGTATATATATTCTCTTTATAAACTCATTATGGACTAATCAGGATGACTAATCTAAACCACGAACTCGGGCGAGGATCGGGGGTGGGGGGGGGGGGGGGTGGGGGGCGGAATCCTACGGGTTCCGGACCACTCACCCCCCTCCCCCCCGACCCAATATTTTTTTCAAATGCTATAACAAAGTCCTTTTTTGGGGTGTTTGGATCACCCCATCCCCCCCCCTCCACCCCCCTTCCCTATTTTATTTTCTGGCGAGTTTCTACACACACACATACACACACTACCCTTCCCACGTTCTTTGATATTTTGGCGATTGGCGCGAGTGTTGACTCACACATGCCTTCTTCCTCTACCCCCCACCCCCACCCCCCCCCACTCCCCCCACCCCCCGCCACCCCCGCCCCGCACCCCCCCCCCCTCCCCGTTTTTCGGCCACTGGAAAAAGATCTAGAGTCGGGGAGGACTTTTGTGTCAGGTTGAAGGTCCCAAACAAAACGTTGGAACTCCTCGCCACCCCTCGAGGTAACTGTTCCGCCCCTGGAAGTTATCTGGAAAACGTGTATTTAATTTTGTTTATTTGTACACTTTTGTATCCCTTTACTTCATAAAGCCAATGCTGCATACATCAAAATCATGCACTACGCTGTAGTGACAAAAGTGCAAGTCAGGCAATTATGACATTTTTGAAAACTGTAAATCTTCTGGTGCTTTTAAAAATCATGTGTCGGCTTGTTTCTCCCGAGCCGTACTTATGGAACACTACTGTTTTTAGCGGAGAACACTATCTTGCCGCCATTGGGTCAGAGACATATGTTGTAAACAGTACCAGACACCAGTACGGAACTTGTTTAGCCGGTATGCGTACCTTCCCTTGTGACTGAGAAGAGGGGTGCCAGAGTTACGGCGTCTGCTGCAGTGACGTGTCCCGGGCAGAATGAGGACCGGACCTACGCCATGGTCAGGTGTCCGCAGTCGTGGGGGCGAGGGAGACACCAGATAGGCGTGTGAGACTGGTCAGGGGGAATACACGATGGACGAGCCGGTCACTGATCTGGACACCACCAGGAACTAGTTCTGCGCCCAGTGTCACGGGGTGGGACAATACTCTGCATGGCGGCTGAACGTTAGTTGCACGCACTCCCAGAACGTCTTCGAGGCCAGCGATGGAGAAGGGTTCCTAGATTTAGTTAAGGAGGATCGTGTCACCTGCGACATCAAGCTAGAACCGTCTCCTGGAATCACACGCTTACAAGTGATCATGTCCAAACAGGTATTTGTTGGTGGCTGTGTCTGCGTGCAACGTGACAGGAGGTTGGGCAACAGAAGACTACGATGCTGACGTGGAAAACAACTGTCTGATGTACAAGAGTCTGATGCTGAGGGTCTTGAAACAAGGAGTGGTTTATCGGAACGTGTTCTGTGCCATCTGTATCGGAATCAACCCAGAAAAGGCTCGGTGTTTACCCAAACCGCTGCCTCCGATACAGGAGGATGATGGTCTTCCCCCGCTGTCTTTGCTGCTGAGACTGGGGACACCAGCTCAGTGTAGACAGTGATCTGGACCAACACGGGCACGGATGTTCTGACAGACAGTGGCGGGATCACACGGTAAAAGTACTGACTGACATTTGAGTCATCCTAGCGTGGCCATCCAAAGACGGTAGTTGCATAGCAGAGATCCGTATCAGGATAGGTACAGCAACATCCGCAATGGCCAGGCTGGACAGGATATGGCGAAGTAACTCCATCAGCTTCACCATCAAGTACAGGCTTTACAAGTCCCTCATAGTGTCTATTCTACTCTACGGCTGTGAGACTTGGACACTGCTTGCAGACTCAGAAAAGAAAATCCAGGCCTTTGAGAACAAGTGCCTGAGGAAGTTGCTCCGCATCTCATACCGCGAGCACAAGACCAACGAATATGTACGGAGCATCGTCACTTCCCTGGTGGGCCCACATGAACCCCTTCTGGCAACCGTGAAACGGCGCAAGCTTGCTTGGTTTGGCCACGTGACCCGACACAACACCTTGTCCAAGACTATCCTCCAAGGCACTCTCGAAGGAAGTCGTCGGCAAGGTCGTCAGAGAAAGAGTTGGGTCGCAAACATAAAAGAATGGACCGAACTCGAGATGTCAGACTTGCTTGCCACCGCCCAAAATAGAACTCAGTGGAGAGCACTGTCTGTTGCTGCTGCCTTTCAGTCCCCCCAACGCCCAGTTCGGGCAAGGGACTGATGATGATGATGAGCGTGGCCACGGATAACTTGTCAGTCGTGACGACAGAGTAGTTTTCCCTAGCCACGCTACGATGAACGTCAGTAATCTGCTTAACCCTTTCACTGCCAGTGGAGGCTGATAGTGTTTTTGAATTTTTGGTAAATTCCACCTAAAAAATCCCCAGCCGTCAAAAACCAAGGAAGTTGGATACAATGTGGTTTCAGAAAGAGGCATAGAGGCAACTGCGGGTGCTCATGAAGATCTATACCTCTTGCAGTTGGTGTTAAATTTTATTTCTCGGCAGAGAGGGGGTTAATAATGTGCGAGTGTGTGAAACCTGCACAAACATTACGCCCATTCAGTGGGCCCGACGAGCTCAATGTACTTAATGTACTTAACTCCTTCAGCCCCGACACACCACAGTAAGACATGGATCGAGCATGATAGTTCAAGGGTGGTGCCAGAATAGCTTGGCGCCCATAGGCCCACCGCCCTTGAACTATCATGCTCGATCTGTCTCTAGAATTGTAATACAGTCCGCCTTTCGAGGGCAACTTCAAAATTTGGGGATTTCGGTACAATGTGTTATAGTGTGTAAGTGTGGTGGATGTGCGTGCGCTGTGGCGGCGCAGCGGTTGCCTCACATTTCAATACACTGAGCCCGTTACTGAGACCTCTATGATAACGCCCGATGCGTTGCCCTAGTTGTATACCACCACGGTACATTTCGCGTAGCGGTTTGTGTGAGCCGTGTCAAATGTTGTTTTTCAGCCTGCTCGTTCCCCAGCCGGCTTCCGGCTTTAACGGGAAAAAAAAAAATTATTGTGACAATCATAGTTTCAGGGAAATCGCGTATTTCCCATCAATCCCGCCAATCGGGCCAAAATCACGTGTTGAGAGAGAGAGAGAGAGAGAGAGAGAGAGAGAGAGAGAGAGAGAGAGAGAGAGAGAGAGAGAGAGAGAGAGAGAGAGAGAGAGAGAGAGAGACGGACTGAGAGACGGACTGAGAGACGGAGAGATGATGATGATGATGAATATTTATTTATTCAGGATAAAGCTATTAGGCAACTCAGTCAATGCCTGTCTTACAAGCTGTCCTGTAAACAAACAACATAACAGGAAAATAAACAGATCATGCAAATAATAACAATAATAATAAGAAGAAGAAGAAAAAGAAGAGCGGAAGAAAAACTACGGGAATAAAAACAATAGGTGAATTAATGAAAGGGAAAAAAATAGTATTGGAGTATTAAAGAGAGAGAGAGAGAGAGAGAGAGAGAGAGAGAGAGAGAGAGAGAGAGAGAGAGAGAGAGAGAGAGAGAGAGAGAGAGAGAGAGAGAGAGAGAGAGAGAGAGAGAGGCAACGAACGAACATTCCGGCAATGAACTTCAGTCATTGATTTTCTCTCTTCAGTGTCCGTAAAGTTTCATGTCTGTAACCCCTTTCCTGTCACTGTACGTACACTGCACGCACATTTTTCGTTTTATTTAACGACCAAAAGGCAAAACCGTCCCAAAAACTATGGATACAACTTATTGGTCTCAGCAAGAGGCATAGATCCTCATGAGCCCCCTCTGTCGCGGGGGCTCATGAGGATCTATTCTTTGTCTTGCAGTTGGATCGTGTTCAATTTTTTTCTCGGCAGTGAAGGGATTAAAAACCGGCTGTGTTCTGCTCGGTGCTCCCGCCGGGAGAGAAGAAGGAAAAGCCCAACGCGGAAATACTGAAGGAAATGATAGAAACCGAACTTGCTTCAAGTTGCTATGTTCGACACTGGAGGGAACGTGTATAACTTTTGTGCACTCACTTACCCCTTAGCCCTCAGTCTGAACCCAAAAAAAACCGGCACCCCAATCCGGCAGTAGTCAACTGAAGTCTCCACACCCAGTTGTTTGATTTGTCCGCGGCCAGCGGAAGGGCCGTTATGAAAGCTGCTTTGTTTTCCGTTCTCTCCAGTAGAGATAATTGTTTTTTGGGTTGAAAATCTGGAAAGCATTAGTTCATGACTGATCTCGGCTCTTTTGGGAAACCTGCCCCGTGCACTTAGCTTGAATGCTCCGTCCATGAGTTGTCCCGCGCCGCTCCTCAGCCGGCGGTGTGCTTGGCTCAAGTTATACCGTTATCTGAAATTACAGTGAAAAGAAACTGTGTGCTGGTATGTGATTTTGGACCTTACGGCCAAAGGCCGTAAGGTTCAAAATCACAGACCAGCACACACTGGATCCGCAGGAACAACATGATCACTGAGAGGGCCGCATTTGGCGGAAAGAGTGCTATAAAACGTGTTTATCCCATATTGCGCACGTGCTGCGCGCGCATGCAGGAACACGCAGACAAGATTAACCCGCGGCGAACGTGCCTTATAAAACCGGCGGACCGACAAGTAAACACAACGTTCCCACGAACAGACAGACACACAGCCGTTGCTAGTAGTGATACCGTTTCCGGCCGGCCCCCGCCAAAGATGATTATGTTCCCCTCAGCTTGCGTCAGACTACGGTGGATTTTCCGACCGAATGTCATCGTAGTGTACTGACCGCATCTGGCCGGAAACAACTGACACCGATGTCGACCAACAACTGAGACTCCGAAGCGTAGTTTCTCATGAGCCCCTGCCTTGCAGGGACTCATGAGAATCTACGTCTCTTGCAGGCGGATGTAAGGGGTTGGATAAGGAGCTGTTTTATCTATGTCCTCGCTATTATAATGAACCCACGCCTCGTAGCAAATTACAAGAAGAGGGAACTGTTTTGCGTTCGTACCGGCTTGTACTGATGTGTTGTTTTCGCTGAGTGCAGAGAGTGGCCGATGGGGCGGGTGGGTGGATCGGCGTTTTGGTGTATGAGATAATGAGAGTGAACAAAGCGCCGACAAAAGTTGATGCGCTGGCTAAACTCGGAATGACATCCTGCAAATGAGGGACGTGTAGCCGACTGACTTTAGTTATCAAGGAACATTATTTTCAATTTGCGTTCCGTTTGGGACTAAGTGAAATATATCTCTTTTCCTGCAGACGCTGTTGCACTGTTTTTATAAGTCTTTTCAAGTTAACCTGCCCGTTTGAAAGAACATTTCCTCTGGACTTGTGTTGAGTTTTATTGTATCTTTTTCCTATGTCATGCTTGTTTAGCTGTATATGTGTTTGTAAGGCGCTTTGAGCACACTTTGTGGGGATCCTTCACTATATATTAAAACATTTATTATTATTATTATTGATCTTGCCGTGCTCAAGATGAGACATAGATTCTCATGAGTCATATGTGTGTGTGTGTGTGTGTGTGTGTGTGTGTGTGTGTGTGTGTGTGTGTGTGTGTGTGTGTGTGTTTGTGTGTGTGCAAATCTGTGTGTACTGGTGATGAAGATGGTGGCCGGTGCCGAACTGAGAAATGGATGCCGCTGAGCCCGGCCAAAGCGACACCTTTAGTTTGACTGAGGAACACCTAGAACTGATTGAGCCTAACAAGACTTGAGATTCTCATGAGCCACTGCAACTGCAGGAGCTCATTTAACTCTATGTCTATTGCTGATTAATCCATTTAGCTCCGACGCACTACAACAGGAGATGGATCGGCCATGACAATTCGCGAGTAGTGCCAGATTAGCTTGGCGCCTCCTGGCGCCAAGCTAATCTGGCACTACCCTGGAATTATCATGGGCGATCCTTCAACTGGTACATAGTCGTTAGGTGACACCTACACTGACCATTTGCTAAATGCGGCCTGGGGATTAAAAGCGTTTTACATGAGTGAGCTTAGTCCTGCGGCAGCCACTAAAAAAGAAAAGGCACGATCACGTTATCAAGTTCCGCGTTTTGCAAACCATGACACACCGGATAGACGTTGATAAAAACATCACGGGTAGGCCAGAATCGCAGGCCGCGTTTCGAGGAAACCAGTGAATTAAAAGCCCGCGGTACAAACATGCGACTGATATTGGCATGTTTACGGTCCGGGCCTTTTATTAGTTGGTGTATGGGTCGTACCAACACGGATTCACAACGAATTATTTTGCGATTCGCGCCAGTTTTCGTCGAAACTAATGCAAGTAACTATGTCCGGTCTCTGAATCCCATTAGCCAGTCATGTTATCATACAATTATAATGTTTGTCTTGGGCCTACTGGACACAATGCTGCTACACGTTACGCCTTTGTCATGTCACCTTCCTCCTCCCCCCCCCCCCCACCCCCCAAAGTGTTCATTTCATTCATTCATTCGATTTGAATTTAACGTCCAATGGCACTAAAACAACAACAACAACAAAAACGACAAAAACAAAAAAAAAAGTGATCGAGGACGAGAGCCAAGTCTAAGTTTTTTTCTACCAGTAAACAAAAATCTTCGGGCCCACGACGACCGCAGTGGGCCCGCGCAGTGCGCGGGCCCATTGAGGCCGTCGTGGACCCGTACCGCTCCAAAGGGAAAACTTTATGGAGTGGGTACATACATTGATGCAATACAGTCAGGCTGTCTGACTAAGAATGCCTTAGGCAGCGGCCTACCTGTGACTTGAGATATTAGTTACGCCTATCACCCTTCCCAGGGTATATGTCGTCGACGAGAAACCTCCAGCGACTCCTGCCCTATGCTTCTCCTTCGATTTTACTCCAGGTGGTTCCCAGTCTCTTGATGTCTGCTTGGAGGTCTCGACGCCAGGTGTTTCTCGGCCTGCCTCTTTTTCTCTTTCCCTGGGGGTTCCATGACAATGCCTGCCTAATGATACTGGAAACTGGCTTTCTCAGACTGTGACCAATCCATCCCCTTCTTCTTCGCCCAATTTCATTCTCTGCTGTTATCTGCTGTGTTCTCTCTCAGAGTCTGATGTTGCTGATCTTCTCTGGCCAGTGGATTTTCAAGATTCTTCTAAGGCAACTGTTTATGAAGGTCTGTACTCTGTTGTCTGTGGTCTTTGTCAACCTCCAAGTCTCTGCTCCATATAGGAGAACTGCTTTTACGTTTGAGTTGAAAATCCGGACTTTGGTGTGTTGTGACAGCTCTCTGGAACTCCACACTTTTTCAACTGGATAAAGGCTGCTCTTGCTTTCCCGATTCGTGCTCTGACATCTGCGTCAGTGCCGCCCGTTTTGTCGATGATGCTCCTGAGATAGATAAAGGACTCCACCTCCTCCAACGGGGTGCCAGCAAGCAAGACTGGTTCTTCCCTGGTTGCGTTCAGCCTCATTGTCTTCGTTTTCTGCTTGTGGGTGGTGAGGCCCACTTGGGACGAGATGTCAGCAAGCCTCGTGGTCTTGTCCTGCATTTGTTGACGAGTGTGGGACAGTAAAGCCAAGTCGTCTGCAAAATCGAGGTCGTCAAGCTGTGCCCACGGTGTCCACTGTATTCCGCATCTTCTCTGCTCAGTGGTCCTCTTCATGACCCAGTCTATGGCCCGTAGGAAGAGGAACGGAGACGTCAAACACCCCATGCCTGACGCCGGTTCTGACCTGGAGCTCCCTGGTGAACTGCCCTTCGTGGATCATGCGACATGTCATGCCATCGTAGCTGCTCTTGATCAGGCAGACGAGCTTTGTGGGTACACCGTAGTGTCGTAGGAGTTTCCACAAAGTCTCTCTGTCCACGCTGTCAAATGCTTTCTCGTAGTCCACAAAGTTGCCGTACAGCGGGGAGCTCCACTCCAGAGACTGTTCCACGATGATGCGGAGAGTGGCGATCTGGTCTGTACATGATCGGTTTTTCCTGAATCCTACTTGCTGTTCTCTCAGCTGGGGGTCGACGGAGCTCTTCATTCTCTCCAGGATGACCCTGTTGAAGACCTTTCCTGGTTCTGACAGCAAAGTGATTCCTCTGTAGTTGGAACACTTATTGAGGTCGCCTTTCTTGGGAAGCTTAATTAGGTACCCTCCTTCCATTCAGCCGGCATCACCTCTTCCTCCCAGATCTTTCCAAACAGTGGGTACAGCAGCTGTACTGTTGTCTCTAGGTTTGCTTTTAGAGCCTCCGCTATGATGCCATCTGGCCCTGCTGCTTTGCCGTTCTTAAAAAAATGTCACTGCCCTTCTGATCTCTTCCCGGCTAGGTCTGTCACAGCTGATGGGTAGGTCAGTCTCTGCTGGCTGGATGTCTGGGGGGTCGGGTGGGGTGGGTCTGTTCAGTAACTCTTCAAAATACGTGGCCCATCTGTCGAGTTGGTCTGCTCTGTCGGCAATAGGCTTGCCTCCTTTGTCTTTTATGGGTCTTTCTGTATGGCCATACTTGCCCGACAATCTTCTGGTAATGTCGTAGAGCTGTTTCATGTTGCTGCTGCCTGCTGCCTGTTCTGCCTCAGCTGCCAGGCTGTCTATGTAGGCCCTCTTGTCTGCCCTGATACTTCTCTTCACCTTGCGGTTGGCTTCCGAGTATTCCTCCTGTGCCATTGCTTTGGCTTCTCTCGTGCGACTGTTGTTGACAACTGCTTTCTTCTGCTTCCTCACCTCTATCTTCTTCAAGGTCTGTGCCGACAGCCATTCCTTGTGATGGTGTTTCCTGAACCCTACAGTGTCTTTGCAGTTGAGTTCAGCGCCTCTCTAACTGCCTTCCACTGCTGCTCTGTGGTGGCCGCCTCCTCTTCATTTACTAGCTCCTGTAGCGCTTGAAACCTGTTGGACAGCACCAGTTTGAACTCTTCTCTCACTCCAGTCTCTCTCAGGAAGCCTACATTATAGCGCTGTCTTCTTGTTGTCTCAATGCGGCTTTTCTTTAACTTGAGCTTTATTCTTAAGGTAAGCAGATCTGAGGCGACATCCGCTCCCCTCCTCACTCGAAGATCTTGAAGGGATCTTCTAAATTTCTTGCTAATGCAGATATGGTCTATTTGGTTCTCTGTAGTATGGTCGGGTGAGACTAAACTTGCTTTATGTATTCTTCTGTGTGGGAAGATGCTGCCTCCAATGACAAGTCTGTTTAGAGTACAAAAGTCTACGAACCTCTCCCCGTTCTCACTCAACTCCCCTAGTCCATGTCTCCCCGTCACCTCTTCGTATCTGGTGTTGTCCTCCCCTATCAGTTTGGCATTAAAATCGCCCATGACGATGGTGATGTCTCGCGCCGCACATTTGTCCACAGCACTCTGGAGTCGGTCGTAGAACTCTTGTTTCTCTTCCGGGTCACTGTCATTAGTGGGCGCATAACACTGGATGACGTTCAGCTTGATCTTTTCCTGGTTCTAAAGGCTGCTGTGATAATTCTTAGCCCAAGAGGTTCCCAGCCCATCAGCGCTCTCTGTGCCACTGGTGACAGCATGAATGCTACATCTTCTGTATGGGAGGCAGTCTCCTCTTCATGTCCGGAATACAGAATCATCTCCCCACTTGTCAGCCTTTTCTGACCAGACTGCGTCCATCTGGCTTCACTGATACCTAGCAGGGCAAGGTTGCACTTTTGCATTTCCGCTGCTATCTGGGCGGCCTTCCCGCTCTGATACATGGTCTTGACATTCCATGTGCCCATGATTGTGTCCCTGGATAGAGAGAGGCGGCTCGGTCTTGTGGCTTCCGAAGACTTCCGGCTTTCACCACTTACTTACTTACTTACGCCTGTCACCCCTACCCGGGTATAGGCCGTCGACGAGAGACCTCCAGCAACTCCTGTCCTGTGCTTCTCCTTCGATTCTACTCCAGGTGGTTCCCAGTCTCTTGATGTCTGCTTGGAGGTCTCGACGCCAGGAGTTTCTCGGCCTACCTCTTTTCCTCTTTCCCTGGGGGTTCCATGACAATGCCTGCCTAGTGATACTGGAAGCTGGCTTTCTCAGACTGTGACCGATCCATCCCCATCTTCTTCGCCCAATTTCATTCTCTGCTGTTATCTGCTCTGTTCTCTCCCAGAGTCTGACGTTGCTGATCTTCTCTGGCCAGTGGATTTGCAAAATTCTTCTAAGGCAACTGTTCATGAAGGTCTGTACTCTGTTGACTGTGGTTTTTGTCAATCTCCAAGTCTCTGCTCCATATAGGAGAACTGCTTTTACATTGGAGTTGAAGATCCGGACTTTGGTGTGTTGTGACAGCTCTCTGGAACTCCACACTTTTTTCAGCTGGAGAAAGGCTGCTCTGGCTTTACCGATTCGTGCTCTGACATCTGCATCAGTGCCGCCTTTTTTGTCTATGATGCTCCCGAGATAGGTGAAGGACTCCACCTCCTCCAACGGGGGTGCCAGCAAGCAAGACTGGTTCCTCCCTGGTTGCGTTCAGCCTCATTGTCTTTGTTTTCTGTTTGTGAATGGTGAGGCCCACTTGGGACGAGATGTCAGCAAGCCTCGTGGTCTTGTCCTGCATTTGTTGATGAGTGTGGGACAGTAATGCCAAGTCGTCTGCAAAATCGAGGTCGTCAAGCTGTGTCCACAGTGTCCACTGTATTCCACTTCGTCTGTGCTCTGTGGTCATCTTCATGACCCAGTCTATGGCCAGTAGGAAGAGGAACGGAGACAGCAGACACCCCTGCCTGACACCAGTTCTGACCTGGAGCTCCCTGGTGAACTGCCCTTCGTGGATCACGCGACATGTCATACCATCGTAGCTGTTCTTGATCAGGCGGACGAGCTTTATGGGTACACCGTAGTGTCGTAGGAGTTTCCACAAAGTCTCTCGGTCCACACTGTCAAATGCTTTCTCATAATCCACAAAGTTGACGTACAGCGGGGAGCTCCACTCCAGAGACTGTTCCACGATGATGCGGAGAGTGGCGATCTGGTCTGTACATGATCGGTTCTTCCTGAATCCTGCTTGCTGGTCTCTCAGCTGGGGGTCAACGGAGCTCTTCATTCTCTCCAGGATGATCCTGTTGAAGACCTTTCCTGGTACTGACAGCAAGGTGATTCCTCTGTAGTTGGAACACTTGCTGAGGTCGCCTTTCTTGGGAAGCTTGATTAGGTACCCCTCCTTCCAGTCAGCCGGCATCACCTCCTCTTCCCAGATCTTTCCAAACAGTGGGTACAGCATCTCCACTGTTGTCTCTGGGTCTGCTTTCAGAGACTCCGCTGGGATGCCATCTGGGCCTGCTGCTTTGCCGTTCTTCAAAAATGCCACTGCTCTTCTGATCTCTTCCCGGCTGGGTCTGTCGCAGCTGATGGGTAGGTCGGTCTCTGCCGGCTGGATGTCTGGGGGGTCGGGTGGGCTAGGTCTGTTCAGTAACTCTTCAAAATACTCGGCCCATCTGTCGAGTTGGTCTGCTCTGTCTGCAATAGGCTTGCCTTCTTTGTCTTTTACTGGTCTTTCTGTATGGCCATACTTGCCTGACAATCTTCTGGTAATGTCGTAGAGCTGTTTCATATTGCCGCTGCCTGCTGCCTTTTCTGCCTCTGCTGCCAGGTTGTCTGTGTAGGCCCTCTTGTCTGCCCTGACACTCCTCTTCACCTCGCGGTTGGCTTCCCAGTATTCCCCCTGTGCCCTTACTTTGGATGCTCTCGTGCGACTGTTGTTGACAACTGCTTTCTTCTGCTTCCTCACTTCTATCTTCTTCAAGGTCTGTGCTGACAGCCAGTCCTTGTGATGGTGTTTCCTGAACCCTACAGTGTCTTTGCAGGTTGAGTTCAGCGCCTCTCTAACTGCCTTCCACTGCTGCTCTGTGGTGACCGCCTCCTCTTCATTTACTAGCTCCTGTAGCGCTTGAAACCGGTTGGACAGCACCAGTTTGAACTCTTCTCTAACTCCAGTTTCTCTCAGGAGGCCTACATTATAGCGCTGTCTTCTTGTTGTCTCTGTGCGGCTTTTCTTTAGCTTGAGCTTCATTCTTAAGGTAAGCAGATGGTGGTCGGAGGCGACATCTGCTCCCCTTTTAACTCGAACATCTTGAAGGGATCTTCTAAATTTCTTGCTAATGCAGATATGGTCTATTTGGTTCTCTGTTGTATGGTCAGGTGAGACCCAAGTTGCTTTGTGTATCCTTCTGTGTGGGAAGATGCTGCCTCCAATGACAAGTCGGTTTAGAGCACAAAAGTCTACAAACCTCTCCCCGTTCTCACTCATCTCCGAGCCTAGTCCCTGTCTCCCCATCACCTCTTCGTATCCGGTGTTGTCCTCCCCTATTTTGGCATTAAAATCGCCCATGACGATGGTGATGTCTCGCTCCGCACATTTGTCCAAGGCACTCTGGAGTCGGTCGTAGAACTCTTGTTTCTCTTCCTCGTCCCTGTCATTAGTGGGCGCATAACACTGGATGACGTTCAGCTTGAGCTTTTTCTTGGTTCTAAAGGCTGCTGTGATGATTCTTGGCCCAAGAGGTTCCCAGCCCATCAGCGCTCTTTGTGCCACTGGTGACAGCATGAATGCTACGCCTTCTGTATGGGGGGCATTCTCCTCTTCATGACCTGAATACAGAATCATCTCCCCACTTAACAGCCTTTTCTGGCCAGACTGCGTCCATCTGGCTTCACTGATACCTAGCAGGGAAAGGTTGTACTTTTGCATTTCCGCTGCTATCTGGGCGGCCTTGCCGCTCTGGTACATGGTCTTAACGTTCCATGTGCCCATGGTTGTATCCCTGGATAGAGAGAGGCGGCTCGGTCCTGTGGCTTCCGAAGACTTCCGGCTTTCACCACAGGACGTCATAAGTCTTCTGGTAGAAGAACCTTCCTCCTCCAGGAAAGGAATTACTGTTAGTCTTTTCGTCGGCGTTTTTGTAGCTATTTCCTTTTTTGCAGGGTGGGGAAGCTACCCCCACGCCCAACCCCCTTACTAGGAGGACCAGGGGTTTTCTGTCGGGGTCACCTTCCCTTAGACCATGTTGGTTCACGGCACCTTATTTCATTCGGTGCACCCCTCTCACGAGGGACCCCCTATCCACCACCCAGGGGACGCGCCTCAACGCCGTATGGTCCCAGCGCGAGGGGCTTTCACCACACGACGTCATAAATCTTCTGGTAGAAGAACCTTCCTCCTCCAGGAAAGGAATTGCTGTTGGTATATTCGTCGGCGTTTCTGTAGCTATTTCCTTATTTGCAGGGTGGGGAAGCTACCCCCACGCCCAACCCCCTTACTAGGAGGACCACGGGTTTTCTGTCGGGATCTCCTTCCCTTAGACCATGTTGGTTCACGGCACCTTATTTTATTCTGTGCACCCCTCTCACGAGTGACCCCCTATCCACCACCCAGGGGACGCGCCTCAACGCCATATGGCCCCAGCGCGAGGCCGGGGGGTTCATTATAAGTTATTGGTAAAAGGGGTTTGCTACAAGGACCCTTGAGGGCCTGAGGGAAGTCAAAGGAACCAATGTACCCCGAAGGCCTGAGAGGTACAATGGTTCCCTCGACCTCCCGAAGGCCTACAAGGGTCAGTGCAGCAAGCCCCTGCTACCAATAACGTATTTGTTTTCATTCCTGCACAATTTTCGTAAAAAAAATCAAGAAGGAATCTTCCGACCTGGATCACGCCAAAGTGACATGACTGACGTCAAATAAATATACATTTATACATAATAGACTTATGACGTAATTTAAAATCTTTCATGACGTTGCCATCTCCAGTAGTGTGCTTCTTGTTTCGAACAACACTAAGTAACTTTTTACTTTAGAACGTTTTGGTGATCTTTTATAGAATAAAACTCGCATCCACGATGCGTCACAAAGAGGGCTACAAGAAGTCTGCCATTTTTCGCTGCAAAGGTTTTGGTAGCTCGGTCATGTGGTATAGTTTGCACTAAAGGGATTGGTCGTGTGACGTAGGGATGAAAACAAACAAATATATATGCCGCTAATGCTCGTTTGGTTTTGTTACCTCTCTACTCCTCAAACTAAGTAAGAGGTGCGGGTAGAATGTGCTCGTGTGACGGACCACGGACGATGAAACCGGTTTTTGCGAGTTTTAAAACCGGCCGCCAGGGGTGGATCTGGGGGGGGGGGGGGGGTTCCAGGGGTTTCGGAATCCCTCCCCCTCCCAGACCGAAAATTCTTTAAAATGCTATAACAAAGTCTCTTTTAGGGGTGTTTGGATCCCGCCGCCCCCCCCCCCCTCTCTCTCTCTCTCTCCCCTCCCCCTCCCCCCCCCCCCCCCCCCCCCCCCCCGTTGTGTTTGATATTTTGGTGAATAGTGAGAGTCTTAACACGCACGCGTCTTCTCTCCACTCCCTCCCCCTTCGCTCCCCCCCCCCCACCCTCCCGCCACACACACTTTTAGATTTTTCGGTCCCTGGAAGCAAGGTCTAGCGTCGGGGAGGCCTTTTGTATCAGGTCAGTAGTAGGTCCTAAACAAAAAGTTGGAAACCTCCCCTCCTCCCTCGAGGTAACTGATCGGCCCCTGGGTCGCTGTCAGGGGTTCTAAGTCAGTAGGTTTCCTTGTCGGTGTGGCCGTGTTCCGCATAGCTGTACCCAGCGTTACCTGGCTGCTTTGTCCCCGATCACTACATCCCCCCCCCCCCCCACCACACACACACACACACACACGCACACTTAGACCGGAAGAATTTCTGTAGACCTGTTTACACTTTACCGACAAGTCAGTCAGTTAGTTATGTTATACAACTTCAGAACAACAAATACAATCAAACAACACTGGCAAACTACAAGTACCAATTAACCTACAACAGCCCGTCATCCAACCAGTCAGCCAACCAAACAAACAAGCAAACAATCAACGGCAACCGACAGACTCGACCGACCAAACAAACGGCAACTGCCGAATAAACGTCAGTTCCGCCATTTGGCAACGCCCATAATACACGTTGCCTACGCGTATAAGCCGCCACTCGGCGGACTGGCCGTAACCGGTACACGGTTCAGTAACTTGATGACGCATTCAGTTCCGTAGTCAAGATCTTTGTAGTAAAGTTTTCGGCGACCGACAAAGGCAGAGATATAATCCACAACTCGTATTACCGTTGTGACAATGATTACTGACGTTTCGCAACAAATTCAGGGTGGGCTAATCTTAAAACTGATTGCGTTTTGCATTCAGTCTGGACTGAGACAAGGTGACTTTTCCTATGTCTGTCATACGGCATGTACACACATTGTGCAACACTGAGCTGAGTGAGTCAGTGTCGCAACGACACGTGACTGATACAAACAGATGTAAACTCATTAAAAATATTTTCAAGTGGTGATTTCTTTTTCTCTAAAGCCACACCTGTAAACATATACTTACACGTTATTTCATATAAAATGTAAACCGCGTCAATTACTAAGCCCGTCACTGCTCCTCTCGGCCTTACGTGTGGAAATACATCAAGGGTAAATGGCGTGAGTGAGCTTAGTCCTGCGCCAGCCACTAAACAAGGTGCTCAGCACCTTGCTTAGTGGCTGGCGCAGGACTAAGCTCACTCATGCACCTGACCCGTAAGTGGACATTTCCTCCTTCAGGCCTATCTGTTAATCCATATCATACTGAGGCTAAAAGCTTCAAATTTGTACACTGCCAAAATTATGCCAGCTACATTATAGTACTTACGGATGAGGATATAGACCAATGGCTTTAGTTCAAGGGTGGTGCCAGAATAGCATGGCGCCTGGAGGCGCCATGCTATTCTGGCACTAACCTTGAACTATTTTTGGTCAAACTTATTTCACACACCGGTGTATTCCGAATGATAAGGGTTAATGGAGTCTGTAGAACCCTTATCACAAGCACAGACAGAAAAGGCACGATCACGTTATTAAGTTCCGGGGTTGGCAAACCATGACACACGATAGACGTTGATAAAAACAGTCACGGGTAGGCCAGAATCGCAGGCGCTTCGAGGAATCCAGTGAGCCCCGCGCGGTAGAAACTTGACATGCGACTGATATTGCATGTTTACGGTCCGGGTTTTTATGAGTTTTGCGTATGTATGGGTCGTACCAACACGGATTCACAACGAATTATTTTGCGATTAGCGCCATTTTTCGTCGAAACTCATGCAAGTATGTCCGGCCTCTGGGGTTCCCATTAGGGAGTCATGGTATACAATTATAATGTTTGCCTTGGGCCTACTGGACACAATGCTGCTGCTCGTTATCCTTCGTCATATCACCTTCCTCCCCCCTCCATTCATTGATTCGATTTGAATTTAACGTCCAATGGCACTTAAAAAAAAGAAAAAGTGATCGAGGACGAGAGCCACTGAAGTCTAAGTTTTTTTTCTACCAGTAAACAAACGTCCTCGGGCCCACGACGACCGCAATGGGCCTGCGCAGTGCGCAGGCCCATTGCGGCCGTCGTGGGCCCGAAGCCTGTTTGCTACTGACTGGTTCCTCTCCTGTAAGTCTTCTCAGTTACTCCTGGTTCGCAACAACAGAATAAACGGCGTGACTGATGTAATCTGAGGCCGGCGCCAAGCTATTCTGGCACCACTCGTCAAGTTGAACTCAAATGCTTGATCCGTCTCGTAATCTGTAATGTAACATTTATAGGACAATAGGTAAATTAAAACAAAAGTATCCTCGGGATGTAACGAGTTAATAAACGGTACCAAACACCAGTACGGAACAACCAGTTTGGCAAGGATTATTCCATTTTCCTGTAACTGTGAAAAGGGGTGCCAGCGTTACGGCGTTTACTGCAGTGACCGTGTCCCGAGCAAAAAAATAATTACTGACGGTAAAGCGGACAGGCCGCATCGTGTGCTTCGGCTTACAATCTGTGAAGAGGGGGTAGGAGTGGTGGGGGTAGGGGGGGAGGGGGAAGGAAGGTGGTCTGTAGGCCCCCGTTAAATCCTGCCCCGCATTTGCAACCGGCATAGAGCTTTAGGAACCCCGGCATGCAGCCGCAGGGGCTCCTGAGGATCTATTTGTCTCGGCGCTGGCAAGAATCAGATGATTTACTTGTCTGCTTCGGTAAGGGGGAGGTTTCAGTCAATGGTTTTGCCATATGGCTTGCATGGAATTCGGGACCCATCTGGTTTGAAAGCTTACACAAAATTGCGTCTATTAGTCTGCTAAAACAGTGGACCGTGACTGAACGTGCGAAGTCGGGGTCAGTTGCATGAGTGAGATTAGTTCTGCGCCTGCCACTAAGCAAGGCCGTGCTCCACTCTAGCCGAGCACCTTCCTTTGTGGCTGACGCAGGAGTTTGCTCACTCATGCATCTGGCCCCCAGACTCTTAGACTGAAGAAACGGAATAGAAAGGGTTCCAGCCAGGAAACTACATTTTACATGAGGCTACAGCCATTTCAGGTTCACTGGGATTTGTTCCCATAAAACGGGTGTGTAACAGAAAGTGTCGTTGTCAGTCCGCACACGTTGCGAACGGACGTAACACGGACCGGCGTAATAGTTGTGAACTGGTCTGCGATTTTAGACTCTACGGTTCCACAATCACAGAACTACACACGATCGGGAAACGTAGATGTGTGCATGTTAGGCGGGGCCTATTTTACTAGTAAAAGACATTGAGGGACATTTCGAGCCGCTGCTCAAACCGAATGGGTCAGCCTCTTGCCGCAAAAGCAAACAAACTGACTGAAAAAGGTCGATGTTCACTGAGGTTTCCGTCTGGCACTAAACGCTAAGCGATAGCTGATGTATACAGCTTCTGGGACAGCTGCTTATAACAGCAGAACAGCTCAGTCTAACTGACGTTAAGTGACTGGAACCTGTAGCTTACTTTACACACTTTCCTGTGGCCGTACCCCGAGTGCGCTTGTCGTAGAAAAGAATGTGTAGAGTTCCTCAACTCTCGGTGTGCTGGATTTGGATTCTAGGATTGTGTCAAGCATACGGATATATATCCCCGGCGACCGAATGGTATACATGGAACAAAACAGCGGTTTCCGCCGAGTATTATCTGGCCGGCTACGGGCCCATTGTTTGTGGTGTAGACAAAGAAAAGTACAGAGATGAGGAAAGTAACAAGTTTTGTTGCTACAGCATGCAGACTTTCCCCTGTACCTGTGAGGACTGGTGTCAGAGTTACGGCGTATGCTGCAGTGACCGTGTCCCGGGCAGAATGACCCAAGCCTGGGATGAGACGGGGTGTTTGGAGACCGCGGAGGCGGATCGGATCTATACTATGGTCAGGTGTCCACAGTCGTGGAGCGAAGGAAACATCAGGCAGGCGTGTGAGACTGGTCAGGGGAAATACATGGTGGACGAACCGGTCACTAATCTGGACACTGGGGTCACGTACAGGAACGAGTTCTGCGCCCAGTGTCACGGGGTGGGACATTACACTATATGGGCATTCAACGTTACGTGTTCCCACTTCCAGTACGTCTTTAAGGCCAGGTCCAGTGAAGAGTTTCTAGACATGGCATTTCAAGATGACAGCAAGTGCACACCAAAGATAGTACCTCCGGAAAAGTTTACACCCAAGGTATGTCCAGGCAAGCAATGGTTCTCTGTTGTGGACAGGTGCAATGTGACGGGAGGCTGGGCAACAGAAGATTACGATGCTGAGTTGGAGAAAAACTGTCTTTTGTACAAGAGCCTGGTGCTGAGGGTTCGATACAGTTTTGATACATATCAGAATCTGTTCTGCGCCATCTGCAACGGAGACATCCCTAATCGCTACGTGTCTGACGTCTTGTCTATGGATTTACCTCCTGATCCAGAGTTAACATTTTTACATGGTAGCTCTAGACGCGGCCACCCCCCACTGTCTTTGCTGCTGGGACTGGGGACACGAGCCGTAGACAGTGATTTAGATGACTTCGGGCACGGGTGTTCTGGGGGACAGTGGCGGGACCACACGGTAAGTAGCGCGAGCAGTAACTGAAGTCTAATCTCTTGTGCCGGTGTGCGGTCTGTGATTTTGGACCTTACGGCTCTAGAGCGCTGTGCGCGGGCCCACTGCGGCCGTCGTGGACCTGAAGACGTCGGCGACTGCCAGGCCGGGTTAGTAAAACATCCGATGTTGATCCACTGCAGATGATTAGTTCAGTGTTGGTGGGAGGCTGGCGCAGAAAGCGGTCCGTGCGCCTGCCAACTTTGGCTTTTGTCGCCCGCCCGAGGGACTTTGGGAACGAAGAGGGCTGGGGGCTGGGCCGGTGAGGGTACTCATGATCAGTTACTAAAAACCCTGGAAGGCCATGGGGGGGGGGGGGTTGTTTGGGGGAAGAGGGGGATCCTTCCTTCCTTCCTTTTTTTCAAATCTAGGTCGATCTTGTTTAGGTCTTACCTACGGAGACATATGCAACGAAGTGTTTCCGATGACTCGAATGATGTCGACTTTCCGCTTTTGCTCGTCAGAATTCATATTTGGGCCTAGCTGTCAAACGGCTGTGTTGAGCTCTCATGCCAAGCATAGAAAGAAAAATCATGATGCCATTTATCTGTGTAAAAATAGCTAATCTTGATATACAATTGTAATGTGTGCATTGAGCCTATTGGACATCATGCTCCTGCTAGTTATGCACTGGTCATACTCCTGCTTGAATCCTTCCCCTCCCCTTCCCTCCCGATCCCCCCCACCCCTACTCCACCCAACCCGCCTTCACTGCCGAAAAAAATTCCTCACGATCCCACTGCAGGAGACAAAGATCCTCATGAACCCCCGCGACTGCTGAGATCAATTTGTATACCTTGACTGCCGAGAAGAAATAAACACGATCCAACTGCAAGAGGCATAGATCGTCATGAGCCCCCGCGACTGCGGGGGCTCATGAGGATCTATGCCTCTTGCTGAGATCAGTTTGCATCAATCCTTCTTGGGCGGTTTTGGCCTTTGTCGTTGAGTGAACCAAGATTTCAGAAACAAACATGCACGCACAGTTGGCAGGGAAGGGGCTAAGTCGGTTATTTTTTTTCCGACGCTGGTTGAGCCATGCCTCTCTTGTAAATCTTCCCACCCAATATCAGCTGATCCCTTTATTTCCGGCACTAAGGTCATACCGGTCAGGTTTTCACACGTCTGGTACGAATACTACACAGGTGATAGGTTTGTTTAGTTGTTGTGCTTATTTATACAAGGCGCACGATTTTCCCGCGGCCATGTATTACAAAGGCTCAGTTCATGTGTGTTGATAGGGGTTGTGCAGTCACCGCCGCACTTTTGACTGCTTCGTCGCAATGCCACATAACGATCGGATACTGAGGCAGGGTGAAGTGAGAGCGACTCAACTGTGGCACCCCCTCCCCCCCTCCCTTAGAGGAGAAAGGTATATAATGTTGATTCTAAGATTGAAACCCTTTCAAAAGGTTGTTGCGTAACTGAATAAATTAAAGTATGCCTGGCCTCTTGTTACGCAAAGTGATGGTGATAATAATAATAAATAATAATAATAATAATAATAATAATAATAATAATAATAATAATAAGAAGAAGAAGAAGAAGAAGAAGAAGAAGCAGAAGAAGAAAAAGAAGAAGAATTGCTTAGAAATGTAAAAGGTGGAACACTAAAAAACACAACAAATACTAATATGCAATAAATAAAACTCATTCGCGTAACACATTCGAACCCTCATACACTGAGCGACATAAAAAAAAAAACAAGACAAAGATTTGCCGGTCGATATTTTGCAAACGGCTTAACATTTTGAAAATCTGGTTTCGACACAGTAAAGTATTTGTAGTCCTCTTAACAGCACGCTGACCTGCATTGTCAATTGTGTCGTATTTACCCTATGACCCGGCAACGTTACCTACCACTAAAATTTAAAAAAAAATCACTCGAGCTCAGTTTGACCGAAATGAACTCGAGAGATTTATTTTGCGTAAGGGAAAGTCAGGCATACTTTAATCTATACATAAATGGCTGGTGTCGAGAGCACTCGTGTTGTACGGGGAATAACGCATAATTATGGAATACTACACACATAATTATTTTCTCGTTAAAGTGTCTAACTGATGTGATGTTTGCAGGTTTGTTGTAACACGCTTACTGTGACTCACGTAATCAAATCAGTGAATTATATGTTCATACGTTTTGCAGTAGAAAACTATGAATATTACCTTTGTTACTTAATTAGCTGTATATTTTTTTTTCTTTCAATGTTAACAAATATACTATGATAGGCCTACAAACCAAAAATGACATTTCAGCCCGACGTACGTTTCCCAAATTTTGGAGGCGTCATCTAATGACTATGCACCTGTTGCAGGCGTTGGATCGACTATGATAATTTAAGGGTAGTGCCAGATTAGCTTGGCGCCGACAGGCGCCAAGCTAATCTGGCACTACCCTTGAATTATCATGGTCGACCCATCTCCTGTTGTAGTGCGTCAGGGCTGAATGGGTAATATGTTCGTTTTCCAGTTCTGCATTGAAAATGGGCGTGGGCATTGGTAGTAACCGGACAAATCAGTGCTGATGTGAAACCGCTGCTCTTTCAGTTTGTAACCGTCCTATTTTCATAGTTTGCCAGAAATAAGGCTTACGAATCGACATAATTATACACCATATATGAGTAAGTTGCTGAGAAGGAAAACTTGACAAATCACATGTTTCTTGTTCACACGGAAAACTCACGTTACAAAACTTCCGTATAGCTGCACGAAAGTATACTGTATGCATTGTATACTTAACCCATTCAGCCCTGACGCACTACAGCAGGAGATGGGTCGACCATGATAATTCAAGGGTAGTGCCAGATTAGATTGGCGCCTGTCCATCTTCTGCAACTGATAGTCATTAGATGACGCCTCCAAAAGTTGGGAAATATGGCCGTCGGGCTGAATGAGTTAAGTCTACTCCTATTGCAGGTTGCGAAGATAGATAGCAAAAGTGTCACAATGACTGCAAACACCAACTAACTAAAGACGTGGGTTATCTTGGGGTACTTAGTGACGGTAAAGCTGTGAATGGACTGAACAGTCCGCATAGTGTGCTCGCAATCTGCGACAAGGATGGGCCTGTAAGGGTCTGTATCCCCTGCGGGTTTATTTGCAAGAGACATGGATCCTCATGAGCCCCTGCAAACGCAGAGGCTTGTGAGGATCTGTGTCTCTTGTTCCCAAAAATCAGTCTGATGTACTTCTGTGCCGCTGAAAGGAATAGGTTTGAGTTCATGGATTTATCACACGGCTTCCTTGGAATTCGGGCTTACACATCTGGTGTGAAAGCTTACACAATGTTGCGTTTAGTTGGACTACTGTTCAAACCTGACACAATATTGCGTTGGACTACTTACTAGTCTGCTAAGAAGGAAGATTAAGCGTGCGATGGATCTCACACATGAGGACATGGTCCAGCAAGATAATTACATGCACTCGACAAGCCCCTCAGCCGTTTCGGCAGGAGTTTATTGGGATCCGGCTCTCCCCAGACGGACACACTGACCTCAAATAAGAGTCATTCTCAGTTATCGAAAGTGCCGGTGCAGTCCGCCGCACAAGTTGCAAACTGACATAAACGCAGACACGATTTTGGTGAGAAGGGCTTTGATAATGTTGGACCCTACGGCTAAAAAAAAAAAAAATAAATAAAAAATAAAAAAAATCACCGGCGGACCAACACAAAATCGGTTAACGTAGATGTGTGCCGGTTGTCGCCAAGAGGTCTGAGCCCAGTAAGCAGAAGACCCTCGAGCCGACGTCGGCCGCAGTGGGCCCACGCACAGCTGTGCGCGGGACCACTGAGGCTGACGTCGGCCGGCCGAGGATCATTGCTTAATCGGGACCATCATTGTTTCAAGGCGACTCGAAATGGCTGTAGGTCTCTTGTAGGGAAAGAAAATATCAGTATTAATGCCTCACTGAGGGTGCTGTCTGGCTCGTGAATACTAGAATCTAGTTGCTATACGCAGCCTCTCTTAACACTGAGTTGCTTAGTAATTTGCGGAAAATGTCCGTGCTCAAAGTGAAGAGTCTTACACCAGTATAGCTTACTTGACACACTTTGCCGGCTGGGGGCCTGCCAGGGGTGCTGTTCAATCGCCGCAGACGGTCTGCGTTTGTTTTTGGAAAAGCCGACACGATCTAAGGATGAACAGAATGTGCAGAGTTCCTGTTGTACAACTCTTAGTGTGCTGCTGGATTGGGATTCTAGGAGTGTGTCAATTATACGGATATGTATTATTGTCGCCCGAACCGTATACATGGAACAAATTAGCGGTTTCCGCCGAGTATTATCTGGCCGGCTACGGGCCCGTTGTTTGTGGTGTAGACAAAGAAAAGTACAGAGATGAGGAAAGTAAAAAGTTTTGTTGCTACAGCATGCAGACTTTCCCCTGTACCTGTGAGGACTGGTGTCAGAGTTACGGCGTATGCTGCAGTGACCGTGTCCCGGGCAGGATGACACAAGCCTGGGATGAGACGGGGTGTTTGGAGACCGCGGAGGATCGTATCTACGCCATGGTCAGGTGTCCACAGTCGTGGAGCGAGGGAAACATCAGGCAGGCATGTGAGACTGGTCCGGGAAAATACACGATGAATGAACCGGTCACTAATCTGGACACTGGGGTCACGTACAGGAACGAGTTCTGCGCCCAGTGTCACGGGGTGGGGCATTACACTAAATGGGCATTTAAAGTAACGTGTTCCCACTTCCAGTACGTTTTCAAGGCCAGGTCCAGTGAAGAGTTTCTAGATATGGCATTTCAAGATGACAGCAAATGCAAACCAAAGATAGTACCTCCGGAAAAGTTTACACCCAAGGTATGTCCAGACAAGCAGTGGTTCTCTGTTGTGGACAGGTGCAACGTGACGGGAGGCTGGGCAACAGAAGACTACGATGCTGAGTTGGAGAACAACTGTCTTTTGTACAAGAGCCTGGTGCTGAGGGTTCGATACAGTTTTGAAACATATCAGAATCTGTTCTGCGCCATCTGCAACGGTGACATTCCTGGTCGTTACGTGCAGGACGTCTCGTATTCTGTACTTCCTGAGCAACGGTCGAAAATTATACGTCCCTACGGCCATCCTCCGCTGTCCTTGCTGCTGGGACTGGGGACACCAGTTATAGACAGTGATCTGGACCAACACAGGCACGGATGTTCTAACGGGCAGCGGCGGAACCACGCGGTAAGTGGCGCGGACCGTGAAGACAGTATTAATGTGCTGGTCTGTGATTTTCCACCTTTAGGTCCAAAATCACAGGCCAGCACGCATTTGGCCAATCCAACCCCTGGAACCGTTATGCTATACTCACTCAGCGGCAATAGTCCTCGGCACTTATCGTCACATACCTTGCGACTTTGAGAAATGTTGAATGCATCTTAACGCATTCGCGGCCAGCCGCATAAGTATGCGACTGGCCGCGAATGAGTTAACTCAACTCAGTCGCTCAGTGTACCGTTACTAGCTGTTTCTTCCCACCAGGCATTGTGCTAGCAGAACACATACACATTGGTTTTTCGCTTATTGCCGCACAACCTCTGGCCTCGTTTACAGTGCCTCATTCAGCATCTCTTTCCTTCAAAAAACAAAACAAAACAAAACACTGATTTATATGCACCTCTGCAGCTGCTGGTGCTCAAAGTAAATACGTGTCTCTAGCTGAGCGAGGCTGGCTCCGTTTCAGTATGGTGATATATTATTTAGTTGGGGTTCAGTTAAGAAGACGATTATGGGTACTGTATTAGTTTGCCTTTGTTAGTAGGGTTGTTTTAGTTGGAAAATATGTTGGTACGGCGTCTGTTTGGCAGACTGCCCAAAGCCTGCTAAGAAATGTGAGTCAGGTGTTTGGTGAGAGCGACTGAACGCAAAGGTAGTTTACACATTCTTTCTTTTCTGGGGCGCAGTCGAGACTACCCAACTGCAAGATACCTAGACCCTTCTGAGCGGCCCCCTCAGAAGCGGGGGCTCATGAGGGTCTATGTATCTTGCTGGACATATTCACGTCATTACGATCGTGCATATGCGGCCGAGATAGCTTATCTGGCGGTGAATCAGCAATGGTTCCAGAGCGGATGTCTGGCATTCATGGCAGTGCAGGCGTGGGACTTTCGTCAAGATAACGTCTGTGCCGCCGGCCGCGAAGGGGTGGACTGACCTAACCTGTTTTGAAGCAGGTTAATATTCAGTTTTGCTGCTATGCGGAGCAATAGTCAACCGTAGACAAACTAACATCCAGAGTTGAGCAAACGAGGAACAGACAGGTGGTGGTAGTGAGGGGGGTGGGGGCATATAATTATTGAATACTTCCCCCTCCCCACCCCCCACCCCCAGGGGAGGGGGTTGGAAGGGGGAAGTATTCAATAATTATATATATATAAGTGGATAGGTCGCATAAATGATGGCGCTGCACCGCGGCGACACTGACGTCTTCCCCGTGGAAGGCAGCCCTAATTCCCCTCACTGGACAGTAAAGTTGTAAAATAAAAAGAAGACTGTGACAAAGGGAGGTAAAGATTGGAGCGAGGTGAAGCACAATGTGTGACGTGCAAAGTAGTCATTTGTTTCCACCCTCCCAGTCGGTTTATTTTATTTTTAAAATTTCGTTTTGTAGGAGAGTGTCGTATTGGAAGTTACTCCCCCCAAAGATTTCAAGCACCATTAATTGTCTTTTTTCCGCAGTCCTACGGTTTACTTTATGTTTAGGCACGTTTTTTTTTTATAATTAAAAAAAAAAGTGTTTACAGACATTGCAGTGTGTGTGTGTGTGTGTGTGTGTGTGTATGTGTGTGTGTGTGTGTGTGTGTGTGTGTGTGTGTGTGTGTGTGTGTGTGTGTGTGTGTGTGTGTGTGTGTGTGCAAGGCCCTTTGTGCTTGCAATCTTTGGAGTAGATCCAGTACAAACCAAGTAATGTTTTTATTATTTTTTTAAAAATGCTGCTGTTGCCACTGTTGCTACTCCTATGACTGATGATCGCCATCGTCGTTATCCCCTGCCAGAGACCGCGAATTTCGCGTCTGAAGCGTATGAACACTGACCGAATTCGAGTGAAGAACACAGATCTAAACGCCCCCTCCCCCACCCCCCCCCCCCCCCACCCCCGCCCCTCGAGAAAAAAAAGCAACCCAAAAACCCGTAGAACTAACAAGAGACATAAATCCTCATGAGCCCCCGTCGAATTAGAGATGCATCGTATTAGCTCTATTAGACATTTCCTTACCTCCGAGGCTACAAAAAGTCTGGTTTGTTCATTTGTTCTGTCTCGCATTGACTATGCCAACTCACTCTTAGTCTGGATGCCCGTAGTATCTATTTGATCGGCTCCCTCTCTTGGCTTGACTTCGCGAACGAAGATTTTATAGGAGTTGCCCACGACGTCTGCAGGCTTGTTCGTGGCTGCGGAGGCCAATCCGAGACAGGCAGGTTCGACCGCAGTGGCTGCAGGGGAAGGTATGGCCGGGGTTCTGAGCTGCGGCATCTCTGTTTTTTCTCCTGAGCCGCTTGTCCTTAAGGCTAGCTCTGTGAGAGTCCTCAAAGGAGACAGCTGCCTTGTAAATGGTGGAGCGCCAGGTGTCACGGTCCGCAGCAAGCGAAGACCACTGGTGGTGGTCGATTTGGCAGGCACTAAGTGACTTCTTGAGACAGTCTTTGTATCTCTTCTTTGGTGCCCCTCTGTCACGGTGTCCAGTAGCAAGCTCGCCGAACAGGGTGATCTTTGGTAGGCGATGATCCTCCATCCTGGAGACATGCCCCGCCCAGCGGAGCTGTGTCCGCAGCAGCAAAGCCTCGATGCTCACAGTTTCAGCCTGTTCAAGGACCTCGACGTTGGTGACATAGTCACTCCAGTGAATGCCCAGGATGGAACGCAGGCAGCACTGGTGGAAGCGTTCGAGGAGTCGTAGTTGGCTGCGGTAGAGGGCCCAGGACTCGGAACCATACAGCAGGGTGGTGAGGACCACAGCTCTGTACACGCTGATCTTGGTGCCTGTTTTCAGCTGTTGATTGTGCCACACCCGCTTGAAAAGTCGCCCGAAAGCGCTGTTCGCTTTTGCCAGCCTGCTGTCAAGCTCCTTGTCCAGCTTGGCGTCCGACGTGATAATGCAGCCAAGGTAAGTAAACTGGTGCACTGACTTTAGATCAGACTCGCCAATGGTGATGTGAGGAGGGCGATACACTGTCTTGGGTGCCGGCTGATGGAGGACCTCTGTCTTTTTCAGACTGACCTCGAGTCCAAAGAGCTGGGCAGCATCTGCGAAGCAAGACGTGATGCGCTGCAGGGCTCTCTCTGTGTGTGCAACGAGGGCAGCATCATCAGCAAAAAGCAGCTCACGAATCAGTTGGTCTAGGGTTTTTGTGTGGGCCTGCAGTCGTCTGAGGTTGAACAGGCTGCCATCGAGACGATACCTGATGTACACTGCATCGTCATCATCAAGGTCCACTGTGGCCTGCTTCAACATCATGCTAAAAAAGATGGTGAAGAGGGTCGGTGCCAGCACGCAGCCCTGCTTTACGCCGTTGAGAATAGGGAATGGTTCTGAGAGATCATTGTTGAGTCTGACCTGGCCTTGCTGGTCCTCGTGTAGCTGGACAATCATGTTGAGGAACTTTGGGGGACAGCCAAGTCGCTCCAGGATCTGCCACATGCCTTGCCTGCTCACAGTGTCGAACGCTTTTGTTAGGTCGACAAATGTTACGTACAGCCCTTTGTTCTGCTCGCGGCACTTCTCCTGTAGCTGTCTCAGCACAAAGACCATATCGGTGGTGCTCCTGTTTGCTCTGAAGCCACACTGGCCCTCTGGGAGTTGGTCTTCAGCGATGGCAGGTACCAGCCGATTCAGGAGCAGCCTTGCAAGGATTTTCCCAGCAATGGACAGGAGGGTAATTCCCCGATAGTTGGAACAGTCAGACTTCTCGCCTTTGTTCTTGTACAGGGTGATAACGACTGCATCACGGAGATCTTTTGGTAGTGTTCCTTCCTCCCAGCAGCAGAGAAAGAGGTCATGGAGCTTGTTGTGCAGTGCTGTGCCTCCATGTTTCCAGATCTCTGGCGGTATTCCATCAATGCCTGCTGCTTTGCCACTCTTGAGCTGGTAGATGGCTGTGAGGGTCTCTTCAGCGGTGGGCGGTTCGTCCAATTCAACCTTTACTGGGAGGTGTGGGATTTGTAGGACGACTGCTTCTTGAACAGTGCGCTCAGCGCTGAAGAGGCTCTGAAAGTATTCCGACCAGCGGTTCAAGATGGAGGTATTATCTGTGAGGAGTGCCTGGCCATTCGCGCTTCGCAGGGGACTTTGTACCAGGTGCCTGGGGCCATACACTGCTTTCAGTGCTTCGTAGAAGCCCCTGTAGTCACCATTGTCAGCACAAAGCTGGGTCCTCTGTGCAAGTCTGGTCCACCACTCATTCTGGAGATCTCTGAGCTTGCGCTGGAGACTGCTGCAGACGAGGCGGAAGGCAGACTTCTTCACAGGGCAGGAAGGCTGGGCTAGGTGGGCCTGATGGGCGGCTCTTTTTTTTTGCTAGGTGTTCCTGGATCTCTACATCGTTTTCGTCAAACCAGTCTTTGTTCTTCTTTCTGGCGAAACCCAAGACTTCTGCAGAGGATTTTGTAATAGCAGTTTTCAGTTGTTCCCAAAGTGTTTCAGGGGAGGAGTCTACTGGGTCCGCTGTGTCTTTGAGCCTGCGCTGTAAATCTGTCTGAAAGGCAGCTTTCACATCGTCACGCTGAAGGCTGGCAACATCAAGCTTTTTCTTGGGGGGCCCCCATTTCTTGGGTTTTGGCCTGAAGTGGAGCCTGAGTTTGCAGCGGACAAGGCGGTGGTCAGTGTGGCACTCTGCGCTGGGCATCACTCTGGTGAGGAGGACGTCACTGCGGTCCCTCTGACGCACTAGGACATAGTCGATAAGGTGCCAGTGTTTGGAGCGAGGATGCATCCAGGTGGTCTTTCGACTGTCCTTTTGCTGAAAAGTAGTGTTAGTGATGACCAGTTGCTGCTCCGCACAGAACTCCAACAGTAGGCGGCCATTGTCATTGCAGTTCCCCACGCCATGCTTGCCGAGGACTCCTTTCCAGGCTTCAGAGTCCTGGCCCACTCTGGCGTTGAAGTCGCCAAGGATGATGACTTTGTCGTCTGCAGGGGTACTCTGTAGGAGGCTGCGCAGGTCAGTGTAAAATTTGTCCTTTTCAGCAGGCTCTGCCAGGAGGGTTGGGGAGTACACACTGAGAAGGGTGACGTGTTGCTGGTGTCTCAGTGGGAGGCGCATGGACATGATGCGGTCTGAGTGGCCCGTTGGTAGGTTTTCCAGCTTAGTCGCAATGGATGTCTTGACCATGAAACCCACGCCTGAGAGCCGTCTTTCTGATGCAGGCCTGCCTGACCAGTAGAGGGTGTACCCAGCACCAAGTTCTTGGAGGCTGCCTTCGTCCGGAAGGCGTACTTCGCTGAGCGCGGCGATGTCGATGTTTAACCTCCGCAATTCATGGGCAATGAGGGCGGAGCGGCGTTCAGGGCGTCCGCTGTCTGCTTTGTCGAGCATGGTTCGGACGTTCCAGCATGCTACGTTGAGTCCGGTCGTGGTCGTCATGAGAGTGGATCCGTTATTCTTTCTTGTTTTTTGACCGCAGGAGAAGATGCCCGTTGACCGCGGCTAGCCAACTGGGGTTGCGAGGGGACGAGCTTTGGTTAGGCCACCTTTTCTAGGCCCCTCTCCGTGTGGAGCAAGCAGTGCTGTCCCTAGAGAAGGCTGCTTGGTCGTTCAGGGTGTGCCGAGTGATGTTGTCATCCCCAGGTCAACATCAGGCGACCAATATCCTGAACCGCCTGCATGCAGGTTTGAGACTGCGGCTTCCAGTGACATCTTTCACCTGCCGTTTCGCCCCTCGCCCGTCGCTACAGGACTTGGAATGGTCAGTGTCATGGTCCGTGGACGTTTCCTAAAGCCTGCGCGGTGGAGCTTTTTGGTGGAGTGCAGTGTGCGCAGTACTGGCCCCACCCTTTAAACCCTTGGTTCATCTGCCATGGCCTAGCAAGCTGGGACGATGGCATCGAGGTCCTCGGGTCGTAGGTTTTATATCAGACTGTCCTTGTCCTAGTCTCTGGCTCAAAAGCCTTCCCCGGAGACACGGGGGCTTTGATGTCAGGGGTTTCCTCCCTTAGCCTTTCCGCAGCCAAGCGGCCAGGCCTGCAAGGCAGCAGGCGACTCGTGGAGGGCGGGGTCGTCTATGTCCATTGATCGGCTCCAGAGAGTCCAAAATTCAGCCGCACGTCTGGTCATGAAAGCAAAAAAGTCAGACCATTTCTCCCCCATCCTGCACGTTCTCTACTGGTTGCCGGCGAAGGAGAGAGTTGCGGAACACTATACGTTATTGCTTTCAAGGTTTTTGCTTCACGGACCGTTCAGTAGGCCTGAGGGAGGTCAAAGGAACTATTGTACCCCGAAAGCCGAAGGACTGAGGGGTACAATGGTTCCTTTGACCTCCCGAAGGCCCAAGGGTCCGTGCAGCAAGCCCCTGCTACCAATAACGTATTTGTTTTCATTCCCCAACTATTGTCGTAAAAGAAATCTAGAAGAAATCTTCCGACCTGGATCGCGCCAGACATGACTGACGTAAAAGGAATATATATTGATACATAATAAACTTACGACGTAATTTAAAATCTTTTATGACGTTGCTATCTCCCGTAGTGTACCTGTTGTTTTGAACAACGCTAAGTAACTTTGTACTTCACAACATTTGGTGATCTTTTATAGAATAAAACTGGCATCCAAGACGCGTCAGAACAAGAGGGCTACAAAAAGTCCGCCATTAGTCGCTTCAAGGGTTTTTGTAGCTCGGTCATGTGCTACAGTTTGCGCTAAAGATTTTGGTCGTGTGACGTAGGGATGAAAACAAAAAGTCTCGTCCATTAATATTTCCCTTTCTGGCACTGGGCCCAATTATCTCTCAGAGCTCCTTCACCGTTATATCCCTTCCAGGCAGTTGCGCAGTTTGTCTGACAATAAAATGCTTCGGATTCCTACAATAAGGACTAAAGTATTTGGGCAGAGATCTTTTTCTTACCATGGTCCATCAGTTTGGAATGATCTTCCTAAATCCTTGAGACACAGTGAGTCCAGTGCCAGTTTTAAACACAGTCTTAAAACCCATCTTTTCCTATCGTGATTATCAGTGTTCATGTATTTAGTCATTTTCTGTTCTTTTGGGTAACTGTACATGTGGTTTTTGTTTTGTCACTTTTTGTATAATATTTTTCTTGTTCATATGTACGGCGCCTAGAGCATCTTACCATGTTTAGGCGCCTTATAACTCCTATTTAATAATAATAATAATAATAATAATAATAATAATAATAATAATTATAATATTATTATTATTATTATTATTATTATTATTATTATTATTATTATTATTATTATGAGGGTTTATGTCTCTTGTAGTTGGGTTAGCGCTCGCCTTGCCCCGGTAGTTAAGCGGTTATTTTTCCGCTTTTTCATTGTAACCGTTTAACACGAGGAACATTACTCCATAAGCCAGTCCTGGCTACCGTGCACCCTCCCCCCCCCCCTCCCCCAGTACTCAATAAGATGGGTTTCAAAGTGTACCTTAGTATGTCCTGAAATGTTTAAGCCATGTTCCCTTAAAATCCTTAGGAACACACCTGAGATATAGCCGATGGCGCAAGGATACCCCCATTCACGCTCTTCGCGGATGCTAAAATGAGGTTGAAAAATATTTTCCTCTAAATAAACCAGAATTCATTCCAGAAGCCCAAATCAGGCAATATTATGTTAAGGCACACCTGTGTCCTCAGCAACAACAACAACAACAAAAAACAGAATGAAAAAATATTGAATCTCTGGCTCACAGTGAAGGTATTTGTGCACGCAGTAAACGGCCATTTTCGTGAAATCGCAAAAAAAAGAGACAAAAATAATGTGTCAGATGCCTTCAGACATTTTCTAGGGCACTGACAGTCCATTTTTAGGCTTACATCATTAAAACAGGATGTCACAATTATTATAAACTTGACTAGGTGATGATGTGATTATTGTGAGTGCTACAGTGGTTGATTTTGTATCCCTACCCACAAGTTGTAAAAATACACAAAATTAATTAGAAAAAATTACTGAAGTTATTTCATTTCATTTTGACCTCTCTTTACCTATTAAGTTTCAATAATGTGAGCATAAAGTGCAAGAAAATAAGGGAATTCGGCATCCTTTACGGTACGTTCGTGGTGAATGATAGCTTTTTCCCATTTAAAATTGCCGAATTGGGAAACGTACGTTGTTTCCGATGCCCTCACAAATTTTGTATACAACTGATAGGTCTTTTTAAAGAAAAAGGTTTTATTGGTTAGGATAGAGTATCACAGTTACTTCCAATCTGATTTTATGATGCTGTGATGCATTTAGGGGCCACAGTGGCTAAATCTGCACCCCTACCCCCAGTTTACCAGTACGCAAAGGAACGCAAAATGATCATAATTAATAATAATAATTACGGTATTTATAATGCGCTTATATTATAATAATTATACTCTAAGCGCGCACTCACAACTCGCGCACGCATGCGCACGCTTTAGACAATGACTCACGTACCACAAATACATTACGACAGTCAGCTGAGTCAGTTGAGGTTTGCACATAAAGTAGCGCTTAGTAGCAGCAGGCTTTCAAAGCTCCAGCTTCCATCCCTACGGCGCCTTGAGTATATTTAAATAGATGGATATGTGCGCCTCGGAGACACCATACCGTCAGAAACGCCCAAGTCTGAACCGCCAACTGAAGGTCCTGCAAAGGGTTAAAACTGACGTCCTGAACCAAGCCCAAAGATGTGTGAAGAGCTCCCTTCAGATACCTGGACATCTCGAAAGAGCATTCTAGACAACATAAACGATGGAACGACCAATAAGAAAAAGCACTGTCAGGGGAGAGAAGTGTGCATGATCGACCAATGATCATAGATCTACTTTGGTCAAAGCACACCAAAAAATGGAAAAAAAAAAAAAAAAGACAGGAAAGAGGGGGTGCGCTAAGTAAGTGGCTGGAAGCAATGCATATGGAAGCCGCCCCCGAAGGGTATCACATATCCCACTGTTCCAGCCCCTTGGTGCATGGAAATTTAAATCTAGGTCCCCCAAGGGGGGTCCAGATATTTAGCCGGTGTGGACAGCTGTTTTGGTATAGGCGACCTTTTTAGCACACGATCGGCAATACTGACTGGAGGAAGAGAAGGAACTGCTGCTACCTGCAAAGAAGACCTCATGTTACTGTAGTTTCTGCAGGGGCAAACATTCCATGCCTCCACCTTGAGCCAAATCCCCATGCACCCTAAGAGAAAACCTACTAAAAGGGAGGAAGGGGTTGCAGTCGAAATTGTAGTAAAAATCCAGACCAAAAGGGTTGACTGTCAGTGCTTGTAATTTAGAAGAAACGACCAAGTGAGTAGGAAAAAGCACTGTCAGGGGAGAGAAGTGTGCATGATCGACCAATGATCATAGATCTACTTTGGTCAAAGCACACCTAAAAAAAAGATAGGAAAGAGAGGGGGCGCGCTAAATAAGTGACTGGAAGCAATGCATATGGAAGCCGATGGTGTGCTGAAGAGGTCGCCTAGACCGAAACAGCTGTCCACACCGGCTAAATATCTGGACCCCCCCCCCCCCCCATTTGGGGGACCTAGATTTAAATTTCCATGCAACAAGAGGCTGGAACAGTGGGATTTGTGATACGCCCCCCACCCCTTAAGGGGGGCTTCCATATGCATTGCTTCCAGTCACTTACTTAGCGCACCCCCTCTTTCCTATCTTTTTTTTTTTTGGTGTGCTTTGACCAAAGTAGATCTATGATCATTGATCGATCATGCACACTTCTCTCCACTGACAGTGTTTTTTCCTACTCAGTTGGTCGTTTCTTCTAAATTACAAGCACTGGCAGTCAACCCTTTGGGTTTGGAACATAAACGATGTTCCAGGACTCTTTGCCAAAGGTTGCGGCACTGCACAAAGCCATCTCGCAAAAAAAAAAAAAGAAGACGAAATCGCTAATTGAAGTTTATTGTCCCGCTGGCACTAAAGTGATCGGGGAGTGGCTTATGGACTACATGGTAGCCGTGAAATAAGACGTTATTTTTACTGGTGGTTGACTCACAAAGCGGGCTAGCCGCGGCCTTAGGCAGTATACATGTGTGCATGACACAATTATCGCGTTGGCGACGAAAGTGGTGCTAATAAAAGCGACATTTATATTTGTTTCGGATGACATATAACATAATTAAGCTTGCTGCTACCAAAACGTTTTTGGCAGAACGTCGGGAATGATAATTGGTGGTATTTCTGTTGCCTTATTGCCATAGGACGTTGATGTCGTTCTAGAACTTGTAGTTAGCTATTTGGGTTTAACCTCGAGCAGGCGACTAAGGCTATTTCACAGCGGTCTAGAACTTGAAAGAGCCGCCACGGTATGACTGCCATTTTAGGATCTTTGCATTCAAACTTATAATACTCTTTATAGCATACAATAATCAAGTGACCAGCAGACAAACAAACAAACAAACAAACATAAAAACAAGCAAGCAAACAAACAAACAAACAAACACCGCATTTCCATAGCCGAGAAATAGTGAATGATTAGCGAACTGCTCCATGGCGGCTTTTAGTTGCTGAAACAAACAAACAAACACCGCATTTCCATAGCCGAGAAATAGTGAATGATTAGCGAACTGTTCCATGGCGGCTTTTAGTTGCTGAAAGTTGCCGATACAATGAGTTAACCCATTCAGCCCTGACGCACTACACCCATCGGTCGATCATGATAATTCAATCTGGCACTGCCCTTGAATTATCATGGTCGATGTATCTCCTGCAACTGGTGCATAGTCGTTATATGACGCCTCCAACATTTGTGAAATATGGGGCTGAACTTCAGTGATGTTATCATTGTTGTCTTTCCTCATATAAGACTTCTACGCTTCTTTTCCATGTGCCCAGATACGCTTACCACAGCCGGTTAACCACTGCCTTTTGAGCGTGACGGGAGGAACTCTTCTGCCTACAAGCTGTAAAAAGAGCAAAACCGTCTTTCATTTTACGCCAGTCACATTCATAATTTAACTTAACCGTTTTCTAGCATTATTGTAAGAATATATATTAAATAACATGAATAAATGAGGTATTGCGGACTGCTAGTCCCTTAGTCAGTAGGTTTCCTTCAATGTGTCCGACTCCGTTTTCTTTGCGAGTACTAGGAGGAGGTCGTTTTAACCCTTATCATTCGGCGGAATACGCCAGCGTGTGACTAAGTTTGACTAACTGAAAATAGTTCAAGGGTGGTGCCAGAATAGCTTGGCGCCTCTAGGCGCCAAGCTATTCTGGCACCACCCTTGAACTAAAGCCATTGGTCTATATCCTTATCTGTAAGTACTACAATGTAGCTTGCATGTGGCAGTGTACAGATTTGAAGTGTTTAGCCTCAGTATGATATGGGTTAATAATAATGGAGGGCGGCAAACACATCAGAGTGTGAGCGGGACCATTCTATCCGTAAGGGGCAAGCCGAGGAACAGACTGTCTCATGTGTACCCCCCTCACCCCCCCACCACCACCTACCTCCCCTCCCCCCCCCCCAAAAAAAAAAAAAAAAATTACCTCGCAGGGAGCTCATTATTATAGCTATCAGTGCATCTCGCGGGGCATATTCGGCATACCAATGTTGATTTTCAGGTGTGTGTGTATGTGTGTGTGTATGTATGTATGTGTGTGTGTATGTATGTGTGTGTGTATGTATGTATGTGTGTGTATGTGTTTGTGTATGCGCGTGTGTGTGGCTATGTGTGTGTGTGTGTGTGTGTGTGTGTGTGTGTGTGTGTGTGTGTGTGTGTGTGTGTATGTGTGTGTGTCTGGGGTGGCGGTGGGGGAGAGAGAAGTGGGAGGGGGGCGGTAGTGGTGTCGCTTGGTTGAATGTTGAAGATGGCTCTCAGTTCAGAGTGTCTACAACATTTCAAAAGGCCGGGTCACGCTCTAGCTGTCCCATTCCGCATTAACCCCCTAACTGTCTACTGGCGATATCGCTCGGCATCAGTCATCAGTAGTAGCCAAGAGATTAACTCGTTCGCGTGCAGCCGCATCCGGTTGGGCGGCATAAGCCGCGCATCCGGACGCGGCTGGCCGCGAATGAATTAACCCCATCGCTGCCACAGAACTGACGTACCTTGCTGTTTCCGGAATCTTTGGCCTCGCTCATTCAACGACCAGCCAGTGACACCTTCCAAGAACTTGTGGACACAAATTGGACTCATCTGCAACGGCAGTCAAGAGATCACGAAAATATTCGAGGCATACAGTACACAGTCTCACAGATTCCTACTTCAGTCGCGTGCGTTTGCACTTCGGCACAGAAAAAATGACCTGTAATGAGCTGCTAACTGCAATCGCAAAGTCAGTCACGCTCCGATTCAGTTCCAGCGCCTACACGCATGCCGCAGCTGATTAAAGCACGCACGCTGGCCTGCGATCTATGGTACAATTTGACATGCGGCCGGGAGCCTGTTCTGGATGCCGCGAGTGAAGAACAAAGAACAAAGAACAAAGAACAACATTTATTGTCGAGGCATACAGTACACAGTCTCACAGATTCGGTCACTACATATCCCAATGACGGTCACTACATATCCCAATGACGGTCACTACATATCCCAATGATATGGGTCAAGGGTAGTGCGATGTGTGTGTTCGGGGCTGTGCTTTTGGATCTTACGGGCGTAGGCCATAAGGTCTAAAATCACCGACTGCACACCGGCAGTGTTATGCCACACAGCAAGAGATTGGGGCATTAGCCGCAACAAGTTGGGTAAGGCCGTGGAGGCGGGTTCGGACATGCAGGCGTGGATCAATTACCTCCGGGGCCGCGGGAAGGTGGGAGGGGGTAGGGTACGGAGGAGCGTGGGTGTTTGGGACCTTCAAATTGAAACGAAAGGTGCCAGACCTTGCTTTCCCAGTGATGTGGACAAGAAATCCCATGGGAGGGGGTGGGGGTGGGTTGAGGGGGATGGGGTGGGGGTGGGTTGAGGGGGATGGGGTGGGGGTGGGTTGAGGGGGATGGGGAGGGGGTTTCGTTCCAAGCGCCCGAGTGTGAGGACCGGTTGAACATTCTGTGTATGTCACATACTTCTACCAGGTAAATTTACTGGAGACTATATACTAAAGTGAGAGAATGAAAGGGTGCTTTTAAACTCCCCAAATTACCGCTATATAGCATTAAAAACTTTTTTTTTGGGGAGGGGGAGGGGTGGGGGGGGGGGGGGGTGGAGGTGGGGAGGTGTCCGAAACTCCTGGACTCCCCTCCCCCCCCCCCCCTCCCGATCTGCCCTGATCATTCAGTTCATCATTTCCCCCACTTCATTCTGCACACAACGTTATGCCAAAACAAGTGTGTAGGGCCTTAGCACACGCGTGTACGGTGGGGCGTTGGAATGGCGGAAGTAGAGGCCGGGTTTTTTTCCCCGGATAGTGCCGGCATGTTCTGTCTGTTCATGAACTTGGTCTGACAATAGTCCAGCTTGTTTCGTTTCGGCCTATATGTATGAGCATACAATTCATTATTTCCCCAAGCACTTGATTTTGGTTTAGGATTCATGGAAACGTGAAAGTAACATAGATTTTAAATTGCGTGTACGCCTATCTCATTCTTTAACCCTTTCAGCGCCAACACCCTACAGCAGGAGATTCATTGACCATGATAATTCAAGGGTAGTCAGCCAGATTAGCTTGGCGCCTGAAGGCTGTCACTACCCTTGAATTATCATGGTCAATCCACCTCGTGCAAGTGGTACATAGTCGTTAAGTAATACTTCCAAAATTCGGGAAATGCGCCCACGGCGCTAAAAGGGTTAAACAAATCTACATGTTTTGTGGATTGTTGAAAAGAAGAATGTACGTATCTTAAGGCGCGCCGAACGTACTATAAATTTTACACGTGAAAATCAACCCCTTTTCTGAAAGCTTATTTAATTGTCGGGGGGCTCTTGTTATAATGTGGTGGAAAGGGTGGATTGGGTTCATTTAATGTACAGTCTTCTCAGGCAGTGTTATACTGACAAGCAAAAGAAATGCGAGATTTTTTTAAATCATCGGAAACACTAAAGTGATTTCGATGATTTAAAAAATCTCGCATTTTTTTTGTTGTTGCTCGACAGCATATATTCGGTGTGTTTTAAAGCGGTCTGCTCCGTGGGTGGGTCTGTGGGGGGTTTGCCGGGATTGCAAGAATACGCCCACACAGCGGGTTGTCGTGCATAGGCTAAGACTTCCTACCCTTATTTTCACTGACACATAACGGCAAAGGTTTTCTACTAGGCTACTGCCCCTTGTGAGAAACGGAAGACTCTCCTGCGTACAAAGGATAAGAAGAGCAGGCTGATAAGTATTTCATTTTACGACATTCAAACATTATAAGTTCAAAGAAGTACCCAACGGAGAAAGAAACACGCTTAGAAAAGACGGGTACAACACATTTGATTAATATTTCGGGTAAATACCCTTTGTCAAAATAGACAAACAAACAAACAGAGAGATTAGCCGCTACTGATCTTCATTGGCAGAAGGAATGTGGCAACCCAATATAAGTTCAAGCCTTAGCCCCGTGTTCAACATTATTGTAAGATCTACCAAGAACTTTCATGAAGATGTTGCGAACTATCATCTCATTCAGTCCGACGCACGTATTTCCCAAATTTTGGAGGCGTCATCTAACGACTATGCACCTGTTGCAGGAGATGGATCGACCATGATAATTCAAGGGCAGTGCCAGATTAGCTTGGCGTCGACAGGCGCCAAGCTAATCTGGCACTACCCTTGAATTATCATGGTCGATCCATTTCCTGCTGTAGTGCGTCAGGGTTGAATGGGCTAACCGCCTGGGGTAGATCCCTTTAGTGTATCAGACAGTTTTCTTTTTTTTAAATCACAGACCAGCACCTCCTGGTTGGCATTACTTACATACCTATTAGCACACTGGTCGTCTCCTTCGATTCGCTGCGCTGATCAGCGCAGCGACTGAGTCGAAGGAGGCAACCAGTGTGACTGACCTGTCAGCTGTACTTGAGAACTGACGACTCTATGATATGTACATTTTAATAATTAGGCCTACTTCAGTCCAGATTAATACTGGTACATTCACGGTATCAAAAAACGGACGCCACAGCCAGAGATGTATCGACAATGATGGTTCACGGGCAGTGCCAGATTAGCTTGGCGCCTCTTGCTGTCCATACTTTGTTGTTGCGGGACGGCTGGGGCGTTTTGGCGTTGAGTTAACATATTCGAGACGCGCCGCCTCCGGATACGCCACATAAGCCGCGTATCCGGAGTCGGCACGTCTCGAATGAGTTAACAAAGTTTTGAGAAACACAGTCTGCGTCCACTGGCTATACTTAGGCACCGCAACTCAACTGCCTATTTCATTGTTAGTCCTTTAGGTTTCATTTGAATTTGACATCCGTACACTTCGTAAGCGAGCGTTCGACCTGATGTCTCTACGTCCATTGAATTACAAGCATTGGGATATGTAGTGACCATTCTGGCAATCACACAGTAAGAGAAAAATGAGTGAACCATTTGTCAGAGCAAACTCTGCCTCTGCGGAAGGCTAACTCATTCGCGGCCAGCCGGATGCGGGGGGGGGGGGGAGGAGGGGGCGATGGGGGAGGGGGGAGAGGTGGGGGCGGGAGAAAAGGGGGGGAGGGGGTAGGGGGGGCGGGTGTGTGTGTGTGTGTGTGTGTGTGTGTGTGTGTGTGTGTGTGTGTGTGTGCGTGCGTGTGTGTGTGTGTGGTGGTGAGGGTCGAGTACAGTTTCATCACTTATCAAAACCTGTTCTGTGCCATTTGTAAGGGAGTTTTCCCCATGCGAGGCATACGACATATTCAGGACAATTCAGTAACGACAATAGCGTACAGCGGTATTACTGTTTACGGCCATCCCCCGCTGTCTTTACTGCTGGGACTGGGAACACCAGCCGCAGATAGTGATGCGGACCAAGACGGACCGTGTCCTATAGGCCAGTATCGTGCCATCTCGGTAAGTTTAGTTCACGTGCTTAATATGTCTTATGGGCTTTATAGTTCTGAAAATCACAGACCACCACACACCCAGTGCGCAAAGGTCATTGGGCCAACGTAGGCCCGATGGCCTTTTGCGCATTGGGCTCACTCTAAAAATTCAACTGGAGCTTCTGACCGTAAATCTTTCCGTTTCATTCAAGTCGAAATCGGAGAATCGGAGTTGAGCCATCAACATGACCAGATTGTGAACGCAGGACATTTGAGGCTTGCACATATTCAACGTAATAGATGATTTCTGAAAATGACAAGTACTCCAAATTGCACGAGTTTGGACGAAAACAGTGAATTAAAAGCCCGGATTATCCACTTTTTTCCGTCGAAACACGTGACGCTGGAACCACTTCTTGTTTCCGAAATACATCTAAGAGGCGAAGTTCTCGAAAATTCTGGCCAACGTTTACTTTACCTTTTCATAGTCACAGGTGATAATTATGCAGTTTCGTGATTTTCTTGTTCCTCCTCCTAATAGGAGAGGGTTTACCCGTAACACTATATGGTTATGTCGAACCGATTGTGTGTGTGTGTGTGTGTGTGTGTGTGTGTGTGTGTGTGTGTGTATGTGTGTGTGTGTGTGTGTATGTGTGTGTGTGTGTATGTGTGTGTGTGTGTGTGTGTGTGTGTGTGTGTGTGTGTGTGTGTGTGTGTGTGTGTGTGTGTGTGTGTGTGTGTGTGTGTAGAGCATTATGTGATAATTTCGGCACGAAGGCGTGGCGAGGATGATGTTGTGCCGGTTTGGACGTCATGTTCTCTGTCTTATAGTGCACAAAGGCCGTCGGGCCGACGTGGGCCCGATGGCCCTTTTCGCATTGGGTCTCATTGTTATGATCGTAACCTGACTTTTGATATGCGTAATTGGAAATAACGCCGTCAGTGTTGAGGGACATAGGGAGCGATTCTAAGTCGGAAGAGACTCATGATGCCCTGCACCCGGATGAAGTCAACTTTGTAAAAAAGCTGAGACTTGTCAGTAAATCTTCTACAACATAGAGCAGCTTTAAATGTAGTTTTTTTTTTAAAGTTTATATATATATATATATATTCATTACTTATAACAAAGGCGTCGCCCAAGCCAAAAAATGCACTCAATCAGAGTAGCTCCAAGGGACATAATTTTTCAATAAATTCTGAGAATGCTGTGCTAATGCCATGGAAATCCAGGCTGGTAAGCTTGCATTGTGTCATCAGGACATCAGCTGTCCTTTTGTGACTGCATCGCTTATTAGATCTTTTGAGCCTTCCACTGAACACCTACTACATAAAGTAATAGGGACTACATCCAGGCGCCCCGCAACCCGCTGGAGAATATCCAGTCCTCCCCCCGAGAGGGGAGGCTAGTGCATGAATATTCCCAAACAGATCTTGGACCTGCTGGATAGATTTAAGATTTTGCCTCCTACGACCGGTTTCGACCCAAGGTGGGTCTCATCAGGTAGGCATACGGCGTAACCTGAAATTGCAAACACAACGCATATACTAGAAGCCGCCTCCAGAATTTGACTGGTAGCAACCACTAGGCCAGCGTGGATTGCATCCCTAAAGCTTTATGGGGTGTTGCAGTGGAAGAAGACTGACTAATTTTGAAAAGGCAACACCTAGGCAATTTTGTGGTACAATTATTCATTACTTATAACAAAGGCGTCGCCCAAGCCAAAAAATGCACTCAATCAGAGTAGCTCCAAGGGACATAATTTTTCAATAAATTCTGAGAATGCTGTGCTAATGCCATGGAAATCCAGGCTGGTAAGCTTGCATTGTGTCATCAGGACATCAGCTGTCCTTTTGTGACTGCATCGCTTATTAGATCTTTTGAGCCTTCCACTGAACACCTACTACATAAGGTAATAGGGACTACCCCCAGGCGCCCCGCAACCCGCTGGAGAATATCCAGTCCTCTCCCCGAGAGGGGAGGCTAGTGCATGAATATTCCCAAACAGATCTTGGACCTGCTGGATAGATTTAAGATTTTGCCGCCTACGACTGGTTTCGACCCAAGGTGGGTCTCATCAGGTAGGCATACGGCGTAACCTGAAATTGCAAACAAAACACATATACTAGAAGCCGCCTCCAGAATTTGACTGGTAGCAACCACTAGGCCAGCGTGGATTGCATCCCTAAAGCTTTATGGGGTGTTGCAGTGGAAGAAGACTGACTAATTTTGAAAAGGCAACACCTAGGCAATTTTGTGGTACAATTATTCATTACTTATAACAAAGGCGTCGCCCAAGCCAAAAAAAGCCTGGATTTCCATGGCATTAGCACAGCATTCTCAGAATTTATTGAAAAATTATGTCCCTTGGAGCTACTCTGATTGAGTGCATATATATATATATATATATTTTTTTTAGATAGACTTACCAGGACTTCGAGGAACCTCAAGGGGATTGACCATGACAAGTTCATAGCCGATGTTGCAGACTTTGTCGGCATCCGTCCCGACATAGTCTCGGCCGAGCAAATCAACGCTGGTCTGCGGGCTGTCCTAGACCAGCATGCTCCCGCCACTCGCCGCCGGGTGTCGCAGCATCACTCCACGCCCTGGTACCCATCTGTGGCTGCTGAACTGCGCACCTTGAAGCACGAAAGGCGTCAGGCAGAGCGGTGTTGGCTCAAGTCTGGGCTGACTGTTCATAAACAGATTCTGAATAGTTTGAAGTATAAGATCACTCGCTTGACCATCAATGCCAAGACTGCTTTCATCTGCGCAAAAGTTGCTGCAGCAAGTACTTGCAAAGAACTTTTCCGTGTGACTAATGGACTATTGGGTAAGACCAAATCTGTTCAACTGCCCAGCACACACCCAATCCGGGATCTCCCAGAACTGTTCTCTCGCTTTTTCTGTTTCAAAGTCAAAACAATACGTGACAACATTGACAAATATGGTGATGATGTTCAGACATCTTGCTCATTTGAATCTAAGTGTTTTGCTGGCACTCCTCTTGCATGCTTCAGTCCAGTGACTGAAAAGGTAGTGCTAGAAACCATGAGTAAGATGTCTCTCAAGACCTGTGAACTAGACCCTGTGCCTTCGTCCCTTCTTTTTGAATGTAAAGATGCAATTGTACCAGTCGTTACAGCTATTGTAAATGAGTCCCTCTTGCACGGCACTGTACCTACCTGTTTCAAAACTGCAATTGTTAAGCCGCTCTTAAAGAAACCTTCACTTGATCCCAACAGTTTGAAAAACTACAGACCCGTATCCAACCTACCTTTTCTTTCAAAGCTTTTGGAAAAGATAGTGCTCGCGCAGCTGCTAGACCATATCTTCTTCTTCTTGTCGTTCGCAGTGGGCTATACGGTCAGACCAGCACCGGTGATGAATGACGTCGTTTTCTCCAGGTCTTCTCGACTGCCGTAGAGTTTGGTCTGCAGTGGAGTTGGCGATGGCCACACTTCTTTTCTTTCATCGTCCAGTAGGGGGCATCTCTGGAGAATATGTTCCGCTGTTTGGTCTTCCTGACCACAGGCGCAGGTTGGTGATGGCGCCAGCTTCAGCTTTCTGTTCATGTGAGCGTTCAGTCTGTTGTGGCCGGTACGCAGTCTGATCAGGACGACTTGCTGCTCTCTGGTCATTGTGTGTAATCGTCTCTGTTTGACCTTGGCCTCATCAATGCCTTGATGATTGTCTTTTGCTCACTATAGCTGACGCTGTTTTCTTGTTGATCTTTTGTGGCTTCTTCTTTCGCCAGCTCGTCTGCCCTTTCATTTCCTGGTACCCCACAGTGAGCTGGTATCCACTGGAGGACAACTCTTCTGGTTTCTCTGACCTTCTGCAAGGCTCTGGTCAGCTGGGTGAGCTTGTCGTTCTCGAGGGCCTGAAGGACTGAAAGGGCATCGGAGAAAAAGACAACTTGGTAGCATGGGTCTGCGGAATTCTGAACCATGGAGGCGGCCTGCATCAAGAATAATGGTCTGTGGCATGTGTTCCAGTCAGCATATAGGTCTGGTCATAGCACGGAGACAGCATTGCTGCATGTTGTGAATGACCTACTTGGTGCTAGCGATGAAGATCTAATCTCTGTTTTGACTCTGCTCGATCTAAGCGCAGCGTTTGATACCATTGACCATGACATTCTACTTGCCCGCCTTCGTGATGTGTTTGGCATTCAAAGCACAGCACTGAAATTTTTCCAATCTTACTTTTGTTGGTCGCTTGCGGATGGTTTCAGTGGCAGGATTTGAGTCCCACCCTGCTGAGCTGCTTTGTGGCGTTCCACAGGGGTCGGTCTTGATTTTTACTTTGCATACACAGCCCCTGTCGCGTGTCATTGAGCATCACTTTGTTTCTTATCATTTATATGCAGATGATACAGAATTGTACAAACACTCCCTTCGTGAACATGTTGATCAGATGGTGCAGTCTTTGGAGGCTTGTATTTGTGATGTTCAGAAGTGGACCACACAGAACAAGCTCCAGCTGAACAGTGACAAAACTGAGTCCCTCCGAATGACCTGCTCCTCTACGTGCAGTGATGATCTTCCTGAGTCAATGATGGTGTGCGAGAGCGCCATCTCCTTTTCTAGCTCGGCCCGTAATTTGGGTGCCATTTTTGACACCAGGCTGACAATGAAGGAACAAGTGAAGAAAGTCTGCCAGCTTGCCTTCATTGAACTCAGAAGGATCAGCACTGTTCGACATCTGCTAACTGTTGAAGTTACCAAAACACTTGTTACCTCCCTTGTGCTGCCCCGAATAGACTATTGCAATTCTCTTTTGTCCGGTGTTCCGCAAATGATCTTCTTGACCAAAATCCAGAGAGTCATGAACTGTGCTGCACGTCTGATTTTTCATGTACCGAAACGTGAACACATTATGCCTCTACTAGCTGATTTGCACTGCAACTGGCTGCCAGTTTCATACAGAATTCAGTTAAAAGTCTGTGTTATTTGTTTCAATATCATCTCTGGTTCTGCCCCTCCTTACTTATCTGATCTTGTCCAGCTGTATACACCGTCCCGCTCACTACGCTCTGCTTCAGACACTTGTGTTTTCCGTATCCCTAGACGTAATAAGGTTACTCAAGGTCATCGTGCATTTTCGTATTTTGGTCCCATTACATGGAACGCTCTCCCAGCTGACGTGCGTCACTCATCATCTCTTTCCATTTTCAAATCCAAGCTGAAAACTCACCTTTTCTCTGTTGCATATACGTAAGACCATTTTGTCTGCCGGCTCATCATGTGTGTGTGTGTGTGTGTGTGTGTGTGTGTGTGTGTGTGTGTGTGTGTGTGTGTGTGTGTGTGTGTGTGTGTGTGTGTGTGTGTGTGTGTGTGTGTGTGTGTGGTGTGTGTGTGTGTGTGTGTGTGTGTGTGTGTGTGTGTGTGTGTGTGTGTGAGTTTTCTGCTCCTTGTAAATCAATGTATTTTTTGTTGTATGTGCTTGTTTTTGTATTTTGCTTCACTGTTTCATTACTGTGATTGTAGAGCGCCTAGAGCACCTCGGTGATTAGGCGCTATACAAATTACCTTTATTATTATTAGACTTAGACACGCACATTTCAGATCTTTCTAAGTCATAGAGTATAATTATGATTTTGTTTCTCGACAGTTTACTTGGCTATTTATTGAAACACATGTTGTGAGTTTTGACAATGTTTAACGGTTAGACCTTAGCGTCTTTTGACCGATTCGAAGGTGGTTTTAAAGACGGGGCACTGAAAAGAGGCCTTAAATTTTCCAACTGGCCACGACCTTTCGAAGGTGAGTCGAACACTCTAGGACCTGAGCTTACCAGTTATTAGTTAGACAGATGAAAGGAAGATAATTTCGCTGTTGTGCTTCAAAGATGAACAGAAAAACAACTTTACGCATGCCGTAAGGTCCACCGTATCAGCACACAAATAATGAGATGCTACTTCATACATTGACGGGATGGGAGTATTCATCACGCAGCACACAAATAGTGAGACGCCATTTCATACATATACTGAGGGGATGGAAGGCCGACATATTCAGCACTCGGCGGAAATGACGTGTGTGCCGATCTTTGATGCAAGACCTTAACGCTCTAGGCCGCAAGACCCCAAGTCATGGACCAGCCGAACGTATTAGCACGAAAATACAATATAGGACTGATGGATTCATTATGCGACCTAGGTGATCGAACCTGTAAAATATTTATGACGTTGTGCTGGAGCGACCCCAAGTGATAGATTAACACGATGCGCCTTTAAGGGTTGATATTAGCGAATTTGGGGTGGGGTGTTTTCTGAACGGGACTCCAGTACAGTTAAACACAAAGACCGTCCATGATAGTTGATGGGTGTTGCCAGAATAGCTTGACGCCTAGAGGCGTCAAGCTATACCTCGCATCACCCATCAACTTTGTCACAACCAGTAAACATTTCTCAGTGTGTCAAGGCTTCGGAAAGTTTGGTGTTGGGAAACAAGGGGAAGGAGCAGGGGCGGTTTTTACCCCTCAGGTTGTACCGTTGTTGTTTTTAAGGATTTATGCCATTACATCATGGGGCTAGAATTTTTCAGATTTGTGTGTTGGCCTATGTTACATTACAGATTAGGATCAGAGTCAGGATTTTATTTAACGTCTTTTCACACATTGGTGATATTAGACCAAAACAAAATCAACAACAAAACACACAACTTGTTAATATCAAAGAATTGCAATAATTAATATCCAAATCCACACATGAGTTACTTACTATAATAGTTTACCCATCGGACTATGAATTATGATATTAACTATATAAATTGCAATATTACTATGTAAGATGTCATACATATTGTGTGCAAATCTTTCAGCTGTTAAGTTATTTTGTGTCAACAGATTCGTTGTAATAGGATATATGTTTAACAGAGATGGGTCTTAAGCACTCGCATTTGATGTCTTTTGAGAATTTTGTTTTCCAAGAATTTATTCTTAACTTGTATATCAATGAAGCTGTTTTTCTTGAACAAGGAGGAACATGATAAGTATATTTCACATCATCTTTGTGAAAAAAACAACTGTTTAGCACAGAGTAAATTTCATGTAGAGATAATTGCATATTATTACAAACTGCTGAGTTTTTTCTATTTATAGCTCCTTTTTTGCTTGTCTGTCACAAATTTTATTCCAATACATTCCGCAGTGTGAGGGTATCCAAAGAAAATCGATCCCTATTCCTCTGGACATAATACAGCTTATAATATGTTTTATTTCATATACTAAGTCTTTTCTTGTTTTACAACCCCAGCTTTTTAGGCTATATGGGACTCGAATCGACACAAATCAAAATGTTAAATATATCGAAAGGAATATAATTTAGTGCCATGGGAATCGTAGTTCAGACGTAAATTTAGAAAGTCCTTTACCGAGATAAAAAGATTTCTTCACTTTGAGATCCGGAATAACAAAGCCTGCACCACAGTCTGATGAATCTAAGACAGACCCATCTGTGAAAATTTTCAAATGTTTAAAATATGTTTTCTGTAATTTTTCTTTCACTAAATTTGCTAAAACGTTTACATCCTCATCTTTTTTTTTTTCCAAATCTGTGTAATCTATATCGAAAGTAGCATTAATCTGTTCCCAAGGAGGTATGGTAGGTGTTACTGGTAAAACTGGTATAAACTTGATATCTATATTGCAGATTTCTATAGCATCTTTGACATAGTTACGAATAGGTAAAGGATACGGGATTGTTTGCGCTCTCTTCGGGAAATCCAAATCTGCGTCTAAAAGTATGTCTTCTTGTACTGAATTTTTGACGGACAGGTTTCGGATAATGTATTTTGCAGTTGCTAATTTACGTTGGTCAGATAAAGACAGAATACCTGCTTCTTTGTAGGCTTTTACAGTATTAGTATGAACTGGCACTCCAAGGGCTAATTTAACTGCTTTACTATCAATGCTTTGCAGTTTCTTTAGAAGTGTAGCTGGGGCAGTAAATTTATACTTCCTGACCATATATAAGTGTTGATCGAACAAAAGATGTACCAAGGTGCAAAAAAAAAAAAAAAAAAAAATTCTCGATGTTTTACAGTCGTTTGCAAATTCTAGTGATACTACCATCATTTAAAATGATTAACTTAGAGTCTGAAATATTTTCTACTAGACGATTGCTTGTTACAATCGTACATCTAGACTCCCAGAAAGGTGCATGCACATTGAAGTCTCCTACCACCATCCATTGATTGGAAGGTCTCTGCTGAGAATCAATGTCTTTTATCTAGTCAGTGTTGTCATCTTTTGGCCCTCTAGGTAGGTATACGGATATCACATTTAAAGTATTTTAAATATTTAAATATCACAGTAATGAAATAGCCGATTTAAAATACTCTTTTCCATTACTTTGCAAACTTGTGATGTTAGTGCAATAGGTCTATGACTACTAATCAATGTACGTGTTTTATTCCACCAAATATTACCTGAATATTTTCCTTTTGATTTTCCTTTGCATTTTGGTATAGACTTCTCCGCAGCAGAAAGAACAGCTTTTGTAATATTTCCGTAAAATGTATCTATACTTTCATGTTTTATGCTTGCAATGTTATGGGACAACAAGACTGTCTCATACAGTTCCCAATTAGCATTGCTATACTGAAACTTTGGTATTCTGTCCTCAATATTGCAATATTCATCTTTTTCTTTAACGTTTAATTGTATAATGATTGGGAGATGATCACTTCCCAAACAATCTTCCTCAGTGATCCAAGTGCAATTTGTTGCCAAGTTGGGGATTTACCTATTGCACTAGCATCACAACTTTGCGAAGTAATGGAAAGTATTTAAAGTATTTTGATTAATAATTTTCACCATATAGATATCATTTATATCTTTGGTTATAGTGTACGCATTTAGTGACGAATATTCTAGGTCATCTCTAATGTATAACGCAGTTTGGACTTTATTCGTTATCGCGCCATAATTGTAGAGAGGAGGATAATAATATCTTTGAAGTTTTGGGAGTTTTATTTTACCTTCTACATTCAGAGATTGTATCGCTAATATGCAATACTCTGATTGTGAGATGTGATTCTCGAAGCATAGAAAAATTGTTGAAATTGATCTGCAATTCCACTGAAACACTTTCATATTGCTTGAGTTCTCCTGCATGGTCAGTGATCTCTTTGCAGAGAAGTAAGGTCAACTGAAGGAAAAAAAAAAAAAATAATACAAAACAAAATGAGCTCTTTCAAAACACCAAGAATCGGTATATCTCAAACAGTTCAGTACTATATCAATAACTAGAACTAAACAATATGGATATCATTTCAAAGTTGCTTTCAAACCGGACTTGATAATGTTGTTAACTTTACCACATTTGAAATGATAATCAGTTAGCTTATTTATATTTCATTTGATCAGAAACTTAGTGTGAATACCAGTGACCCCTCCAATCATAGTATCCACTGGGATGTTTGGGATAGTGGTAGCTTAATGTTCGTTTTGGTTTTTCCCTGAATAAGTTAGATAAATGTCTGCCGATGTTAAATGCAAAAGTTGAAGATCCCCTTGTATTTGGATGTATTGAGTCCCGCAGATAAAAGTTAGTGTTAATGTTTTCAAGATGAATTACGGAAATGTTCTGGTCCTCAATAAGTTCTGACACCACCGTGGCATTGAAAATCTCTCGTTTTATGTTCAGTTGAATATCCTTGCATTGGACGATCTTGCTGACTACTATGTGGCCTGCCGGAAATTTCTTCAGATCACGCACTGTTGTTACAAATGATTTCCCAGCAGTGCGTGGATTTGAATATTTAATGTTATTTACACCCGTAAGTATCACGACAGCATCGACGACTTCCTCGATGCTGTCCGTAGCTTTGGAAATGTCTTCAACGTTGAAGGCGCTTATCTTTGATACGGACAAACCGTACAAGATTCCAAGCTGGTTAGATCGCACGCCTTTCAAAGTGGAATCATGAAATATTGCTACTCTTGGCATTGTTGCGGTCTTTGATTGTGATGTTGACGCAGTTTGGCACTTGACGTCATCTCTAATGTTGTTTTTTTCGTTGTTCGAAATTTCGATCTTCCTGTCTCTTTTGTTCTGTGTTTATGTATTCCGCTAACTTTTGTTTGGGAAGCTGATGTAGCGGAATGAGATAAAGAATAAGAAGAAGTAGTAGCCTGATTACGTGCCGGAGGAGCTGCAGTGGCTTCAGCAGGCTTGTCTGTCTTGACCCTGGCCGTAGAGGTGGACTTGACCGCTGCCGTGTAGGTCAGTTCACGTCGGTCTTCCATGTCCGTTTGGGTCGAGACGTCGACTCCTCTGCTGAAGCCAGGTTGTACACGTTGCACTTGCTCAGTCAAGAGAGCCACCTGTTGAGTAAGTAGACTTACGGTAGCCTTCAGATGGTCTACGAAATTTTGTCCTTCAGGTGGCGGCGGTTATCCTGCTCTTGGATGTCGGGATGTTTTTCTTCTCTCTCTCTCTCTCTCTCTCTCTCTCTCTCGTTGTTCTATGGGTGCTATTGGTTCATCGTTTCCCTCAGGAGTTTTTGTCCGGGTTGACGCCTTGTTCTGGTCATGTTTTAGTTTGTCCAGTTTTCAGCAACATTGTCGGAGCTCAGTTATGTTTGGCTCTATCGGTCGCTATCTTGGCCGGAAGTCCAGTCAATACAGATTACAGATTAGGAGATGGAACAACCATTTTAGTTCAAGGGTGGAGCCAGAATAGCTTGGCGCCACTGTCATTGTCAAATTTATTTCGCGCAAAAGCGTATGAGGATGGGATGAACGCCGAGCAGGCCACTAAGCCAACTTACGGCGGTCAAGTTGTACAAGAATTTTCAAAGAATGTTTGCGAGTTCGAACTTGTATGAAGTCATACTTCATTTCGAGCCTTTTCGGCCGGTTCCACAGCTTTCAAATCAGCTTCATTTGGCTAAATCCCTAGCAATCAAAGCGTTTGCGTGTTTAGTTTTTATAAACGGAGTCATAAGACTTAAAATGCCGTAAAGCGCAGTCTGTACCACAGGCCTTTGTATATAATTATAGGCTACAGGTTTCGCCTTATATTCATGTGAAAGTCAGACGAAACGTGAGTTAACATTAGATTTTGACGGCTTCCGTTTGAAAGTCAGACAAAAACGGGAAGTTTGATGAAACATAACTCAATTTCCATTCACTGTTGTGTGATCCTCTGGTCATGTCTTACACATGTATTATGCCCGCAGTATGAAGATGATCACGCATATGTCAGAGAGTGGAAAATGATGTCTCTATTACTAGAGCGTGGTTGCAAAATCCCAACTGTACCATTCACTGCGGTACCGCGTAGCATAATGATTTAGCAGAGAGAACCCCGATGCCCGATGTCCTTAAAAAAGACCAGATATAAATCGAGAGATGTACATCAAGAGGTAGAGATCTTCACGGGCGGCCCGCAGTTTCGATAGTAGAACTGATTAATGTGTCTTTGAGCGTCATTATGAGTATGTCAACAACAGACATTAGGGAGTTTGGGCAAGGGTTTTAGTGACCTTCTTTACCATCCAGCTCGGTTCCTCCTACAATGAATCGTAACACGCGTATATAAAGCGCCTGCTGGCAGACTCATCATTTCTGCACCCATACGTGCGTCTATGGAAGCGAAAACCGTGGATACCATACAGGTGGTGTGAAACGCTACGATTTCAGAACTCAGTAACAGAGTAAACTTGAACTCCGTTAGCTTGTACGTATGTGTGTACACCGCTGGAACACACGAGATCTTATTTCGTTTCACGTGAAAACATGTCTGGAAAAGTAGTTTGGCTGAGATATCTAGTCATCCTCTCACTGATACAGAAACTAACGTCAATATGATGCTGTTGAACCTACCGTATTTCCTTCTTATTTCGTTGTGCTGTATTTCAGTACACCAGTCGTTGTCACTGACAGTACCTTACGTATGGAACAAAACTGCGATATCTGCTGAGCATTATCTGGCAGGGTACGGACCGATGGCGTGCAACATAGACGTAGACGATATTGTGCAGGGCGACGCGAACACGCCGTATTGCTGCCATAATGTGCAAAGTTTTCATTGTGTCTGTGACGCACCGTGCCAGAGTTACGGTGTTTGTTGCGGTGATCGTGTCCCGGGCAGAATGATCCAAGCCTGGCCGGAGACGGGGTGTTTGGAGACTGCGGTGGACCGAACATACGCCATGGTCAGGTGTCCACAGTCGTGGGGCGAGGAAGACATAAGAGAGGCGTGCGAGACTGGTCAGGGGAAATACACGGTGGACGAGCCGGTCACTGATCTGGACACTGGGGTCACCTACAGGAACGAGTTCTGCGCCCAGTGTCACGGGGTGCGGCACTACACTCCATGGGAGTTCAGCGTGAACTGTGAACACTATCAGTTTGTCTTCAAGGCCAGGTCCAGTGAAAAGCTTTTAGACATTGCAACCGAGGAGGACAGCAAATGTAGTGTAGGAATGTACCCGCGTGAAAACACCACCCTCGTTCCCTGTCACGTCTCGGACTGGTTCTCCGTTATCGACACATGCAACGTGACAGGAGGCTGGGCAGCAGAAGACTACGATGATGACGTGAAGAACAACTGTCTGCTGTACAAGAGTCTAGTGGTCAGAGTCCAGCGCAACGGGATCACCTACCAAAATCTCTTCTGTGCAATCTGCAACGGCATCCTCCCCGGCAGATATCAACTAGCGAGTGGTAGTGGTATGGTCAACAAACTTAGAGCTAGAACTATAAGTGCATTTCAGGGAGGTGCCCGTGTGATCATCTCCGGCACGCCGCCACTGTCTTTGCTGCTGGGACTGGGGACATCAGACGCAAACAGTGATCTGGACAAACACGGGTGTTTTATAGACCGGTATCGTGACCCGTCGGTAAGTTCTTGCATTCGGAAAATAAACACCTCAAACAGCACGGCATCCGCGTTTCTTCGCGTCGTGAGCACGTCTAGACACCTGGCTGCACACACCTTTGCCGCGTTACGTTAAACCCATTACATCCTGAGACTTTTTTTCTCTCCAAAATTTGCTTAATGTCATATGAAGGCTACTTCACAGATTACGAGATAGATAAATCATTTTGGTTCAAGGATGGTGCCCAACGGCTTGGCGCCTCATCATAGTCAAATTTATTTCAAACAACGTGTGTATCAGGATGAAAAGGGTTAACTGAATTTGGCGATAATACAAATTAAAAAGTTTAATACAGACAGAGAAAGGTCACAGTCAGCTAAATTCGAGTGCATTGGCACTCGCATGAATTTAACGTATTCATCAATCCACGTTAACGATACCAACCAACCAACCAACCAACCAACCAACAAACCAACCAACCAACCAACCAACCAACCAACCAACCAACAAACCAACCAACCAACCAACCACCAGCCAGCCAACCAACCAACCAGCCAACGGTCAGGTATCAAGTTAAGTAAATCAGGCCGATTTTATTTGTCCCGCTCTCCGGCAAAATATTTGTCTTTAACAGCACATTTAATAAAACCAGTTGTCATAATAATGATAAACAGACTAAAATAATAAAGAAAACTTTGGCTATTTACATTATATTGAACAATTACACGCACACACTCACGCCCACGCGGCACGCACGCACACCGTGTCAGCGTGTGTGTTCGGCACGCACGCACGTAAGCACACACTGTTACACTATAAGTGTATACGACCAATATCACGGTCGGGTAATGTTATAATTTCCCTTGATATGAAAATAACGAGAATATAATTAGTACCACGGGCAGAGCACGGAGAGGGTTATGACACGGTCCACTTTGGCTACCACGGGCTCACGTGAAGTTGACAAGTGGCCGGCCCTACTAAGCTCGGACTAATGAATGATAATTTCGAGTGGAAGTACATCAATCTCACTCTAGCGGTCCCAATGCGGGCAGTAGCGAACTGGGAGCTAGGACTAATGAATAAATAATGGGTTACTGGTCAGCGAGGATCAGAGGACGCCGACCACCATAATAGATGTGGAATAATTAGGAGAGACAGTAATGAGTTCCTGGTCAGCTAAGATCAGAGGACGCTGACCACCATAATAGATGTGGAATAATTATGAGAAACAGTAATGGGTTCCTTTGATAGCTAGGATCAGAGGACGCTGACCAGCATAATAGATGTAGAATAATTATGAGAGACAGTAATGGGTCCCTGGTCAGCTAGGATCAGAGGGCGCTATCCACCAGAGCAGATGGGGGATAGATTATGGGCGACAGTAATAGCTCCTTTGACAGATAGGGTCAGGGGACGCTGGCCACCATGATAGATGTGGAATAATATGGGTGACAGTAATAGCCCCTTTGACTGGTTGAGACAAAGGGGCGATGCCCTCGGCCAGAACGGGTATATATAGTGGGGGCAAACACCAGAAGGAGAGAGCTCACAACGAAGGGAACGAGATAGAGAGAGAGCTCGCACAATGAAGAGAACGAGAGAGCTCACAACGAAGGGAACGAGATAGAGAGGGAGCTCGCACAATGAAGAGAACGAGATAGATAGAGAGCACACAACGAAGAGAGAGAGAGAGAGAGATAGATAGAGGGAGCTGAGAAGCGAGAGACCGAGCTCCAGTTTTTCGCCATTGTGTATGTCATGCTGGTAGCGGGTTGGTTGTGCCCAACCTATTAGACCCACGATGACCAAGAAATAAAAGACTCTTCTGGAAACACTCTTGTCTGGCTGCGTCTTCCATCTACAACACCTTGCGTGTGGCTGCGGTAGTGTAACAACACACGCATGCACGCACGCACGCACGTAGTCTTCATAGTCAAATCAAATAATTTGGTGAAGGAAATTTACTCATGTATACCCAAATATAGCGATATCTGTAACATAAATCAGTCACATTCGGCCAGTAAACACCCCGCCCCATCTCCCCCCACCCCCACCGCCAACCTCCTCTTCTGGTGACATTTGCTTAACCCCTTTGCTGCCAGTGATAACATTATTTCTCGTCTGAAATCACAGCACACTGACCGACATTCCCTCGAAGAACGCAGATTGAATGAGACCAAAAATAGTCGGAAACATCGGACTAACAATAGACATACCTAAATCCTCACGAGACCCTCGAATGCGAGGGCTCATGAAGGTTTATGACTCTTGCAGCGGGATAGTGGTCGCCTTACCCCGGCAGTTAAGGGGTTAATTACCCGCTGAACAGGGGACTTACTGGGGCCAACTGGGAATTCTTTCACTTCTGGAACCAAATAGACTGTATTCTGATATGGTCTGCCTACACGTTGTTGAGATCGGAAACGTATGTTAAAGTACCATTACGCATAAATCTGAAGACACACTTCAGCACCAATTGGTGTTTGCTCTACTATACAACATGTCCGTTGAAAGGTCATGGAAACGCAAAGCGACACAACTGGAGTGTGCCTGAATGGATCAGTGTTCAGGTCGTACTCCATAGGTTATAACTGTCCCTGTCACCCATAGCCCGCCCGTCACGGCCGTCCACTATCACTCCGCACTGATCGCATGACGAGGAAGTTAAAGTATCATTATGCATAAACCTGAAGACGCATTTCAGCATCATTTGTCGACACACCTAATGAACTTTAACAGCAGTTTGGACACGCAGCAAAAGTTCACGCGTAATCGCATTTATTTATTTTGCGATGCCATTAACGTGGCAGTCTATTTTTAGCTGTTTCTCGCGCAGATAGCGTCGCATTTCTCTAACGGAGTGGAGTCTTTGTCAAGTTACTTGATATAAAGACGACGTGTGCTGAACTGGATTGTCCTGTGTCTAAATGAACAATAGCTAGACCTGTATGTATTTTTTCTTAACCATCTGTTACAGAAGTGTATATTTGAACAGTTATGGCGGTAGTGGGTCTTTAACTCATTCGAGCGTGCCGCTTCCGGATACTGACGCGGCATAAGCCGCGTATCCTGAGGCGGCATGTCCGAATGAGATAAACGTTTAGGGCTTAACGTCTGTTTTTGGAAGGTGATTTCAACGACGGAGCACCGAATAGGGTCTGTACATTTTTTTAACCCCTCTGGGGTTGGAACCTGCGATCTTTGCGATCTTGAGGCCGACGCTCTACCACCTGAATCAGCCCGTTCCCCCAGTGTTGTCTGCGATGTGTCGGAAAACAGTTGCAGTTGCTTAAAAGGGTAGTGCCTGAGTAGCTTTGCTTCTCTAGGCAATGGGTAGTGCCCGATTAACCTGGCCCATCGAGGCATCAACCTAATCAGGCGCTACCCCTGAGCTACCCTAATTGTGTGTGGTGGTTCGTATTGAACCCACGCAGTTGGTACTTGAAGTAGAAAGGGTCGAGGCACCAGCATAAAAAGGCACTATCATTGAGCTATTGCAGTAGTGTGTAGTCGATCAAAGTCGATCCACGCATTTATTACTTTGTGGAAAGGTCCAGACGCCAAGCTAATCAGGCACTTCCTTGAACCATATTTCATGGTCGCTCTACGCTGTTCATATTTGTGGACATTAGTGTTCACCCTAGATATGTAATGACCATCCTGACAATCACACAGTAGGAGGAAAACGACGAGTGAACCATTTGTCAGAGCAAACTCTGTCTCTGCGGATGGTTAAACCGCACGTCATAGAGTGGCCTCGCGTAGTGTTGCATTTTGAATGGGGGCATCGGTCGCTAGGGTATTCATGTCCTTTGCAACAGGCGTGGATTCTCATGAGCCCCTGCAACAGTTGGAGTTTGAGAATCCTTGCCTAACAAATGATGCAAAAAGATCAGCCTCAATTTGCTTGCACTGCTGACCGTCAGAATGAGAATGCAATGGAAGAGTAACCCGGCATTGGATGTCAGTAGCGCTTTCATTTTGTCGCGATGATTCCTGCAGGAATAATCGCGACGAAACATCGTTGCCGAAAGACAAAGGGTTAAATGCAGATTATGTCAATATCAGGGTGTGGGGGGCAGGGTGTGTGGGGATGGGTGGTTAGGTCTGTGTGTGTGTGTATGTCTGTGTGTGTGTGTGTGTGTGTGTGGTGGGTGGGTGGGTGGGTGGGGGTATGTTCACAGTCTTTCAATTGTTCGGGAGAGTTTTTACTCCCCGGCTGTCTAACCCCGCCCCTGTCAACTCCCCCCTCCCTCCCCCTCCCCGCCCCCCCCTCCCCCGATTTGCTGATTGCATCCTGCAGTTTACCAACATTCCTAACCATCTTTTCTGCAGTGGTAGGTGTGTCTGCAAAAAGGGACGCGCATGTTCCAGAGATATAAACGATAATGCAGGATATGACGCACTATTTTCGGTGACACTAGGGAGGAATCAACCAAACTAGTCACTGAGGTGGAAAAACTAACCTTCTGGTTAAAAACGTATGAAGCACGATGGAGTTTCTATTGTGCAAGGAGCTGTCAACAGCAAAATCAGTAGTTTGCAAAGAAACAGCATTTTAGCATGATGATCCTGGTGTATATTGTATGTGTTTCTTTGTGCTTATAGCGGTGAGCTACCAATGTATAACAGTGCCATACGCATGGAACAAGTCAGCTATGTCTGCAGAATACTATCTGGCAGGTTACGGACCAGAGGTTTGTGGTGTAGACTTGAACCACCTTGGATGATGAAAACACGACATGCTCCCACAGCATTTGGTTGTCGGTAGCGTTTTTGTCGCGATTATACCTACAGAAATCATGGCTCCAAAAGCGCTGCCGACAGCCAAAGCCTTAACTCATTCGAGACATGCCGCCTCCGGATACGCGGCTTAATGCCGCGTATCCGGAGGCGGCACGTTTCAAATGTCAGTATCCTGTGTGGGGGTCGCGGGAGGTCTGGCATGTGTTTGGGAGAGGTACTGAATTGTAATACTGCCCACTCCCCCAGTAGTTTGCCTGCCATTTAAGCCGTCATTTCTGCAGCAGCAAAACGAGAACTGATTCAGTGTGTAACGCACTATTTTCCGTCTGACACGAGGGACGAAGCAACCAAACTA
>BTPG01000008.1:65609352-65694352 GCA_036245525.1 Semisulcospira habei
GATGCCTGCACCCGGATGAAGTCAACTTTTGTAAACGGCAGAGACATGTAGATCTTGTACAACAGAGAGCAGCTTTAAAGGTCTTTTGTTGTTGTTTGTTTTTGTTTTTGTTTTTAAGTCCCTTAGAAGGGACTTTTTTTTAGGACGGGTCGCAGTGGGGCGAATTTAATAGCATATCCATGATGTCAAAGACGGGCAGGCTAAACCTCTAACAATTAAAGTAACAAGATAAAAATTACGTCATGTCTAGTTACGCTAACCTCGCTGCTGAACGTACATTTGGCGAGAAGCGCCATATGTGCGTAGTATGTATGTGCGTATGTATGTGTGTGCGTATGTATGTAAACAAGAGAATCTCCGATATTTCTGTACACACAAGCTTGAAACTTTGCGAAATACTTTCTTAAGTAGGTGGTTAAGGGCCCCGCCACACGTGCCGGTTGTGCCCCGATATTGAAGCCGATTCCGATCCGATTGCGATCGGATGACGTCAATTATCCGATCCGGTCCCATTCGGCTGGGAATCGGGTGTCTAGAACCTGCTCTATTTTTCCGATCCGAATCGGCCCCGGTTGTAAGCTTCAACCAATCAGAGCGCGTCTCGCAAAGCATGTCGTTTCAGTTTGCAAATGGCGGAACACGCCTGTTGTGATCAGTACCACCGCAGTTGCTGATGTTTCGCACGCCTCTTCCCGAATATGATGCAAAACTGCTGATAATGCAAGCACATCATCATCACTGTCAAAACTAGCAGCCATTTTGCAGAACAGGTCCGACTTTGATCTTCGGTTCAAACCGGTCGGCTAAACAAGTCGGGAAATGTGTGGCAGTGCACACGTTTTTTTAGTCCGGCCCGATCACCTACCGATTCGAAACTGATCGGGAATCGGCCTCAAAACCGGGCATTTGTAGCGGGGCCTTAAGAGAGCCTTCGAGCATATTGTAATTGAATGTCTCATTGAAGACATAAACAACCGTTTATAGGAAGTCGGTTGACCCAGATTCGAGTCCGTAATGTTTGTCATATTTACTTGAACTTTGCATATAGCTAGTTTGGAGAAAGACATTGGATGAGTTTGTTAGCCAGCTTTGTATCCTTTCAACTTTTTTAGTAAAAATTAATTCTTTTCAGAAAATAATTAAAACAGTAAAAAAAACCCTTCACTTTTAGAGAAAGTCAGACAGTGCCGGCACCACGCATACACTAAATATGACGTAATTCTCTCTCTCTTTCGCTCGCTCTTTCTCACACATATGCGCGCATCTCCAAGAGGCATAGATCCTCATGTGCCCGGAGGGCGCATGAACATGTGTGCCTCTTGAGGATGTTTGCAGCGCGCGCATGCACTCACGCACACGCACACACATACACACACACATCGACGCGCTTTCAGAAGAGCATGTAGGTGTACTTAGTATAGCATGTAGCTAGGTAAAGTCAACCTGATTTCACACAAATTATAGCAAGACTGAAATTGTAACGTGAAATTCTAGTTTTGTCACCATTTTCGAAAGTCTTGAAGCGAAACTCATATCACGTTAAATATAAAATTACGTAAAAATAAACAAACAAAAAAAAAACACACACAAAAAAAAAACCGTCAATGCAAATGATGTTTGACAAACCAATGACACATATGCGCGCATCTCCAAGAGACATAGATCCTCAAGTGCCAGGAGAGCGCATGAATATCTATGCCTCTTGATGATGTTTGCAGCGCGCGCATGCACGCACGCACACGCACACGCATACACACACATCGATGCGCTTTCAGAGGAGCATGCAGGTGTACTTAGTATAGCATGTAGCTAGGTAAAGTCAACCTGATTTCACACAAATTATAGCAAGACTGAAATTGTACCGTGAAATTCTAGTTTTGTCACCATTTTCTGGAATCTTGAAGCGAAAGCGAATCTCATATCACGTTAAATATAAAATTACGTAAAAGCAAAAATACACGTCATGACGTTTGACAAACCAGTGGCGCCTATGCACTGCGCGCGCCCCTTATAGAGTTCACTATGACGCATTGGCACATCTGCGAGGCTTTTTCAAAACATCAGAATCAAGTCAAAGACAAGAGGTAGAGACCCTTGACAGCGAAGACAGCTCTCGTATAGAAGAGACTTTGTGGGTTATGGTTCATCCCATCTTCTTGTTGTTTTATTTTTGTTTTTAGATAGACTTGGACACGCACATTTCAGAACTTTCTAAGTCATTGAGTATAATTATGATTTTGTTTCGCGACAGATTAATTGGCTATTTATTGAAACACTTGTTGTGACTTCTCACAATGTTCAACGGTTAGAGCGTAGCGTCTTTTGACCTCCACGAAGGTGGTTTTAAAGACGGGGCACTGAACAGAGGCTTTTACAAATTTTCCACCTTTCGGATGAGAGTCGAACACTCTAGCACCTGAGCTTACCAGTTATTTGTTAGACAGATGAAAGGAAGATAATTTCGCTGAAGTTTTCAACACAGGCAAACAGAAGAAAAAAAAAAACTTTACGCAGACCGGAAGGTCCAGAATCACAGATCAGCACACAAATAATGAGATGCTACTGCATATACTGACGGGATGGGAGTATTCATCACGCAGCACACAAATAGTGAGACGCCATTGCATACATATACTCAGCGACGGGATGGAAGGCCGACATATTCATCACTGACGCGGCGGAAATGACGTGTGTGCCGGTCTGTGATGCAAGACCTTAAGGCTCTAGGCCGCAAGATCCAAAGTCACGGACCAGCCGAACGTATTCGCACTAAAACACAATATAGGACTGATGGATTCATTATGCGACCTAGGTGATCGTATCTGTAAAATATTTATGACCCGGTGCTGGAGCGACCCCCAGTGATAGATTAAAGGCCCCGCCACACGGGCCGGTTGTGCCCCGATTTTGAAGCCGAACCCTCAGTTGTGTGATTGGTGAAAACTAATGTCAAAAAATATGAACAGCGAAGACCGACAATGAAATGTAGTTCAAGGTAGTGCTTGATTAACTTGGCGTCAGGTCCGTTTCCACTTCAAGTAATGAATGCGTGGACTAACTTTGATCGACTACACACTACTGCATTCATTACTTGAAGTGGAAACGGACCTGACGCCAAGTTAATCAAGCACTACCTTGAACTACATTTCATTGTCGGTCTTCGATGTTCATATTTTTTTACATTAGTTTTCACCAATCACACAACTGAGGGTCTGCTGCGCACAGAGTTCAGTTTAGAAACGTGTGTACTATTATGACTCACACATATTTAACCTCTTGGCTGTCGGTGGCAATTTTTGTGGAGATGATTCCGGCAGGAATCACCTCGACAAAAATCGCTACCGACAGCCAAAAGGTTAAACGTTAGTCACAGAGACCCTAATTTAGAGTGTCTGTTGGAAGCACTGGTTGCGGAAAGGTCATGGCAATTTTCTGATATGGCAGCTGGTGTAGGGTGAGGCCCCGACAGAGGGATGTCCGATGACAGCACAAAACTACAGATGTAGCATCTGAAAACAGTATTTTGTGTGTCCGTATTAACGATTTAGAGACACAGATACCACGTGAACGTGATATACTGAGCTGTTTAAGTACTATAAGCCCCCACTTTGGTACCGGTCTCAGGCCACAAAAATTTCAAACTGACAAGCGATTAAAATTTCTGAAACTTCAGTAGCTGAGCTGACCCTTCGCACCATGCAAATGTCATGTCCTGTGTCTGTACTGTGTTTGTCTCCAGAGTAAAATCCGTGTGTGTCATGTGAGCGTGCGTGTTGGGTTTCAGTTCGCGGCGCTTTCAGTTGATTCGCACAAAATTGAGAAAAAGAGCCTATATAATACCGTTATTATTATTATTATTATTATTATTATTAATGTGAAAATGAGACAGTATTCTCAACGTGCGCCACATATGCCGAAAATTGTATGTGTAGATTATAATCTCTCTCTCTCTCTCTCTCTCTCTCTCTCTCTCTCTCTCTCTCTCTCTCTCTCTCTCTCTCTCTCTCTCTCTCTCTCTCGTCTCTCTCTCTCACACATCTCCCCAGTTCACAGTGCTACGACCAGCGGTCAGACCTCCTCCATTAAAGGAGCCAGCCGTATTAAAACATGATTTTGAGTCAAAATGTCACTTACGAGGTTGCACGAGATTTCGTCGATTACCCGGGTGCCGTTGGACTCAAAAATGTAATTCGGAACACCATGTATCGTTTCAATGCATCTCTCTCTCTCTCTCTCTCTCTCTCTCTCTCTCTCTCTCTCTCTCTCTCTCTCTCTCTCTCTCTCTCTCTCTCTCTCTCTCTCTCTCTCTCTCTCTCACACACACACACACACATCTCCCCAGCTCACAGTGCTACGACCAGCGGTCAGACCTCCTCCCTTCTCTTTACCTCACCCCCTCCCCCGTCCCTGGCGAGACACTTCAACGGGATGATCGCCTCTCATCTACCCTCGCTAATGTTCTTCTGGGCCAGTCATCCGTTACCATCGTAGTCAGTCCTATCGTCTTGTACACAGTATCTGTCAGTGACCTCACCCAAGAGGGCGTGTCCTCGGCCCGGGCTCCGGTCGCCTGCACTAAGGAGGGCACTTCTAGCTGCGAACTCGCAACTGGGTGTAGCGACTCAAAGCCGACCATCAGCCAGCTAATGCCCCGACTTGCTGCTGTCGAGTCCCTGCGACAGGAGTTGTATCATCTCCAATCGAAAACGCAGGAAAGACTGGACCAGTTAGACAACCGAGTGCGTGAAATCTGCAGTTGTCTGAGTCCTTTGTACGCAACAAACTTTCCCAGATACAGGACCAGCTGACCGATTTGTCTGACTTTCACTGCCACCTACACGACACACTGCAGGACCTTAACTCTACGCGTGACAGTGACACGCGCGCAGTCACGTGGAAAGAATGGAAGCAGTTGTCTCTAGCCACAAACTCCCTCAGCTCGACAATCAGCTCAACGAATCAGTGCCTGAGGAAACGAGCGCCCCTCCCCCTCTCACTGCCGACGGCGCTAAGGGGATTACCGACGGTGGCGGTGTAAACCCTGCTGCCGCAGGTGGTGAAGTGATCCCGGTAAGGATTACCCCTCCGAAAACGTCAGCTCGTCAAGTACCCGGAAGGATCAGGCTTCTGGCGGTGTGCTGATAACGGTCCACGCGCCCCCGAAAGAGGCTGAGAAGCAAGCGGAGATCAACGGTGCAGGTGAGCGTGACCATGCTGAGAGGAACGGTAATCGGATAAACGGCGTAAAACCACAAACCCTCATCCGCCCTCCTCCAAGCGAAGAGATCCTCACACATCATGTCATGGCGGATACCACAACCCTCGTTATAGGATGCTCTGTTCTGCGTAACGTGAAGGGAGAGAAAATGACAATGTGCTAGGGTGAGAGAGTGCAGATAGTTTCTGGGTCGGGTCTGCAAACCTCCCACCTGACAGACTGGTGCATGAAGCAGACGCCGTCACCCCGCGTCCAACTGGTCACCTTCCACATGGGGATGAACGACTGCAAGCAGCGGAAGATCACCAGCCAGCTGAGTGGGAGAAGCTGGTTACAGCCTGCAAAACGGTGTTCCCCAAAGCACGAGTCCAGGCCTCTTCCATCTTGCCTGCTGGGCAGGGAAGAAATTCGCGTTTAAATCAGCGTATCTTCCCGTCCAACGCCAACTTGTGCCACGTGGCGAAGAAGCTGGGCGCTTCCTTTATAGACAACACCGGCATCTTTCACACGTCAAATGGTCTACCTCGCAAGGCGCTGTACCGAGTGGACAACAATGGCCGGCTTGACCCTATCCGCCCGTCCCACGTGGGCACGCGGAGGCTGGCCGGTAACATCAAATACGGCGGGGAAGATAGCCACCGAACAACCTCTCAACGGGACGCTACATCTCCTAATGTAACAACCGCTAAGCAACTTTACTCAGACATTGCTGCGGGGCGGGCACCGGTGGGCTTGTCATCCGCTGTTCAGAAGCACCATCAGCAACAGCAGCCAAAACAGCGATGCCCCACAACAGGAGCAAAATGAACTACAGCAGCGGCAACGACAACAAGAACAGCGTCAACCTCCGCAACAGCAACAAAATGATCTACAAGAGCAGCACCTACAACTTCAGCCCATTCAGGAGCATCAAGATACATCAGTTGTTGCCCCCAACTGGCTGCAGCAACAGCAACTGATGTATCCGCATGTGACACCGTGGCAGTACCAACCTCTCCCTAGCGATGCTCAATGGACTAATTACCCACCATCTTCCGTTCACCGGCAACCAGGAAATGGAACGTATGTCCCGTACTACCCGAGCTACCCAGTGTCCATTATCAGTGGGGCCCAGTTGGCGCAGTTTGTGAATGGTGTGCGTGCGTACTAGGCTGTGCAGTCGTTCGTTATTCTCTACTCACTAAAAAGTGTGTTGGAGTGTGCGTTTATCTCCTGTGCCCACCTGTGAGTACACTAGGTGATCTCGTTGGGCCTATCTGCATTCTTTGTTGATCAACAGTGTGTTGTTGCCGATATAATTCACAACTTCGTGGAGTTCGGGTTTTTTTTTTTTTTTTTTTTTTTAATTGGGACAGTTGTTGTTACCGCTACAACGGAAAATACAAGGTGTTCTCCACTGCAGCGGTAAACAGAATCAAATAACTATATACTTCGTGGATCGAATATTACCGCATTGTACCAGCAGTGTGTTGTTTGCTGCTACAACGGAGAATACAAGGTGTTTTCCGCTGTAGCGGTAAACAATTAACCGTTTACTTCGTTGTGGGAATCATTCTACATTGTGCCAGCAACGGAAAATTCAAGGTGTTGTCCGTGTAACGGTTAACAATTACGGCCGCTCATCCATATCTTTGGATTATCCGTGAGGAAATCGTGTGATAGCATTCAGACCCACGCCCACTGACGGTCTTATGAACACATTTTCAGGGCCTATTCGCTGCCTAGTGTGCCGCTGACCAGAACACTCTTTACACGTGTGACATCTGATACGTGTGCTACACCACAGTCACTATATAGACAGCTTGCGTGGCATTCATACGTGGATACTCAAAAGCGATCTTCACTGATTTGATAACGCTGTGTTGGACACCGTTTGTGACGTTTGATACGAGGTGCTATAACTTCAGCCGCGTTTTACTGCGTTGACACTTTATTTTTATTCTCTCTGTTTATATTTTTTTGTATTGTGTTGCACTTCAATTGTGAGAATTATAATTCAAAATGATCCATAATGCTCAGACACACGGAAACCTTCAAAATGGTCACTTGAACATCTACCATCTTTTTAACAAGGTGGCCGATTTGAATGTTTTTCTAAACTCGTCTGAACCATTCCACCTGTTTGGTCTTAGTGAGACGCGACTTAACCGCTCTGACATAAGCGATGAAGCCGTTCACATACCTAACTTTAGCATCACCCGACGTGACCCTCGTGTACTTGGTCAAACTGGGCTTGCCGTTTACATCCATAACTCAATCCAACATTTAGTAAAAAGACGTGAGGACATAGAAACTCCGGAAGTTGAGTGCATTTGGTTGGAATTTAGGGCTCCAAAAACTAAACCCGTCTTCGTCGGCTTTTGTTATCGTAACCCATCAGCCAAGTTTGAATGGTACGATGATTTTTTTGCATGCAGTAGAAAAAGTTGGCTTACCTAACTGTGACGCGTTGCTACTAGGCGACTTTAACATAGATATGTTGAAGCCCCATACCGCATGGGATTGCATCACCACACAAACAGGCTTAGATCAATTAGTTTCGGCCCCTACTAGGATCACAAAAACAACCGCAACACGCATTGATCACATTTACACCAACCGTCCCCTTAGTGTATTCAATGTTAGGCTGACCTCAGCATCAGTGACCACTTTCCTACTGTGTGCCAGTGCATCGTAACTACACAACTATAACGTATCGCTCATTTAAACAGTTTAATCAGTCTGCTTTTCTAGCAGACCTTGATCAAACACCATTTAATGTCGTTAATAACGAAACTGACCCTGAAAAGGCTCTGGTTGTTTGGTATGGACTCTTTTCAATTGTACTTAACAAACACGCCCCTTTGCGGCAAAAGCGGGTAAAAAAACCCCACACGTTACCGCCTTGGCTAACAAGAAATAATCGAAGCTATGAGATTGAGAAATGACTTAAGGAGACACAAGCTATTTAACGAATACAAAAAACAACGTAACCGTGTCAAGTCTATGGTACGCAGGGCTCAAAAGTCTCTCTTTGAACGAATGATTAAAGAAGACAGAGATACTGCCGCACTCTGGCGCGCGGTTAATCTCGTCACCCGAGGTAACTAACAGCAAGAAATCGTTAGCCATTCCTTCTAGTATTACCGCAGACACTTTTAATAAACATTTTCTGTCCGTTGCAGAGTCAATCATACCCTCAAGCGGTAACGCGTCTTACACATGCCCGGAGGCCCTGCTTAACTTCTGTAAGCAGAAGACTAAGGACACGCCCCCCTTCTCTATACCGCCTCAGTCTAGCTGTGTATGAAGTAGGAAAACTGATCGGGTCACTGAAAAACAAAAAAATCATCGGGACCTGACGAGATCAGCCCTAAAATCCTGAAACTGTCCCTTCCCTATACAGTAGAATCGTTAACGTATGCATCCAACAAAATATGTTTCCATCAGAACTGAAGCAAACCAAGGTTATCCCTTTGCCTAAATCAAAAGATCTGTCTGATGTTAATAACTATAGACCCATTTCAATATTATCCAGCCTTTCCAAACCTCTTGAAAGACACGTGCACAAACACCTTTATCAATATTTGGAGAGTCGCAGTCTTTTGCACGTATTTCAGTCCGGCTTTCGCCCCAAGCATTCTTGCCACACGGCACTGACAAGACTTATTGATGCGTGGCTAGCATCCATGAATAACTCCCAAATAACTGGGTCGATCTTTATTGATTTTAAGAAAGTTTTTGACCTTGTAAATCATAACATTCTTTTGTCAAAACTTCAAGCATATCTCTGCAATGCAGATGCTGTCTCATTGTTTACTTCATATTTAAGCGGAAGGAAGCAAAGAGTACTGTTAAATGGATCCTACTCCTCGTATGGAGAGTACTGTTAAATGGATCCTACTTCTCGTCAAAAGCGGCGTGCCTCAGGGCTCTGTCCTCGGGCCATTGCTGTTCTGCATATTTATCAATGACCTTCCACTGCATATTAGTTGCCGCGATATTTCTTGTAACATGTTTGCTGACGACTGCACGCTACACACTCCTCACAAAAATGTAGCACGCGTCTGCAGGAAAGCCTGCATGAGGTCACCGACTGGTGTCATTCCAACTCCATGTCTCTGAATCCTTCTAAAACAGAATGCATGGTTATAACCACTCGTCAAAAGCACCAGCTATGCCCGCTCTCTCTTAGTCTGTCTATAAACGGCAGCCCAATTGAGCAAGTATCACACCACCGCCTCTTGGGGGTCACCGAGAGCGTGTGTGTGTATTTGTGCGTGTGTGTCTAAGTGCGTGCGTGTGTAAGTTTTGTTTGTGTGTGTGTCAGTGTGCGTGCGTGCGTGCATGCGTAATTGCGGTGTGCATGTGTGTATGTGTGTGTGTGTGTGTGTGTGTGCGTGCGTGCATGCATGAGGTGTGGTGTGCATGTGTGCGTACCGGAGTGCGTGTGTGTGTGTGAGCGTGCGTGTGCGTGCGTATGTGCGGGCGTGCATGCGTGAGCGAGTGCATGCATGCGTCAGCGTGTGGTATGTGTATGTTTACATGTCTATGTCATTTATGTAGTAGATGTAGCAACGGCAAGTTTGAAAACTGGTCCTGTTACCAATAACTTCTACCGTTGGAAAATAAAGGTTCATTGTTCATTGTTCTCTCTCTCTCTCTCTCTCTCTCTCTCTCTCTCTCTCTCTCTCTCTCTCTCTCTCTCTCTCTCTCTCTCTCTCTCTCTCTCTCTCTCTCTCTCTCTCTCTCTCTCTCTCTCTCTCTCACACACACACACACACACGCACACAATTTATTTAATGAAAATATCCGATCACACTTTCAAACGGTGAATTCAGGAGCGCAAACCACGTACTGTAGACCAACCACGTGCGGACCCTTCAAAGACAACAGAAACTCCACAAAACAGGCTGCTCGACACTGACACATTCTGTGTTCGGTATGTGGACAACGGATAAAGATTCAAAAGCCCATCTTTGCCGGTACAGTCGTTTTTCGTACCAGAAACTTTATACAGAATAAAACGGCGCTCATATATGCTTTTGCATCATAGACAAAAAAGGCGGCACTGATGCAGATGTCAGAGCACGAATCGGTAAAGCCAGAGCAGCCTTTCTCCAGTTGAAAAAAGTGTGGAGTTCCAGAGAGCTGTCACAACACACCAAAGTCCGGATTTTCAACTCCAATGTAAAAGCAGTTCTCCTATATGGAGCAGAGACATGGAGATTGACAAAAACCACAGTCAACAGAGTACAGACCTTCATGAACAGTTGCCTTAGAAGAATTTTGAAAATCCACTGGCCAGAGAAGATCAGCAACGTCAGACTCTGGGAGAGAACAGAGCAGATAACAGCAGAGAATGAAATTGGGCGAAGAAGATGGGGATGGATCGGTCACAGTCTGAGAAAGCCAGCTTCCAGTATCACTAGGCAGGCATTGTCATGGAACCCCCAGGGAAAGAGGAAAAGAGGTAGGCCGAGAAACTCCTGGCGTCGAGACCTCCAAGCAGACATCAAGAGACTGGGAACCACCTGGAGTAGAATTGAAGGAGAAGCACAGGACAGGAGTTGCTGGAGGTCTCTCGTCGACGGCCTATACCCGGGTAGGGGTGACAGGCGTAAGTAAGTAAGTAATATATGCTTTTGTTTCAGTAATATCCTTTTAACCCCCTCACTGCCATTGTACGTACATTGTACATTAGAAATCTGCGGAAAATTGTACGCGATATAGCTCCAGCCGCCCCATGAACAACAGATACAAAGTGGTTTCAGCAAGAGGCATAGATCCTCATGAGCCCCCGCAATGGCGGGGGCCCATATGGATCTATACCTCTTGTAGTAGTGTGGTGTTCATTTTTTTCTGAGGCAGTGAAGGGGTTAATAATTAAGGTGGGTAACATGGTGTCAAAAGGTGATGCAGCCTCTGCTAGAACTGACCATCATATGGGGGACTTGGGTGGGGTAACTACTTTTTAGTTCCCAGGGTGACCCTGGTCAGCCCCACAGGGTGGGTTTTCTTCTGTATTCTAGGGCATGTGTTTCTGTCTACCCTTGGTCCATTCACCTGTATTTTCCTTTTTTCAAATCTCCCTACTGTCTGCGCTACCTGTAGCTCTTGATATTGGATGTGTGTTGCTAAATGGTCTTAGCTTTATTTAGACCCCATGTCGTAGGTTTATTTAACGTATTGGACTGGCTGGCGACATACATTCAATATTCTGTTTTTTTTTTTTTTTTTTTTCACACGCAGTGCAGGCACGTCCTGAGAAAGCCTTGTTGCTGTCGGGACGTTAAGCAATGTACAATCAATCAATCAATATTTATGTATATCGTTCGTTCATTGGGAATACTAGCAATTCGAACAGAATTTAGATGCCAGCGTTCATCTTGTAAATTTAACCCCTTCACTGCCCCTGACAAAAACAGTGAACACGATCCATCTGCAAGAGACATAGATCCTCATGTGCCCCCGCGACTGCTGGGGCTCATGAGGATCTATGTCTCTCGCCGAGACCAATTATTTGTGTCCATGTTTCTTGGACAGTGTCGGCCTTTAGTCGTTGAAAGAACCCGGCAAGATTTCAGAAAAAAAAGTACTTACAGCGTACGTACAGTGGCAGGGAAAGGGTTAAAGAACTAAATGTATGATCGGTTTTCCGCACAGTGCTTGTTGTGTGTCTATTGTCAAAGGCTAGAATTGACTCTCGTCACGACGAAAATGCTTGTAAATTACGCGCGAATGTTGCCCCAATCTCATCACTGATACGATGCACCATAGCCGCAAGAGGCAGAGATTCTCATGAGCCCCCGCATTCTGCTGGGGGTCATGGGGATCATCTATGCCTCTTGACTCATGAATAACTTACACCTTAAACCTCCGTGTGCTCCAAGCCAAGGGAGGTCATCAGATGTTTAGTGTTTAATGAATTCATTGCCGCTATTACGCCGGAACCAGTTACCCGCAAGGGAAATAACAAATTCTGAATTCTTAATTGAGACCTGACGGTGTGGCAGCTAGTACGAACGAACCTTGCCTCTTTAAATTGACTTAAGCAGTCGTAGACATATATCCATTCTCAGTTTTAGTATGGAAACGGGGTCGATCAATTCCAGAGGCATACCGCTTCCAGTGAGACCTCAGTGCAGCCGAAGAGCCTTTTGAGAATCTGTGCCTTTTGCAAGACAAATGAGCTGGCGCACGGAGTGTAACTGAATACAAATACTGCTTTCAAGGCGTGCGGAAAAAAATAATTGCAATAACTTTACAAACAAAACATTGTGTCCATAAAATGTCTTTACTCAGTAAGCAAAGGTCTTGGGGCTCACGACATGTCGGGCCACCCTGAGCCCGGAGACGTTTTGCTACTGGGGTAATCCTCTAGTGCGTTTAACGCCGGTAACGTTAACACTACCGATGGCTTAATGTAATAGGGGTTTAACTCATTCTACCCCAGACACACCACAGGAAGATAAGGACCGACCATGCTAGTTTAAGGGTAATACCAGAATAGCTTGGCGCCTATGGGCGCCAAGCTATTCTGGCATCACCCTTGAACTAGCATGGTCGATCTGTGTCCTGCACTGCAATGCAGTCTTCAGAGGACAACGGCAAAATTTAGGGATTTCGGTGTTGGGGTAGAATGAGTTAACATAAATTTCCGTTGTGATCGTCTATCGGTAGCGTTGTATGTTTAGCTGATTCCCTGCTTTATGCCACGTATCTGGATATGGCACGTCTCAAGTGAGTTAAATGCGGCTGCAATACCCACACAATTGATGAAAGAAAACTTTTAATGGATGAATGGATAGAAAAAAACATGGCGGTTTGGTAGACAAATTTCCAGATTTGCAGTTGCGTGTGTCACAGAGACATGTGAAACGATCGTTACACGTTATTGTCCGTCTTTTGAGTTTTCTGAATCGTGACGGAGATTGTCGTGATTCGTGATCAGTGGTGTATTTTTTAACAAACATTGTCAGTTTTAGCTCAAATTTATTTTCGTGATAGTTGACTGACAAGACATAGTTCTCCCAAGTCATGCACCCCTAATACTGCTTGTAAAACTCGCTAAAACAGACAGTTTGCATTTACCTCTTAAACGCGTACACAAAACGCACAAAAGAATCGGGCCGACGCTGGCAGCTGTTGGCCCGCGCACAGTCGTGCGCGGGCCAACTGCGGCCGATGTCTGCCCGACGGCCTTCGCATAATGGAAAAGACTTCATGACGGGACGCAGCCACAATAACTTACATGAACTAGAACGCCTTTCCAGCCATTGAGCTTCATACTATGCTACTTAACCCCTTTGGCTGTAGGTAGCGCTTTTTGTCGAAGTGATTCCCGCAGGAATCATCTCAACAAAACGCGCTACCGACATGCTAGAGGTTGTCTCCCTCGATTACTGCGCTGATCAGCGGTAGCGAATTGAGCGAGATAACCAGTGCCCGTAGAGGCGTAGAACTTATTGAATCCCCTTCAGGTGCCGTGTGGGAGCTCCTGAGGTTCTATGCCGCTTGGTTGTCCTCTTTTTGAATGGATCTGTGTTCTTTGAACGGATAGGGGTTCTTTGGTGTTGTATAGGGTTGATTTTTGGTTTCTTCATACACACTACTTGTACGTGGCACTAACGCTTAAGGGGTCAAACAATTACAATGCTTTTAGACCGCAGTGACGACACAACCGCATTCGTGACAACACAATTAGGAGACAAATTTAAAATCACGTGTAAAAAAAACCACGTGACGAACATTTTGTGTTTATAAGACAACGCGAGGGAGTCTTCCCTCTGCGTTTTAAGAAAATTATAACCTGGGGGTGTAGGTCAGAAACTGATGTGCATCACATCAGCTCTTTACAGTATGGTGTAATGCGCAGAAAATATTTATTTTCTGCATATTACCATGTAGACAAGAGCGAATGAGTGTGCGGGTCTGTGATGTTGGATCTTACGGCCCTTGGTCGTAAGATCTAACATCACAGATCAGCACACAGATGTGAGGGACAGCATAATTATCGGACTCGGACTCATTAGGATCCAAGTGAGGCGTGTACATGTGTCTTTTTAAGTCCCTTTTTCCACCTGACATTTCAGCTTGTGTGGCGACAAAAGAAGCATCATATACATACGAAACTATGTTGGTATACAGAAAAGACCTAACAATGGCTGTGACTTTTGTCCTTGTTTTATTATTGATGAGCATCTCAGGATTTTGTGGGGAGACAGGCACGTCCACTGAACTGCCTAACTTTACATGGTACCCTAGCGGATCGAGTAGTCTGTTTGAAGGAGAGGTGGCAAGTATTGAGTATGATAAGAATTCGTCGCCATCAGACAACGAGAAACAGACAGTGTGGAACGACAACGTCCCAAATACAAATCAAAACAGATCTGTGGAAAAAGAGCAAGGGAGCGAAGACACTGGAGGGAAAAACTGCAGTAAAAGTGAAGCAGATAAGGAATGTAGCGCAGAAGGCGTTGTTAAGAAAGATGGTGCTCTGGTGGAATATCCTTATGTCTGGAACTCTAGGAATCAGTCGGCAGAGGAATATCTCCTGAACTACTGTCCAGAGAGATGCAGCGAGAGGAACGCGTCCAGTGCACTCTGTCCGAATATGCAGTGTTCTCCTTGCGACTGCGACGAGTCTTGTCAACAGTTTGGAGAAAGACGAGAGTACAAAGGGACCACAGGCTGCTTTCACCAAGTGTTCGGTATCATTCGCTGCCCACGTGGCTGGCGGCCCGACAGTGCTGTGAGAGAAGCGTGCGAGAACGGGGTGGGTGTGCACACGGTGCACGAGCCGGTGACGGACCTCACCACAATGATCTCCTTCAGAAACCCAGCGTGTGCTGCTTGTCATGGCGTCACACTCTACATGGCCTGGCAGCTGGAGGTAGTGTGTCGACATTTCCAGAACGTCTACCACGCTGTTTCAAGAGATGAGTTCCTGCTTGCGGCTGAAAAAAACGCCCTTACCTGCACTGTCACCCGTCGCATTCCTGATGACGTCAGACAAGACTGCAAGTGGGGTCTGGGCGAGCACGACTGGTTCTCTGTAATAGACCGTTGTAACGTCACGGGACAATGGATAACGCACGATCTGCAACAAGAAATCGCAGAGAACTGTCTCCTGTTAAAAGACTTTCACTTCCGAGTGCACACCTATATGGAACAAGATAGCGTTGTGTTTTCTAATCTCTTCTGTGCAAGGTGCAACGGAGTCATGCCTGGGCTGATATCAAAATGCGATGACAAACATTACAATTTTAACGGGAAAGACGATGACGACGAAAAGTCTGAAACGGGTGCGAAAAGTGTCTACCCGCCTCTTTCATTATTGGTAGGATTTATTGATGATAGCCAGGAGGTGGCAGATTTTTTAGATACGTGTGGACCTCTGCACGCGTGGTTGGCGCCTAATGTGAGTAGCCTCGCGGGGAAATGCTCTAACTTTGTTCCCGCTGGCAAGGTTTTAAACATCTTTAACCCTTTGGCTGTCGGTATATGCTTTTTCGCGATGAGTCCTGCAGGACCTATCGCGACAAAAACCGCTACTGACAGCCAAAAGGTTAACCCTCTGTGCATATATCAGCCGCACCTGTAAACAGTACCGCATGAATACTGCGAAGTGAAAGTGTGTGTGTGTGTGGGGGGGGGGGGGGATGGGAAGGGGGGCGGGGGAGTTACACATTCAGCCTTAAGGTCAAACTTCCCAAACTTGACAGTTGTCTTCTGAAGATAATGTAACAGCTCACGAGGTAGATGGACGTTGAAGGTTAAAGGGTCGTATCTTACCCAATGTGCAAAAGACCATCGGGCATTGAGTAATAGCATGGCGCCTGGGTGCGTCAAATTTTCTGGCGTCATTTTGAAACGTCATGTTTGATCCACGTATCGTCGCAATGTGTTAATATCATCTCTAATTGTTTAACCCTTTGATTGTCGGTACGCTTTTTGTCGCGATGATTCCTGCATGAGCAATCGCGACAAAAAGGGTTAAATGTGGAAGCTCAAATACGCATTCTAATTTTAGAAACAACATAAAAACTTCAAACCCTTAGTACAGATATCAATAACTTAACGCCTTGACTGATAGAGACGGTAGCGCTCGGCGGGAAAAGATTCATATCGACGATAGTCAGCAGCATTCAAGGGGTTAACTCTTTCCAGACGAGCCGCATCCGGATTCGCGGCTTTATGCCGCGAATCCGGATGCGGCACGTCTCGAAAGAGTTAAACTAACTGTTTCTAAACTGCCGGCGTTTATTGTGTTCCAGAACGAGTGTCGGAACCTGACCTGCACCCCGGGCAAAGTGATCGTCAACAACACGTGCAGCACGGCCGTGACCCAGATTCGTGGCCTGATGTACAACCTAAACATCACGCTGCTTCCCACATCTGAAGTCGTTATCCCGTTTCCAGTTATGGCCGGGTACAAATTACAAGAAATATTTGAACAGAAGCTGAGGCCTGCGGCTGCAAGATATGAATTAAACATCAAAATAGCTGCAGAGAAGACCAATAATTCGGCAAAACCGGCGGTATTATTCGGGGTACACATTTCGGGCGATCTGACAGCGTTACGAAACATTACCAGAGACAATGCGGAGCAAACCCTCGTTCAAAATATATTTTCTCTGATTGAGTTTGAGTTTGACGGTAAGAACGTGAGCCTGCGGCAGGCCTCGGTTGTAGATGAACTGCTCGTGGCTGCAATGGACCGTCCTGCTGTTTACACAATGAACTTACCATTTCAGCGCGACGACTTACAAGACTACATTTCTGCCGGAATCCCGCCTGAATTTCACATTCCCTTGTCCCCGATCCTTCTCTGTCCCTACCTCGAGTTACAGCCGCCAGAGTTTGAGGTACGTCATCCTGGGAACGGCACGAACGTCACTCATGTAGTCCTGAAATTTGGAGAGGAAGAGGTAATACTTGCAGATTTAGAAAAAGCCAAGATCGAGGGAAACACGTTGAAAGTTTGCCTTGAAACTTTAGAATCGCTGCCCAGGAAGAAAACGACTACAGTTGAAGGACTGTCCTGGCAGTACATCTTGTCCATGGTCATCATTCCGCTGTCCATCATCTGCCTCGTGCTGACACTGATCGTCTACAGCGTACTTCCGGTTCTGCGCACGGAACCCGGCATGAACACCATGGGCACGTGCTGCGCGCTGCTGGTGGCCCAGGTGACCTTGCTGCTGGCTTCGCATCGCGTCACTTCCGGTGTGGGCTGCGTGGTACTGGGCGTGGTGGTTCACCTCTCGTGGCTGAGCATGTTCTGCTGGACGTCCGTGTGCTCGCTGCATATGTTCCACGTGTTTTCGGCCAAGACGTACCGCGGCTCCCGCTCCGGCCAGTGCTGGCGCCTCTTGCGTAACGTGCTGCTGACCCTGCTGCTGCCTGCCGTAGTGGTGGGGGTGGTGGTGGGGGTGTGCTACCAGACGTCGGGCGGCGCCACCATCGGCTACAGCAGTCTCACGTGCTACCTGGACTCAGCCCTGCTGGTGGGAGTGGCCATGGTGCTGCCCGTGTCGCTCATGCTGGTCCTCAACCTGGCGCTCTTCATCCTCACAGCACGGCGCATTTACATGGTAAGTGTCACCCGTTACTGTCACTGTTCGATCCACACTGCCCAGCACGCGAAAGGCCATCGGGCCGCCGGCCCGATGACCTTTCGCGTACTGGACAGTGTGGCTCGAGCAGTGGCTGCTTCGAGGCAGGTCCGAGTTGATCGAGTGGCAGGATCTGCTTACCCACCTCGATCCTCTATACAAGAGCATGCGTAGTAGATCGAATTTGGTATCGTCTCTAAAGCTGGAACGTCAGAAACGCAGAAAAAAATCTGTCTGTCTGTAATGTTCTGCGATGAATGGTTCCCTTTGGTGTGCATAACTAACAGTAGTAACACAACCTGCTGACGCAGCTCAAGGGAATTTGCATTAGTTTCAGGAATGATTGATTTGACTTTTTTTCAGGTGACCAAACTGCAGCCACGAGCGAAAACGGAAGGTGATTCCCGCCAACACCTACACGTGTGCGCGCGCCTCTCTGTTCTCACTGGCGCCACCTGGATGCTCTCCCTTATCGCCGAGGGTCTTGGCATCGATTGGCTGCAGACTTTAGCCATTCTGGCCAATGGGGGACAAGGAGTAATGCTCTTCCTGTCCTACGTCACCACTCGACGCGTGGCCACCATGCTGTCCGTCAGGCTGGGCCTGAGAGAGAAGGAGGTGTCGTCTGGCAAGACACAGTCCACTAACGACAGGCCGTACTCACCAGGCCGCTCCAAGAACAACACGGAAAGCGCCGGCAACAGTATAGAAATGCCACTGAAAACCTAAGAACGTGAGCGCTTTAAAACCCTAAATAATGCGGCTGTCGTGGGGCCGAATACGTTTTGCTACTGGTGTAACCCCTTCACTGCCGGAGGCAATGAATGATAGAAATAGACGATTTCCGGAAATCAGAAGTAGGTCAAAATGGCCCGTGTTTCGACGAAAACAGTGGATTGAAAGCCAGGACAAACATGTGATATGGCCTATTTGTCCGGGTTTTTAATCCACTGTTTTCGTCGATATACGTGCAACTGTGACCTACTTCTGATTTCCAACAACATCTATTACCACAGGCCAAACCGGGAAACTGCTCGGTGTGATAAACTCAGATATTTAGCGAGGCATAGATCTTCATGAGCACCCGCAAATGCTGGTGCACATGACGATTTATGCCCCTTGCAATTGTATGAAGTTCCCTTTCTCTTGGCAGTGAAGGTGTTAACACTCCAGAATAACACTCTCAGTTTGAGTGACTGCTGGAAATGATCTTTGATAGTCAACGGGAACAGATTTTCATGTGCCTCGGTCTGTGACTATAGGGCTCATGTGAATCTGTGTCTGTTGCACGTAGAATGGTCAAGTGCTGAATTCATCACTTCTGGCGTATTTACACGTATTTTGCACAGAGATCTGAAGAACCATCTCGCAGCAGAAACACATTTTTTTCCACTTTTTATTCGGTACTCGCACTTAAAATTTTTTAGTATTTGAAACCCCGTACATTGGTGTAATATTATCGATTTGGTCGGAAATCCTCTTGTGAATTGCAACAGAGGTGTAAGTAAGAGAGTAAGGACATTTACGTCTACGTGCTAGTCTATTATTACAGACAGCTTTGAATCATGCTGATTAAAAAGGCAAACATTAATGCGTTTAACTCATTCGAGACGTGCCGCATCCGAATACGCGGTGTAAAGCCGCGTATCATGATGCTGCAGGTCTCGAATGTGTTAACCTGAACAAAAATGTTTGTTTAGATTCAGAAGTGAAGTCACATGAGAGCAAAGAGGGGAAGTCGAAATAAAAAATCAGGTCTGATGGAAAGAGTTTGACCTGATTGCCCTTTGACACAACGACTGAGGACCAAGAGAAATGTGACATTTTTGAAATCATCGGAAACACTTGAGTGTTTCCGATGATTCAAAATATGTCGCATTTCTTTTGCTTCTCAGTGGGTATAAACGTCACCAGACAGATTTGTATCTGAATACGCGAGAAGCATAATTTGTTCAGACTTGTGTTACATCAGATGAAGTGTCTTGAACAGAATTAAGTGCCCTGCATTGTGTAACCCCGTGATGAGAGGTTTGCATATATAAGCATGGATTTTGCAAGTAAGGACCGCTTCGCAGTTTCTAAAATTATTTATACAATCGTGGAAGTGAATCAAGACGAATTCGTTGTTTAGATCTGCGAAAAAAGTATGGCTTTTGGATTAAGATGGTCGCGCACTTGTGTGTTCTAGCGACGTATCGATTTGACCAAAAGCCATAATCAACTAATAACAACTAACCAATATATAATATTTCATGTTTTGGCAGTTCATCTTTTTTTTCTTGATGCTGTTGTATTAATGACTTTGTCTTAAACAAAATCGATGGTTTTGTGTCTCTGTCCTACCAGACACTAATCCTCACAAGCGTAGCTCGTGAAACGCGTCAGTGTTTATTATGTATATCAATGTACAATATCCATCTGTCCTGTACAGTGTCTGATCGGACAGTGTACAGAGGAATCAATGTTGTGCATTGATATATATATATATATATATATATATATATATATATATATATATATATATATATATATATATATATATATATATATATATATATATATATATATATATATATATAATATATATATATATATATATATATATATATATATATATATATATATATATATATATATATACGCGTTTCAGCACATTCGCTTGTACTGTTATTTATTTACACTGTGACATTTAAAATACATGACGTACCTCATTATGTCTTTATTTGTGTATAGTAGATTAATGAAAGAAAATGTGATTTAATGTGAGATGTTGGAAATTATGTAATATGTGTCTATTTCAATATTGTTTGTAATAATTTGTAATTGTGTCTTTTTGCTCATTAGGAGAACCAGCCAACCAGCCAACCCACCAACAAGCATATAAACAAACACAAACACACACAAAAACAACAAACTTGCAGATTTAAAAACAACAACAACAACAACAACAACAACAAAACCCGACAAATCCAAGCTCTCTCCTATGAGTGTTATTTTTCTACATGACATTACATCATCACATTTATGCCTTTATTATGTGCATGTATTTCTGTGTCCCTTCTACCGACCTACTCCTCTTGATTGGCTTGAGAGCTTTGAGCTGTGATATGATTTGACTCGACGTCCGAATCGCGCATATTGTTGACGGATTCGTTCCAGACTGAATCTTTTGAGAGCGTTTCATACGGCCTCGCGCCCACACTGGCTACATCCCTCGAGGGAGGCAACCAGTGTGACCTCGTGCCCTTAAACTTTCTCCAGGGAGTGACAAGAAGTTTCGCTGTATGAGCTATGACCTCTCGCGAACGATTCACCGCGCACGCTGACACCTTCTCCGTCATACCTTAACTCATTCTACCCCAACACCGAAATCCTTAAATTTTGCCGTTGTCCTCTGAAGACTGCACTGCAGTGCAGGACATAGATCGACCATGATAATTCAAGGGTGATGCCAGAATAGCTTGGCGCCCATAGGCGCCAAGCTATTCTGGCATCACCCTTGAAATATCATGGTCGATCCTTATCTTCCTGTGGTGTGTCTGGGGTAAAATGAATTAAATAACAGAATTTTGATGTCCAATCCAGACCAAAAAGCTGACAGTCAAACGTGCAAAATGCAAAGAAATTTTCGACAAAGAAAGGAAGACATTTAAAGAGGACAAGTACAATCAGTGTCATCATGGGTCTGACTAGGTGGACGTCGACTTTACGTGGCCCTCACACGGCTGTGCGCGGGCCACGTGAGGCAGACATCGGCTGCAGGACTTTTTGATCACTTGTCCTATCTAATCGTGGTTCTTTCTTTGTGAGGGACTTTCTTTTGGAATTTCTACAATAATAAGAATGACGGAACGGAAGTTTTAATCGCAACAGCGATGACCGAGGGCGTTTCAGCGCTCCAGTTATATATTATGCTCTCAACAGTGAATTAGTGCTCGTGCGGTCATAACCGTAGCTCCTTTAAACATCAGTGAAGTTACACGTTTGCGCCGAACGACTCCCTACAACAAACGAGAGCGAAATCACGGCGGACTAATCAGTGCGTACTTAGTACCAGAAATATATTCAGCGAACATCTGCAAGAGGCATAGATCCTCATAAGCCTCGGGCTCATTAGGATCTGTGCCTCTTGGAGATGTTTGGAGTGTTGTCTATGCTCACGGTAGAAGCTGGTTATCCGCCGCGACTTCGATGTCGTTCGTTGTTTGGAGTCGTTCGACGCAAACGTAAAGCCACTATTCTCTCAGTGTAACTCCCGTTCCAAGGAATTGTAAGGATGGCTAGTTTTAGAGTGCGCGGTATGACTGCTGTAGCACAAACTACCCCAGGACCAAAATCCCCAGATTTTGAAGTTGCCCTCTGAATTACAATTGTAGAGGCAGATCGAGCATAATAGTTCAAGAGTGTTGCCAGAATAGCTTGGCGCCTATAGGCGCCAAGCTATTCTGGCAACACCCTTGAACTATTATGCTCGATCCGTGTCTTACTGTGGTGCGCGGGGGCTGAATGAGTTAAACCATACACAGCGAAGAGCCAGAGGGTAGTGCTAAAATATTCCTAAATTTTCTTTATTGAGACAAAAGACAGTTTATTTGTGTTTTATGAAAAACGAGTTTTTGTATGTGTACTACAGAACATCTCGCTTTCACAAAAATGAACGTAGTGTCAAAGGTTCGCCAAGTCAGTCAGGGCAGACATGTTCTTGTTGTACTCAAAATAATTGTGTGTATAATCTATTAGTCTACCTCTCGCAGACTCATAATTGCGCTGGTGTGTGATTCAGTACCGGTACAAAAGCACAGACCAACTCACCTATTCTGATTGTGTCATGTTGATTGACATTTGTTGTGTGTTCAGCAGTCCTTGGTATTCACTAACTTTGCTCAAGTTTTAAAATTGTTTTCTGAGCCCTGCGTACAATCCAGTAAGCAAAAGGCCCTTTAGCCAACGTCGGCTCAAGGACTTTTGCTCGCTTGGAAACGACAATGATGAGTTGAATGACATTTTAAAGGCCATATTCGCATAACGCACTATTCTCCAGCGGTTTTTGCTGGAAGGGAAAAACAGTCACACAGTCTCTGCAGGGATTCCGGAACCCCCCCCCCCCCTCCTCCAGACCCAAAATTCTTTATAATGCTATAACAAAGTCCCTTTTTGGGATGTTTGCCCCCCCCCCCCCCACCCTCCACCCGCTGTTCGATTTTTCGGTACCTGAAAGCAAGATCTAGCGTCGGAGAGGGCTTTTGTATCAGGTTGAAGGTCCCAAACAAAACGTTGGACCCCCCCCCCACCCCCCACCCCCTCGAGGTAACTGATCCGCCCCTGCTTTCTTAAATGTTCTTGTTTTTCATGTCATTGCAACGTGATATGTGTTGTCTTTTTAATGTTATTGATGTTCTAAAACATTTGAATGTTTTAATATCCATACAGTGTGAAACAGATACATAATATTTGTGTTGCTATTGTCATGATTATGTGTTGTCTTCTAATTGTGATATTGTTGCTGCTCTCTATTGAGGATGTAATGTTGTGATTTTGCCGTTCAAAATTAATAGGGCTTGGGAAGTTCCCTGCGTTGCCTAGGAGCGTCGGCGCGTTAGCCGCCATCTTAAAAGGATAGGGTATTCTTCAGATAGTAGCGAAGTAGTGCTTCAACACGTTTTTCTTCAAGTTTCTTCCTCTTTGGACTGAACAACAAAAACAGATTCTGGTTAGCGGTTTCCTACGATGATGGCAAGACTTGCTGTTATTGGCTATAGCACGTCAAGACTTTCCTGACAGCGTTTTCCCTATGAGCGCCTTAGTCCCGTATCCTCTCAAGATGGCTGCCACGACTAGCGTGATGACGTCAGCTTCCCGAGCCCTATAGAACGCTGCAGAATTCCGCTGCAGAAGACTATGAAGGAAAGCCACGTGATCGCCTTCTTCAATACGATTGGCCTGGCCTAGTATCAGTGTTTTTCGAGTAAAGATCGAGGCTGTCAGCGGCAGTGCTTCTTTGCTCCACCCGACAGGCGTAAGTTAAAAATCGGCAGACCTTCTAGGCCGCCACTCAATACCGAGGGTGCGAGTTCCCCCAAACTAGCTAGCGTGCTCTTTGCGCGAGAGGCGCCAAAGCGCAGTGGGCCGTGGGCAAGCACTGCAGCACGTCACTATGAACGATCGGCAGTGTGAGCAGGAAAACCGAGGCTGCCGGTACAGAAACAAATTATTTTCGCCGTGAAATCGCCCAAAATTAGCAGAGTTTGCATTAACTCATTCTACCCCATCACCGAAATCACCAAATTTCGCCGTTGTCCTCTGAAGACTGCATTGCAGTGCAGGACACAGATCGACCATGATAATTCAAGGGTGATGCCAGAATAGCTTGGCGCCCATAGGCGCCAAGCTATTCTGGCATCACCCTTGAACTATCATGGTCGTTCCTTATCTTGCTGTGGTGTGTCTGGGGTAGAATGAGTTAATAAGATGCATCTACTGTTGGTATAAGTTTTTTAAAAAGCCTATCTAGCTGTTGAAACGACATCAGACCATTTTCCAAAGCCACTGTGACTGGCTTCATCGCCATTACTGATGCAGTTTTATTTACGGTGAGAGATCGTTTTCCTCAGCATTACTAGATTTCCACAAAAATAAACAAAGGTTGTATTGTAACAACTGTATGACCAGGAAGCAATCGTCCTCAGTCCTTTGTCAACGTCAGCTTACATTTTGCTGCATATTACTTGTGATTCACAGCAAAACAGTATCGACTAAGCGTAAAAGCTAGCCGAGTTAGCAACATTTCGTGGCTCCCCAAGTCTAGTCTTGGCTCACAGTCGCGTAATCTAGCGTGCGTTCTCGCGCTGCTCGAGAAATCGCAACCGGGCTATTTTAACCCATTCAGCCCTGACGCACTACAGCAAGAGATGGGTCGACCATGATAATTCAAGGGTAGTGCCATATTAACTTGGCTGTCGGCGCCAAGCAAATCTGGCACTACCCTTGAATTATCATGGTCGATTCATCTCCTGTAACTGGTGCATAGTCGTTAGTTGACGCCTCAAAAATTTGGGAAATACGGGCGTGGGGCTGAATGAGTTAAGTAGCGCGCATGCACGAAATTCATCATGGCAGCGAAACTCTACAGCGGTCTATTGCGTGATGATTTCTTAACGTTTATTGTTCTGAAAATGTTTCGCTTAACACATTCTGTCCCAGGACCGAAGTCACCAAATATTTTAAGTTGCCATCTGAAGGCTGTTTTACGCTTCTGGAGACAGATCGAGTGTAATAGTTCAAGGGTGGTGCCAAAATAGCTTGGCGCCTATGGGCGCCAAGCTATTCTGGCACCACCCTTATCACACTCGATCCATGTCTTGCTGTGGTGCGTCCGGGCTGATTGAGTTAACCCTTGGGCTGCTACTGACGATACCGATCGTGGTTGCGCGTCTTTTCCTCCGAGAGGTTTCGTCAGTATCAGTCAAAGGGTTAAAAACGACAGGGAGGGTGGGAGTGGGTGGAGATGGGGAGGGGGGGGGGGGTGCCGAAGGGAGGCGGAGGAGGGATGTGCGATGATTCAAAAAAATAACAGCTGCATAATAAATGTGCTATGTGTAATCTTTAAACAAGAATTGTTCAGTGATTGTCGTTGACAGTCGTAAATATTCCCATTGTTAACTTTTTCCCTACCGAGTAACTTTTCTGTATGATGTACTCTGACACGAAGCAGTTTTGTTCAGAGATCACTACCGGATCCGGTTCGCGTGCCAAGTTAACGCCTTGTAACGACACGTTCAGCGCTAAAAATAGCCAAGCACAAGCACACGCACTACAAGCGAATCTTGGCTGAGTGTATCTCATCGCCTACAGCGTACTAGGGGAGGTAATCTCGCGGCGGCTGAAGTCGACATTCAGAGGTAAAGAGTTAGTAAGAATGTATGCCGACTGGACGGAGCCATCGGCCTATTCATGAAGCGCGTTCTGTATCGAATGTGCTCTTGTCTGTGATTTTTAATCTTGCGGTATAAAGCTGTACGGTTTAAAATCACAGACCATCACTCAGTGAATGTCTGTAATTTGCGCTGGCACCTGTGACAGACATACTGACATAATGAAACACGTAACAGAAGGATAGACTACCCCCACCCCCCACACTTTGGTACCGGTTTCAGGCCACTTTACAAATTTCAAATACAAGCAATCAAAAAATCTCTGTAACTTTAGTAGCTGAACTGGCCCTTCGTCTGTCTTGTACTGTGTTTGTCTTAAATGGCGTAAATCCGTGTCTGTTACGTGAGTGTGCGTGTTGGGTTTCAGTTCGCGGCGCTTTGAGTCGATTTGCCCGAAAATTGAGAAAAAGCGCCTATATAATAACGGTATGATTATTATTATTATTATTATTATTATTATTATTATTATTATTATTATTATTATTATTATAGACTACCCGGCAACCGGCCGACCATAGCCGAGAATGAAAGAGTGTGGCGAGCCACTGAGTTGTTACAGTAAAAGGCACACGCAATTGGCGCTTTGACTTGAACGAGGTTGATCCCATCAGTGCCGAGTAAACACAATGCAACTGTAAGAGATATAGATCCTCATGAGCCCCCGCAACTGCGGCGGCTCATGAGAATCTATGTCTCTTGCTGACACCGGTTTGTATCCGTGTACAGCCTTGGAGTGCTGAGGCTGCATGTAACACAGTTGATCCCCTCACAGCCCAGTGAACACGATACAGCTGCAAGAGACACAGATACTTATGCGCCCGAGCAGTTTCGGGGGCTCATGAGGATCTGTCTCTCGCTGTCACCGTTTTGTATCCATGTTCCTTTCGTGCTGTTTGGCGGCATTGTACGATTGATTACAGAAACACAGTCTGCGTCCACTGGCAGCGAAGGGGTTAATAATGTTACTATTCACTTGTCTCTGTGTCACGACTGTCTCTACTTTTGCTGTGGGACAAAACTGTCTTGAATAAATTGAACTATTTGATCGCTTGAAAGAGGGTGTTTGCTTGTGTGTCAGCGCGCGCGCGCGTATGTGTGTGTGTGTGTGTGTGTGTGTGTGTGTGTGTGAGAGAGAGAGAGAGAGAGAGAGAGAGAGAGAGAGAGAGAGAGAGAGAGAGAGAGAGAGAGAGAGAGAGAGAGGAGAGAGAGATTTATGCTTCTAATTGAAATCGATGCTCCACAAAATTAAAATTATTTCCTAATTGAAAATGTAAGATGTTTGCTCCCAATATTTTGATAATACACGTCCACACAAAATAAGCCGAACATTTATTGCACAATTATAAACATCATGTGACAACGACAAAGGCAATTACACCGATACTGATGATAATAATAATAATAATAATAATAATAATAATAATAATGGCAATAATAATAACAATAACAATGACGATCATGTTTACATTTATTATTAATGCTACCAATTATTCATACATTAACTGCCAGCAGTAATAACCAGGGTGGGAGGCTGGGAGATTAGTCACCATTAATAATAATAATAATAATAATAATATGGTGATTATTATTATTATTATTGTTGTTATATTATTTATTGTAAGCAAAGCTACACTTGTTATCCGTATCACTAAAATTAGAATGTAGGAGCAAAACCTAGTATGATGGAGTAAGGGACATAATCGTGTGTTTGCGGGCGGATATCGATTAGTTTCTCTGGCCGAGCGTCACGCGTGCAGTGACTCTATAGTCACATTCTGCTGCGATTAATAATAATAATAATAATAATAATAATAATAACAACATGATAATAATAACAACGATAATACACTTGAAAGCGATTAAACTGCACATCTACTGAAACAGGAACAGTTATCGCACGTACACAAAAATCCAGATTTGAGTTTACGTCAGTCAGAATTCTATGGGCGACAAAATAAACACCAACCGTCACACGACTCTATTCACATTCTGTTGCGATTGATAATAATAATAATAATAATAATAATAATAATAATAATAATAATAATAATAATAATAATAATAATAATAATAATAATAATAATAATAGCAAACATAATAATACAGGTGAAAGCAATTAAACTGCACATCTAGTGAAACAAAAACAGTTCTCGCAAGTACACAAAAATCCACATTTGATTTTAAGTCAGTCAGAATTCCGTAGGCTACAAACGAAACACCGACATACTCTAAAGCGTCACGCCAGATCAAAGGGTTGAACTCATTCAATGTGCCCCGCATCAATAGCTGCAGAAGTGTCGTATAGCATTGCCCCCGGCACCGCTATACGACACTTTTGCAGCTATTAATGCGGGGTGCTTTAACTGAGTTAAATACCAATATAGTCGACGACACTTAAGTCGAACCAGCAGGGGAAATTTGTTTTCGTTCGACTTTATCCATCGTTGGACTTATGTCATATGGATAAGTCGAATTTTTCACTTAAGCCTTGCTTTTTTTCTAAGGACCAACATAATATTATGATCATAACACACAACGTTCTTCTCAGATAAGAAAAAGACATAAAATGTCACGTTGAAACAGAGAAAAAGAACCGAGAGAAGGTTTTCTGACAAAAGCACATCAGAATTTACTGACACCTAAAATAAATCTCTCAAATGTCGGGGTGAGAGACAAACAGACGACCAATAGACAGACAGACTAATACACGGGAGTTTCCCGGCGACATCTGTAACCACACGTCTGAAAACAGCTATAATTCAGGATGTTATTTTTTTCCTGTCGCAATTTTCTGAAATCCATAATTGAAGGAATTTGCACACAAAGAACAAATTTCAGGACTTAAAGTTGAACACGTTCATTGCATATGGCTGCGAATTTAATCTGTTTTCCATCTTTCCATACGAGTAAAGCCAGACACATCTTCAGTTCTTTCCAAACAAACTGATATTACAAAGAAGAGAAAATACACGTAACTTCGACCAACCGACTCATTTTGTGTTTATGCTCATAATTATTACGTTTTTTGGCTGTAAACACATAACAATAGTAATGAAAATTCAAAAAGAAAACACAAGAAGTATAACGCAATGGAGGCATTAACTCATTCAGCCAACGCACGTATTTCCCAAATTTTGAAGCTGTCATCTAATGACTTTGCACGAGTTGCAGGAGATGGATCGACCATGATAATTCGAGGGCAGTGCCAGATTACTCTGGCACTACCCTCGAATTATCATGGTCGACCAATCTCCTGATCTAGTGCGTCAGGGCTGAATGGGTTAAAGCGGTCTGCTCTAGGGTGGGCTTTGATGCTGAAGTTTCCTGACAAAACGGACTCTCAATCTTGTTTTGCCTCAACGGAGCCTTTTCTGCTCTTCTTTTCACAACTCCATGTGAGTATGCACACGTAACAGTAGTCTTCTAGTGGCCCTGGTAAACGTCGTTGGAACTCTCCTACGTACAAAGGAGCACTGAGGAGAGGAGAGAAGTCTTTCATTTCATTACATTCAGACTTTCAAAAACTGTTAGCCTTTTTGTTTTTGTAAAACATACTGAGAACATTTTGAATACAGAGTAGGTATTGCCAACGATTGATTCGCCATTGTCAGCAACATATAGCTTTCAAAGGCACCCATAGACTTACCCGAAGTTCGACTTAACGGAGCCGTTTTCAATTAAATATTAGTCATAGAAACAGCAGCTTTGGATACAGGGGAAAAATTTTTTCGACTCATCCAAGTTTGGAAATCGAGAAACGTATTAACCCAAACTGGGCCGTTTTAGAAATACGCTGTAAAATTAGTCCTAGAAGAGCAGCATTTGGCAGAGGAAAAATTTGGTTTGACTTCAGCATTTTTTTTACCTATCCGTCTTTGACTTAGGAGTAGGGAACTGCATTAAAATAATAGTTCGATTTATCCGACTTTTGAGAGGAAAAACACCTTCGACTTATCCGAAGTTCGACTTAACCGAGCCATCCATTGTAAAATTAGTCATAGAAAGAACAGCTTTGGCTGGGAATTTTTTTGTTCGACTGAAGCGATGTTCTTATCCGTTTTCGACTTAAGCGTATGGGACTGTACAACGGTGCCAGTCCCTACCAGAGACAGGCATGGATTTTCCTAAACCGATGTCACTGAGAATGCAGAGGTTCATATAAATCTATGCCTATGTCTGTCAAGGGTTGATGCGACTCTATGCATATGGAACTGGCCTCATGGGCTTGAATATCTGTCTTGCAAGCAGAAGGGTTCTGCTGGACTGCGAGGTCCTTCTGTCTGCTGTAGAGCTCCTCGAGCCCAAGAGACCAGTTGCATATGCATTGACTCTCTTACACCTGAAGGACTGTGATCATTTCTTTATTGCTCCGTGCAATATTACTCTGGTTCTGTCCGTTTAACTGACGGAAAACACTGAGCAAGATAAGGCCAATTCGCGCCTCACCTTATCCAGAAGTCCTCCAAGAGTTTCTTTGGCCGTTTCAGTGAGTGTCCCGATTAGTGAGGTTTCGTTTGCAACGAACGACTATCAACAACGAACGATGACTAGAATGTTCCATGAGGACAGACAACACGCCAGACATCTCCAAGAGGAATGGATCCTCACGGGCCCTCCAGGCTCATGAGGATCTACGCCTCAGTCTTGGAGATGTTTGGAGTGTTGTCTATGCTTATGACAGAAGCCCGTTATCCGCCGTGACACTGAATCGCTCTCGTTCGATGTTTGTAGTCGTTCGTTACAAACGACACCTCACTGTTAACTAATTCGAGACGCCCTGCATACGGATACGCGGCGAACGCCGCGTATCCGTATGCGGGACGTCTCGAATGAGTGAATCAGTCCTGACTTTTGCTGGAGCTGGCGTACTTGGTCTCCGGCGGGGCTGTGGACTGACTCGTCTTTGTAGACGACACCTCCTTCGCTTTCAGCCCCACTTTCACGCCCAGCATGGTGGCCACGCGACGGGAAACCACATAGGAGATGAACAGCATCACCCCTTGTCCCCCGTTGGTCAGAATCGCCACGGCTTGCAGCCAGTCGACGGCCAGACCTTCCGCGATAAGGGAGAGCATCCAGGTGGCGCCAGTCAGGACAGAGAGACGCGCATACACGTGAAGGTGTTGGTGGGAGTCGTCTTCCGTCTCCGCGCGTGCATGAAGCTTGGTCACCTGACGAAGTCGAGGAAAAATGTAAAATGCGTGCTGATTTCATACACAATTCATGTAATTAAATCATCTGTTAATGATCAAGTAGTGGTCGATAAGCTCGTTAAGGGCCCAGATCCACGTTTAGTTAGTGCGGAGGCACTGCATCATAAGATGATCGGTGTTAGTTACCGATATCCAAGAGGGAAAGAGTGATCTACCTTCTGACTTTGTATACTGGGAGGTCACAGTCCGACAGAAGCGATTCAGAACTTATTTTCATCCCGCCCCCCCCCCCCCTAAAAAAATAATAAATAAATAAATAAATAAATAAATAAATAAATAAATTAAAACAAATAATTAAAAAATAATACTAATAACATAAATTAAAATAAATAGAATAAAATAAATAGAATAAATAAAATTAAAAAATAGAAAAAAAAAGAAAGTACATGCTTTGAAAGGATGAGTACTATGCAGTTAAAAAAAAAAGCAAGTGTTCGGGTGTTAACCCCCAGCACGCTGCTGAGAGAAGAATGATACGTTGGGCGGAGGCATATTGCGTAAAGGAACACCGTATTTCAGCACATACTGCGACGGTTTCAGAGATTTCATTTACGACCACTGGCAGGATGAACCCCTTTTGATGCAGTCGGCGGTACTGTGAACTATATAGGCACCTGCAAAACAATAGGGGCTTAACCCCTTACCTGCCACTGTCGCATATTTATAGTTCTTAAATCTTTGTTCATTCAACGACCAAGAGGTAAACCGTCCAAGAAACATGGATTCAAATTGGTTTCAGCAAGAGGCATATATCCTCACGAGCCTCCGCAGTCGCGGGGGCTCATGAGGATCTATGTCTCTTGCAGTTGGATCGTATCCACTTTTCTCGGCAGTGAAGGGGTTAATGTTTAAAGCCACGGTCCCAGATTGCCTGATGAATGATTACCACCTAGCGCACACAGCCTCGTGTGATGACAACAGTCTTACCGACAGGTGGCTAATGTTATGGTCTTCGGTCTTAGACCCACCTGATAAATGCGGCGGACGGTCACAGCGAAGAGGGCCAGGTTGAGGACCAGCATGAGAGACACGGGTAGCACCATGGCCACTCCCACCAGCAGGGCCGAGTCCAGGTAGCACGTGAGACTGCTGTAGCCGACGGTGGCACCGTGTGACGTCTGATACCTCACCCCTACCACCACCCCCACCACCACGGCAGGCAGCAGCAGGGTCAGGAGCACGTTACGCAAGAGGCGCCAGTACTGGCCGGAGCGGGAGCCGCGGTACGTCTTGGCCGAAAACACGTGGAACATATGCAGCGAGCACACGGACGTCCAGCAGAACATGCTCAGCCACGAGAGGTGAACCACCACGCCCAGTGCCACGCAGCCCACACCGGAAGTGACGCGATGCGAAGCCAGCAGCAAGGTCACCTGGGCCACCAGCAACGCGCAGCACGTGCCCATGGTGTTCATGCCGGGCTCAGTGCGCAGGGCCGGAAGCAGGCTGTACACGATCAGCGTCAGCACGAGGCAGGCGATGGACAGCGGGAACACAACCATGGAGAGGATATACAGCCACAACAGCCCACTTTTCATGAGCTTCTCACTCCTCGGCAGAGCTTCCAGCGTTTTCAGGCACACTTTTAGTATTTCACCTTCCAGCCGGACGTTCTGGAGATCTAGTAATGTCACGTTCGTCTCTTCAAACCTCAGCACTACTTCAGTGTCATTTGTTCCGTTCTTTAGCACCTCATACTCTGACGCATTGAATTCAGCGTAGGGACAAACCAGAAGCGGAGAGAGCGGAATGAACAGAATCTTAGGAATATGATAATGCGTCTCGTCCTTCTCGTCAATTTTACCGAATGAAATTGTCAGAGTTACAATGTCATGCGACATTCCATCGACAGAACTGTCGCCATGTCCCACTTGACTGTCGATGGAGTACGTATATTTAAACGTGATTTTACGCTCGCCTAATGTAATGTTCCATTCCGATGTGAAAAGCCTCTCTACCAAGGCAGCCTCCGCTTTGTCCCTCTCGACTTCCCTTGAAGCTGAAAGGTCACCTGATATTCTCAGGCCTTGAACTCTAAATTTACTACTGAGAGGCAAATTGACCTCTTCAAATGTGAATACTGCTTTCATGTCGAATCTGTCTACGGTGGACAGTTTACTTAAGAAGATGTTCCGCATTTCCGTATTAAGGTCTGACTGATTTTCTAAGTCCGCGGATGTGATGATGGTTTCCAAAGTCGGGGTCAAGGTGAGGTCAAGGCTGTACACTAGCCCGCGAATCTGGGTCACGGCCGTGCTGCACGTGTTGTTGACTATCACTTTGCCCGGGGTGCAGGTCAGGTTCCGGCATTCATTCTGAAACACAATAATAATACAAAAAAGAACCGATTACAGTTTCAGCGCCCAAACTGGCTGACAGTCTAGAAGGATCTGAGGAGAGATGCTGAGTGTGGACCAGCGAAGATGGCGTTGACTTGGTCATGTTCCAAACATGAACAGAGAACAAATATCCACGAAATAGCACGTAAAAGGTCATCGGGCTGACGTCGGCTGCAACTGGCCCGCGCACATACGTGCACGGGCCGACTGCGGCCGACGTCGGCCAGAAGATCTTTGCTTATTCGGACGCGTCCCTCAGATGGAAGAGGAAGAGGGGCGGGTCATTAAACATGTGGAGACGGAGCAACTAGGAGGAGATGAAGCGATGTGGGAAAACCCGCTGGCTTGCCCAGGACCCAGCTCGACGGCCGGAAAAGATATGTGTGGTGCCTTGTGCTTCAGGGAAAGTAACGTTGCGGTCCTATCAAATTCACTATAAGGTAAGGTCAAAATTGGTTCCAACTCCTTTCGATGCCAGGTCTTTGAAATGTTTTTGTCAGCTACAACAAAAATTTCCTTCCGAAAACCAACCAACACACCAATCAAACAGCCAACAACCAATCAACTAATCAACAAACACATAATTATAAAATAACACACAAGCGAACGAATGAACAATGAACCCATTTACGACTATAATATTTTCCAGTTATAAGCAATTGATTTCGAAAGGTGTTTTCTTGTATAGCTCTGCGAACAAATTAAAACTGTTCTGATCTTTTGATTGTTTTTAAACTGCGAAGACGAAATGTGTGCAAACATGCCATTGATGAGTACATTAAATGTCAAAGCTTTTGAGCTCTGAGGGTGAAATTTCAAATCTCAGAGTTTGTTCTCTGAAGACCACATGTACATTACAGTCCGACACAGATCGACCACGCTAGTTCAATAGTGGTGCTAAAATATAACTCCTGTTCGTTAGTGTTTAGAGGCTGATCGTGTAACGCTGAAGATTCACATTTTATTTTTTGAATCGCTGTCAGTGATCGCGGATTTCGCGTCAGAACTCATTGTACACTGACCGACACTCGCGTGAAAAACACAAATGAAATGGGACCGAAAAATGGGCACAAAGAAACTATGCTATACAAGAGACATAAAACCTCATTAGCCCCCGCGACAGCCGGGGCTAATGAGATTTTATGTCTCTTGCTACCAGGTGGCGTTCGCTTTGCCCCAGCAGTTAAGCGGTTAAACTTAAGAGTTAATAATTATGTCCAGTTTTGCCATAGGCGGCGCAGCCTCTTCCACTGCTGTCAAGCGATGCTGCTTATTAGTATTATAGGTCTCGTCCTCCAGACACCCCGTCTCCGGCCAGGCTTGGATCATTCTGCCCTGGACACGGTCACTGCAGCAGGCGCCGTAACTCTGACACCATGCCTTACAGTTGCACGGAAAGCTGTCCATGTTTGTCAAAGAGTAGTTTAGACCAGATTGCTCTCCGCCAGCACGGCACTGTGTATAACCGTAACCTGTGAGGTAGTCGTGTGCAGAAATTGTAGTTTCGTTCCACACGTACACTGTTTCGCAGAGAGCAAGCGGAGAATGTGACAAGAGGAGTAATGCCTGGAAAAACTGCCACCCCCATTCAGCCATCATGCACGGTTTCTGGCGTCACTCAGATACAAAGGAAAACATTCTAGACGTCTAGTCTGTTCACTCCTTCTTCCGCGTTCCTTGTCTGTTTAAATCCCAAACGACACAAACTTCCACTGAATATTATTGTTATTAAATTAAAACGAACAAAATGGCGATCGCACTGATCAAGGAAATAAAGAATATATGCAACGGACGCGTACAGGTCGTTTAGAAAGTCCCAGTCATTCTTGCAAGGAAAGAAATACGATTAGAAAAGACAATTACAACACACTATTTTTGTCGTCTGAGCGACATGTGGGATTTTTTGTTCTTTTCTGCATTGTATACGCTTTTGGCAGTCATCGTTTTGGTGACTACTACTTTAGCAATTTCCGCATAACGTCGGACAACTTCCAAATGTCAAAGCATGATCTTCCTATACACATTTTCTGTAAACAAAAGATCCTAGGGCCGACATCGGCTGCAGTGTGCGGGCCCACTGTGGCCGACATCGGCCCCAAGATCTTTGTTTAAGGTCAGACTCGCACGCCGGAGTTGCACTATCAACACTACATACCGGTTCAGTAGATTTACTTTCTAACCCTTTCGCTATCGGTAGCGTATTTTGTCTGCCTGAAGGAATCATCGCGACAAAAACCACTAGCGACAGCGAAAGGGTTAACTCCTTGACTGCTATACTGACGGTACCGTACGGTAGAGAGAAAAAAATCGGCCCCAGTTGGTCGGAGCATCTTGACCATGTTCACGCAACCGTACCTGTAGAGCAACTTCTACATGACAATTAAAACAGTTTTCAACAAAACTCTGCTATTTATATTTTTTTTTCTAAATAAAAGAAACCCAAGACTATTTTTTAAAAAATACCTGTGTGTGTATAGTTCGGTATTTCTGTATAGATAACGATGAATAAGTTTATAATTCAGTATTCTTTTTGTTTAGTTAAGGGGTGTGCCACTCAACGCATGAAGGATATAAAGCAGTCGCACGAACTCAACACGACAAATACATGAAATACCTTTCGCCTTTGAAGCGTGTTCATTTCCTGGTGCAGGATTATTTTAAAGGCCATATTTACTGAGTGATTTCTCGAACTGTGCACACACACACACACACACACACACACACACACACACACACACACACACACACACACACACACACACACACACACACCGGCACACACACACACACACACACACACACACAAACACACACACACACACACACACACACACACACACACACACACACACACACACACGTACGCACACGCACATTTACAAACGCACATAGACGAACATACAGGTACAAACGCGTGTAGACTTAAGATTAAATACGTAAATGCATTGCAAATGCATACTATTTTGGAGTTTTCGCCCGCAGACACAACTAACTGTCAATAATATTAAGACTTCAGCAGTATTAGTGAGCTTAGAGCCTGCGCATACCACTAAGCAATGTGCTTCGCTACAGCGAAACACATTGCTTGGTGGTTTGCGCAGGACGTAATCTCACTCATGCAACTGTCTCATCTACACTGACATTTTTTTCCAAGTATTTGGTCCGCATATTGCGATTAAAATAACTTATTATGGATAACGTTTTCGATGTTATATTGAATAACCACTAACATATGATTGCTCGAGTGTTTATGTTAGCAGTGATTCTAACGTATATTTACCATTATAATAAAGATGTTTTAAAAAAAATCTGCGCAAAAGAGTCACTCACAGTAATCAGGAGGCCCGGCTAGGTTTAAAGTCTGACATGAAAAGAAAAAATAAAAAAACCGAGTGTGGTCAGTCTGATCTTGGAGCAGAGTGTGATGTTTCTGTCCTTCCATATGGTCTTCAATCTTGTCCTTCCATATGGTCTTCAATTTAACCCATGCACTGCCAAAACATAGGGAGCAACAACCAAATGCAAGAAGCATTGATCCTCATGAGGTCCCCCAGTTGCGGGAGCTCATGAGGATCTATGCCTCTTGCAGACGCTATTCAGCCACATCCACATACTATGCCTGTGCCTGTGGCAAACTGTACACGTTTACCAAGCAATGATGCGCTCCTCAGTCATCTCAGTGTTCTTGTATGCCTGAGAGTCATGGACCCTCACAGCAGACCTTGAAAGGAGGATACAAGCCACTGAAATGAGATGTTTTCGAAGGCTGATTGGCATTTCATACAGAGATCACATCACGAACGAGGAAGTGGGAAGCAGAATCAGGCAAGCCATCGGGCCCTATGAAGACCTATCAGCCATTGTGAAAAAAACGCAAACTGAAGTGGTATGGGCATGTCACGCGTTCAGCAGGGCTTGCCAAAACAATCTTGCAAGGCACTGTGCAAGGAGGACGAAGGAGATGAAAAGATGGGAGGACAATATCTCAGAGTGGACAGGACTGAGGCTGGGTGATAAGCTAAGAATGGCAGAGAACAGAGAGGAATGGAGGGAGCTGGTTGCCAAGTCATCAGTGGTGCCCCAACGGTCGGCAAGACTACGGGATATAGATATATAGATGAATTTCAAGACATCATTTCCACACGCACAGACTTACCGTGTGATCCTGCCACTGGTGCAAGGAACAGTTCTCTGTGTGAAAGTCAAGGTAAGTCACTTCAGACGAGGCTGCTAGTCCCAGAAGCAAAGACAGCGGAGGTCGGCCTTCGCCTGGAGGAGGAGCAAAACGACCTGCCCCTTCATATGAACCGCCACATGGCACTATGGATTTCTGGGGATATTTGCCGTTACAGTGCGCGCAGAACAGGTTCTGGTAGGTAACATATTTATACTGGACCCTCAGCACCAGACTTTTGTACATCAGACAGTTGTTCTCCACGTCAGCATCGTAGTCTTCTGTTGCCCAGCCTCCTGTCACGTTGCACGCAGACACAGCGGAGAACCAGCAGTTTGCCGGGCAATTGAGAGGTTTAATTTCTGTAGGTGGCCGTCTTAGGATGACACAAACGGAGGGATTTTCGACAGCTAGACCCAGGAACTCCTCTTCACTATTGGCCACGTAGACGTTCTGGAAGTGCGCGCAACTAACGTTCAGCCGCCATGTCGTGTATTGCCCTACTCCGTGACACTGGGCGCAGAACTCGTTCCTGTAGGTGACGCCAGTGTCCAGATCACTGACCGGCTCGTCCACCGTGTATTTCCCCTGACCATTCTCACACGCCTCCCTGATGTCTCTCTCGCCCCACGACTGTGGACACCTGACCATGGCATAGGTCCGGTCCTCCAGACACCCCGTCTCCGGCCAGGCTTGGGTCATTCTGCCCGGGACACGGTCACTGCAGCAAAAGCCGTAACTCTGGCACCCCTCTTCGCAGTCACAGGGGAAGATGGACGAGCCACGGAGACAATACACCGCCCTATAGTTCCCTCCATTAGCACTACACATTTTATCACCACAACCTCTCCAATAGTCCTCTTTAGAAACCGCGGTTTTGTTCCATGAATAGGGAAAGGATTTGACACAAAGAGTTGCGCTCGATAAAAACAGAAATATCTGAGCAGATATTAAAACCAACCGCGGCATTATTCACTACTTTTGTGTTTAAAGAAAACTCTGTAATGAACTGTATAAAAGGTGTCATTAAGTTCAGCTGCTTCAAGATGGCAGCTCTTCGCTCTCCGTCCAGCCCGTTTTTCAGAAATCTAAGAATGAAAGTGCCCGCGTTCGCTATATGTATATCATACTAAAGTGAGTCAAGTCAGCCCTTTCGCTTACAGGTCCAAATGGCTGATATGCGAGACTCGACAGCAAACACTACGTAAACGAGCGTCAGTAGGATCTCGACTGATACTGATTCATCAAGGGCAGTGCTTGGTTAGCTTGGCGCCTGGAAAGGCGCCAAGGTAACCAAGCACTGCCCTTGGGTTTTCACGGAGGACGGACCCATCTCTTACAACGGACGCTGAAAGCGATATCCATCTGCTCAACTAATCTTGTCCTGGCTTTTAATGTTTTTGGCATGTAATTTTAGCGAGCAGGCACACATACTAGCTTAATGGACTGTACAGTGGTGACATGTTTTACGTGTTTGCCGTAAAGATTTTGTTCTTAGCTGTCCTTATCTGAAAACTTACTTGAAAACGTAGCTGCTTACGGTGTGTCTGCAGGATCAGGGATCATTATCGTTTTAACAATCTCCATAACACTAACTGCGAGAGACCTAGAACCTCACGAGCTCACGCAGGGTTGCGGGACTCAAACGGACCTCTGTCTTTTGATGGTCCCATTAACCTTAGTGTGCCTCAGATGAAAAAAAAAAAAGGAAAGTTAAATCCAACCTAAGAAATATGTTTTTAACTCATTCAGCCCGACGGCCGTATTTCCCAAATTTTGGAGGCGTCATCTAACGACTATGCACCTGTTGCAGGAGATGGATCGACCATGATAATTCAAGGGTAGTGCCAGATTAGCTTGGCGCCAACAGGCGCCAAGCTAATCTGGCACTACCCTTGAATTATCATGGTCGACCCATCTCTTGCTGTAGTGCGTCAGGGCTGTACGAGTTAAACATGAAAATCGTTTTAACGACCTACTTTGCCCATCATCATCAGCGTCACATTTCCAGGATGTTTTTGTTAAAAAAACATCGACAATATTTCTAACAATATAGGCTTTCAAACTATCGCACTCTGAAAGACTGATTTTTGAATTGCTTTCGATCATGCAAACATACTAGTGCAATTTGAAGCTGCATACGGTTCCGACATTTTAAAGGTTTAATTCCTTCATTGCCGAGAAAATCTTTTTTAATACCACCTATCTGCAAGGGGTATAGTTCCTCATGAGCTCGCGGAGTTGGGGGTGATCATGAAAATCTCCACCTCTTGCTGAAACTACTTAGTATTCATGATCCTTCGACGGCATGGGATCTCTCACGTTGTGAATTTCCAATGATTTTAAAATCACATTATGCGTTCACTGTCGGTGAAGGGGTTAACATATTAACTCAAAACTCAAATAACGCCATGTGAACTAATGAACAATGACTTAACAAAAATACTGCCCGAATTCAGTAATTTAAGTTTGTTTTTGTGCGTGCTGTGAGAAATTACGTTGTATTACAGTGAATTGCGTTCTTTTGGCAAACAAGGATTCATTGTCTTTTCCCTTCTCTGAGCAAAATAATCGTCACGAGACTAAGGATTCAATGTTTGTCTTTGGATTAATTCCACAAATTAAACTGGACAAAATAAATTGGTGACGTTATTTGCTATTAATGGACAATATCCCGTTTATGGCTGTAAAGCCCATTACAGCCGTATTTGTTCAAAGAAACACTTCTGCGTTTATTTTAATGGTTACAGAACGCTAAATACAGAATAAAAACCAACCAAAAAAAAAAAAAACAACACCAACAAAAAACCCCAAAAAACCCCACCTAGATCAGCACTTGTTAATATCAAATAATCTGACAACGACTCTGCTACGTTCTGTTGTATATGCAACGCTATCTGTACGAGCAACAGCTAAGAATATGTTTCCGACCAGCTAACGGCTGCTCATGCAGTATAAACAAGTGTGATTACGCGTGTCCGTTTGCTGCTTGTCCAAACTGTCGTAGAATTTCGTTAGGTGTTTCGACAAGGCAACTAGGATAAATGGTGCCGAAACTTGTCTTCCGATTTACGCGTGGTGGCACATTAAGTTATTAGAGACGGGCGGTACACGGACACAGGGCAAAAAGCCACCTATTCGTATACCGCACGTCTCGAAAGAATTGCAGCTCTTTTCAGTTGTTGATGAGTTCCTGGGCGGAACACCCACAGGATAACCAGCAAGAGGAGAGGATTGGTGTTCGTGTGGGACTGCTTTTTTCCTGTGATACATAGAAAACCACCAGAACCCCGGAACCAGAACACACATTAACCCTTTGCGTGTGGGTAGCGGTTAGCCATGTTTCAGCATAAACTTACCGAGAGATCCCGCCACTGGTGCAAGGAACAGTTCTCTGTTGAAAGATCAAGGTAAGTTACTTCAGACGAGGCTTCCAGTCCCAGCAACAAAGACAGCGGAGGTCGGGGGTTTGCCAGCGGAGGTGGGGGGTATGCATGCAGGGAGATGCCTGCACCAGTTGTAGAAAGTAGACATGCTTGTGCAGATCCCTGGGGAGATACGCCGTTACAGACAGCGCAGAACAGATTTTGGTAGGTGTTTCTATAGGGGCGCCATGTGTATGAGACCCGCAGCACCAGGCTCTTGTACAACAGACAGTTGTTTTCCATGTCAGCATCGTAGTCTTCTGTTGCCCAGCCTCCTGTCACGTTGCACGCAGACACAGCGGAGAACCAAGAGTTTGTCGGGCAATTGAGAGGTTTAATTTCTGTAGGTGGTTGTCTTAGGATGACACAAATGGATTTTTTTTTGACAGCTAGACCCAGGAACTCCTCTTCACTACTGGCCATGTAGACGTTCTGGAAGTGCGCGCAACTAACGTTCAGCCGCCATGCAGTATATTGTCGTACTCCGTGACACTGGGCGCAGAACTCGTTCCTGTAGGTGACCCCAGTGTCCAGATCACTGACCGGCTCGTCCACCGTGTATTTCCCCTGACCAGTCTCACACGCCTCCCTAATGTCTCCCTCGCCCCACGACTGTGGACACCTGACCATGGCGTAGGTCCGGTCCTCCAGACACCCCGTCTCAAGCCCAGTTCGGCTCATTTTGTCCACGGTACGGTCACTGCAGCAGACGCCATAACTATGGCATGACTGTGTACAGTCGCAAGGAAAGCTGTATAAGTTATATAGACAATACACCGCCCCATACTTCCCTCCGTTAACATTACACTTCGTATAGTCATAACCTGTCAGATAGTCCTCTGCAGTTTTGTTCCATGGGTAGTGATCAGATTTGACACAATTTAGTGTGGCAGAAAAACATACGAGTAACACATAAGGTTTTAAAATCCACCAAGCCATTTCAGTACCACTTGCTCTATAACAGGAATATGTGAAATAAACGGTACAGTAGACTAGCCGTAGGTCATTAAATTCAGTTCAGATGGTTCGTTCAAGGATGCATCTCTTGCCTTTTGTCTCTTAGAACTCTCCCTGGAGTTGATCGCTATACTGTACATGTTTAGTTCTGTAATAAACGAAACCAAAAGGGGTGACTGCCAACGCTGATAATCAGTCCTGGATAAGGAACCAAGTAAGTGTACTGGCAAGGAAGAGAACTATACATCACAGACCAATGATCTTAGATATTGTTGGCCAAAGCACGTATGTGCTTAGGACAGCTAGATCTATGATCATTGGTCTATGATGCCGAGTTCTCTCCCTCATCAGTGATTACATTTTCCTGCCTACTTGGTACGCTATTGCAGTCATGGTCTGGCTGGTGTCACTCACTACCTTGTCTCTTGACAAACCTCTCGAATTCTGTCAGAGTTTTGCAACGCCTGCATTTCTCCACAGACTTCCGTACGACTGACGGAGAGTTGACGGTAACGAAAGAAATGGAGTTACCTCTGCTCTCCATACTTATGCTATTTTAAAGAAAATCCCAAGAAAGAAAGAAACACGCTTTAAATCGTGTTTCTTCTTTTGTTTTGGGATTTTCCTTGCATTTTACGAGCTTGTCATGCAGTCACTTTTTGGTCCATTTGAACTTTAAGTGCAACATTACTTTCCAGTTTAACCCTTTCGTGTCCAGGTTCAAGTGGCTCACACTGCGTTACGTTAACTCATTCAGCCCGACGGCCATATTTCCCAAATTTTGGAGGCGTCATCTAACGACTATGCACCGGTTGCAGGAGATGGATCGACCATTATAATTCAAGGGCAGTGCCAGATTAGCTTGGCGCCGACAGGCGCCAAGCTAATCTGGCACTACCCTTGAATTATCATGGTCGACCCATCTCCTGCTTTAGTGCGTCAGGGCTGAATGGGAAAGTTCACTGCTAGCAGACGCGCATTGTGTTTATGAAATATTTTAATTCAACGCCAAAGATCCCAAGTCGTCAGAGGAACACATATATAAAGTGGATTCAGCATGAGGCATGGATCCCCTTGAGCCCCCGCAATACCGGGGGCTCATGAGGCTCCATACCTCTTGCAGTTGGAGGGTTTTCAGTTTTTATCGGCATGGTGACAGGTTAAAGCGCCCGGCAGGTCGATCCACAGCGACTGGTCACTGGCAGTGCCTCATTATAGCAGGCACCATCATCGACCATTCACTATGGATCCAGTTCCAGCGCTATAATTGGTCGATCCATCCCTGACTATGGATCCAGTTCCAGCGCTATAATTGGTCGATCCATCCCTGACAAGAGACGCTGAGAGCGACAGAAATTCTACTCATTTAAAGGGGAAACAAAATCTATCGCGCATTTGTCTGCCGAGTAAACACGAATATTAGCCTAATGGACTAGAAGCATCGCAATTAGCGTACAGAAGTTTTACACATATTCCCAAACAGATCTAATTCCAAAGTCTTGATCTGGCTAGCATTATTTGATTGTGTACAGGGGAAAAAAAACAACTTCACAGATAATATAAGCTACAGTCTACGGCCATTAACGTCATAGCAAACATCGTCTAGCTGCAAGAGGCATAGATCCTCATGAGCCGCCGCCTTGCGGGGGCTCATGAGGATCCATGCTTCTTGCTGATCCTGTGAAGGTCTGTGGGCCTCAGTAAGAAATGCATGTCGGGAGTTCAGTCGATTTTAAAAGTCTTGTGCACAATTTTACGACTAGTTTTAACGAGCTTCCTGTTCCCCCCCCCCCCCCTCCCACCCCTCAAGTTTTGTCCCAAGTATTCATCAATTTTTCAAACAATAGACATAAAAAATATCAGAATTTTACAGCCTGATATTAGACCTGCTGTCGATCATGCAAACACACTAGTGTCAGTTGGAATGTCACGCATGTTCTGGTACTTAAAAGCTTAAAAACTGGATCTCAAAGCTAATGCAAAGCCTAGTAAAGTTCTCATAAATGGCGGATTACGAGGGATAAAATCATTATAAAACAAGCAATTTTTGGGGGTTTAAATTTCTTATGTCATTTTGCTGGAAGAGCTATGGTTTTGAAATCTTTAACATTGTAGATATGTTTTTGTGAACTGCAATGTTGAAATAACCGTGTAAGTTTTTGTTTTTTTTATTTATTTTTTTTAACAAAATGTAAAGGGTTTCACAAGAGTCTGTGCGTGTCAGCTTTTTGTAGTTCTGATGCAAACAAGCAAATTTAATTCTGACTGTAGTGAACAATAAACTTGGACATTTAAAGCATCATGGTTGTATTCGCCAGCATAAGAGATGCTAAAGTTTTTACACGTTAAAACATGTCGATCGTTTGGTTTGGACGTCAAACTACGTGTAAGCCGGTCTGTGACTTTGTGCCTTACGGCTCCAGCCGTAAAGCCCAAAGTCACAGACCAGCACCCATATTTCAAAACCAAGCGACAAACGTAATAAAGGAGTAGCCAGACATAAACTTTCTTTCTTTGTGTCGGCTCATTTTGTAAAAATAAGTTTTGTTGCACAACAAACAACGCCACAAAGATAATTTTTAAGGTATTGATTCACAATTGTTTGTGTAGTAAAACAGTACCCACATAACACTGGTTGTCTCCCTCGATTCGCTCGAGGGAGACAACCAGTGTGTACTCGCTCTTTATGGCCACGCTCACATCCTATGGACTATAGTAATAATTAACTTTATTTGACAGTCGTGATTTTCAAAAGAAAAATTGGACAGCCTAAAGTCGTACAGTTTAAGGCCATATCGCTCGGTCGTCAGAAACGCCCTTGCTTTCGTGAAGATTTAGCAAAAGGCAGACCGCTGCCATTTAACCCTTTTCGTCCATATACACTATAGCTATTGCTTGAAATACATTTGACTATGATAGTTCAAGGGTGGTGCCAGAATAACTTGGCGCCTGAGGCGCCAAGCTATTCCGCTGGCACCACCCTTGGACTAAAATGGTTGATGTATCTTGTTATCTGTAATGTAGCCTTCATAGGGCAACAAGCACATTTGGTAAAAATCAGCCTCAGGATGTAATGGGTTAAGTGGGCTTTTTGAACCGAAGTAAGTCGAATTAAGCTAATCTGTAATTGAGACTTAAAAGGAACTGAGCTGTATGGAGTATAGCGCCTGGCGCACTTAAACGCTATGGCGCTGGGTTCGCATGCAAACTCGTAAGCGACATTTTTGCGCGAAATCATGCTTTGACGCGGGTACCTCCATTACTTGCCCCCCCCCCCCCCTCACCCCCTCACCCCCCCCCCCCCCCCCACACACACACACACACTATGTTCTGAACAAATCTGGAACCTGTAGGTCAAGAGAACTGCTCATAACCGCCTTGTGGGATGGTTGGTTCGTTCGGGTTGGAAGGACCACTGCCGCCGTAACTGTTCAAAGATACACTTCTGTAACAGCTGGTTACGAAACGCTACATACAGAACAATCCAGTTCAGCACACGTCGTCTTGTCGTACTGACTCCACCGCTAGAAATACAACGCTAAGGCAGTGCGAGAAACACTCGTTATAAATAGACTGACACGCTAACGCCAGAGCAGAATACTGAAATAAGTGCGATTACGCGTGTCCAAACTGTTGTTAAAACTCATTCTACCCCATCACCGAAATCTCCAAATGTTGCCACTGTCCTCTGAAGACTGTATTGCAGTGCAGGACACAGATCGACCATGATAGTTCGGCAAGGGTGATGCCAGAATACGGCTTGGCGCCCATAGGCGCCAAGATATTCTGGCGTCACCCTTGAACTATCATGGTCGATCCTTATCTTGCTGTGGTGTGTCTGGGGTAGAATGAGTTAAAGTTCATTAGGTGTGTCTACAAGGCATAACAAACACAAATGGTGCTGAAATGTGTCTTCAGGTTTATGCATAATGATACTTTAACGTCTTCGTCATGCGATCAGTGAGTGATAATGGACGGCCGTGACGGGCGGGTTATGGGGGACGGGGACAGTTATAACATATTAAGGAGTACGACCTGAATACTGCCGTGATCAGTTTAGGCACACTCCAGTTGTGTCGCTGTGCTTTTCCAGGACCTTTCAATCGACATGTTGTATAGTAGATCAAGTCCGTCTCTTTGCCTTGTGAAGAAAGCCTCGGAACAAATATTCTGACCAAAATATACATTTTATTGCCGATTTTCTTCGGAGCCACAAAGTTGTAAGTACCATGTTGCACGCAAATACCACAAAACATAGAACTATGACACTTTTACTATGTTTCTTAAGGTCCTACAAATACAATATTGAAGGGCAATCCCCAGTAGCAAAACGTCTTCGGCCCCACGACGGCCGCAGTGAGCCCGCGCACAGCCGTGCGCGGGCCCATCGCGGCCCTCGTGGATCCGAGGACATTTGCTTACGGGAATCTTTGCAATTACAGTTTTGACATTCTTTGTCCTGAAACATTCTGTGAATTGTTTTTCTCTGACAGAAATGGTGCGCCCCTCCAACTTCCCCTCTCTATAAGCAAACTGCTGTTACTCCATAGATCTGAGGAAGTCAAGAGACACTTTGCGCCTGATGATTTGGTTGCTTCTGAAATAAAGCAAACAGCCAAACCTGCAGCTGCAATAAGTCTTTGGTATCGCCAGTCCGGCGTGCTGCTTATCTGTCGTGTAGACTCGCTGTAACCTGACACTACCCTTGATTTACAATGTGTGATCATGTCCCGCTGTCAGTGTCATGACTGTTACAGACGATACCGTATTGCGGAAGAACGCGTAAACCCTTGACCGCTGCGGACGATATCGCTCGGCGGAAAAGACGCGTAACTATGTCATGACCTAACTACGTAACTACGTCATGACCTAACTACGTAACTACGCGTCTTTCCGCCGAACGGTATCCAGTAGCAGTCAGGGGATTAACCATGCAACTCTAGTACCGTAAATTTCTGATTATAAGCCGCGACTTTTTTCCCCCCAGCTTTAAACCCTGCGGCTTAAACAGCGATGCGGCTTGTTAAACGGATTTTTCCGATTCCAGAAGCATCACACCCTCGTCTATTCTTAGCTTTTCTGTAACTCAAAATATCCGTGTTTACTGCTCACTAATGTTTCGATGAGCTCCATGTTAAAATGTTAATTGTTTACATTGTTACAGTGTTAACTGTTCACATTTTAAAATCAAAGCCGCCTACAAGTGATTCAGATCATTTGCTCAAGCACTACACACCCTCATCATGACGAAAACGAGACGAAATGCCTACGATGCAGCTTTCAAGTTGAAGGCGATCGACCTGGCCATTGATAAAGGCAATCGAGCCGCTGCACAGGAGCTTGGAACGATCTGCTCTACAGGCCCCAGAAGATTCAAAACCACGCAGCAAGACTTGTACTGAAAAAATCAAAGCGTGACCACATTACCCCCTTACTTAAGCAGTTACACTGGCTTCCTGTGAAGTTTATGAATTGAATACAAAGTGTGTCCTTAAAAACCTTTGGACAGCGGTCCTTTTCTTTCCAAGCTCCCAAAGTGTGGAATGGTCTTCTCCATGATATTCGCCATGCACCATCTTTGGCCATTTTCAGGGCTAGATTGAAAACATTTTTTTTTTTTTTCAATCTGGCCTTTGAAAGGGATTGATCAACCCTACGTTTTCCCATCAACATGTATATATATATATCTGATCAGGCTCTTGACATGTTATGTTTATTATTTTAGTATTGTGTCAGTGTGCATGAATGATTGTGTTTTTGTACGTTGTCAGTACTTTAGTTAGTTAATTTCAATTAGTTAGATTATCTTTATGTAGAGCGCTCTGAGGCTTTCTTTGTGGGGATATTGCGCTATAGAAGAGTTATATATTATTATTAGAATAAATGAATCGATGATTCGACGTTGGAGGAAGCTGCATATATTTGCGGCTTATAAACCAGTGCACCTTATCTGTGAATAAAGTAGAGATTTTTTTTTTTAATTTTGTGGGTGCGCCTTATATACAGGTGCGCTCAATAGACCGAAATTTACGGTACACTACAGAGCAAGCATTTACTATGACAGTCGAACTCATTCGAGACGTGCCGCCTCCGGATACGCGACATAAGCCGCGTATCCGGAGGCGGCACGTCTCGAATGAGTTAACCGTGGTATCAGAATGACTTGGCGCCTGGAAGCAACAAGCTATTCTGGCACAATCCTTTAACTGTCATGGTCGATCTGTCTCCTGCATTGTAATGTAGTCTTCAAAGAACAACTCCTGAAGTTGGCAGTTTCGACTGTAGTCATGCAGGGTTTCATGCGTTAAGGAGTCGATATCCTTGAGTGCTAACAGTGGTACTACTCACCGTAATGTCCATCCACTGTGCGGGAGAGCAAGTGTCCAGGTGGTATTCGTCACCACGGTCCGTGGCCCGTCCCAACACACCCAGCAGCAAAGACAAAGGGGGAGTCATGACGTGCGGATTACCTACGTTTATTTCTGGAAGACAAGCGTAGGTATTCGGTTTGACGCCATTACACACGGCACAGAAGAGATTCTGGTAGGTGACCCAAGACAGCGCGACTCGCAGCGCCAGACTCTTGTACAGCATACAGCTGTTCTCCACGTCAGTATCGTAGTTTTCTGTTGCCCAGAGCCCTGTCACGTTGCACGTAGACACAGCAGAGAACCAGGAGTTTGATGGGCATTCGAGATAATTGACTTCTGTGGGTGGTTTTATATAGATGCCACAGACGTCACCATCAGCCCGGACCAAATCCAGAAACTCCTCTTTACTGTTAGCCATGTAGATGTTTTGGAAGTGCTTGCAAGTAACGTTAAGTGCCCAAGGAGTGTACTCCCCCACCTCGTGACACTGGGCACAGAACTCGTTCCTGTAGGTGACTCCGGTGTCCAGATCAGTGACCGGCTCGTCCACCGTGTATTTCCCCTGACCAGTCTCACACGCCTGCCTGATGTCTCCCTCGCCCCACGACTGCGGACACCTGACCATGGCGTAGGTTCGGTCTTCCAGACACCCCGTCTCCGGCCAGGCTTGGGTCAGGTTTTCAGTCATGTCGTGACAGCACGATCCGTACAGCTCACAACCAGCGTCACAGTTACAGGGGAAGGGCTCGAGAGAGTAGCATGTGTCCGACATCGTGACGGGGGATACGCAGGTTGTCTGTCCCAACCCTGTCATGAACTGCTGTGCTGACTGAGTCGCATTGTTCCATTCGTAGTCTTGTCGATCAAACAGATTCACAAAGTACTTGTATTTGGGTATCGTAACTGTGAACTCGGGCGGAAAAGTGGACGTTTGTGGATCAGAATTGTTCTCATCAGAGGACGTCTTGTTTTCAAGACACTTAGACAGCTGAACTAAAAGTAACAAACAAATAAGAGTTTTCAACCAGCCCATCGTGTGCAATCAGGTACTACTATTTCTCACAGCAGACTACAATAGGTAAATGATCTGATCAAAATATCAACTGATTTTTCTAATGCCATTAAGAAGCAACTGTCAATTTAGGATTTGTCGGGAATCCGTGATGACAAAATCATGACAGTCAGTGACTCTTTGCTTTCAGTTCGTCCCACGGGAAATGATATTTTCAAAGAGCAGAACGTTTTAGCATCTTATACTGACTTAGCTCCTTAACGATATTAACAACGGAACGTGATAACAGTAACAGCACTCGCTGAATGTTACACAACAAAAGAAATCGCTGTATTTCGCGCTGAAAATAATGAGCAGCTATTTTCCTGCGGAAAATAACGTATCCAGCGGTGTACAGCACAAAGTCAACGAGATAAATACCTAGTTGTGTGTTCACGCGCGCCGCACTGTAAAAAGTTCTCCAACCTCTCTCTCTGTCACTTTGTTAAGTAAATCCCAGTAAGCACCCGATCCTCAGGCCGACGTCGGCCGCCATTAATTTGCCTCCACGCATGGGACAACGACGGCGAGATTCGGCCCAATGACATTTAATTAGATAACTAATGCGTTAGTGGTGAGTTCTCATTGGGTGACGACACATGGCCTAATGGTTATTGCACACGTCGTTAAACTTCAGTTACCCATCCATTGCAGGAATCACTAGCAAATAGTGGCTTCCACCGTTTGAGGAATGGAAGCCACTTGCGTTCAGCAAGAGGCAAGAATCCTCATGAGCCGCCCCTGCGAATGCAGGGGCTCATGAGGATCCATGCCTCTTGCAGATCAATGGAGAGATCGACGGAGGGACTGCAAATGCGCGACATCATATATTGCTTTGAGGCAGATCGCAAATCTGGTATTGCATCAGTTTGATTAGTGTGCGAGATGAGTGGTAACCGCAGACCAGTTTACTCTATATCACTTCACCCGTTGTTGTGGTAGCTGCTGATACTATCAAAGATATTCCGTCCCATGGCTTCTCTCATTTCACCCAGCACTGTTTGTCTGATGGCACTTGTGACCAAATCAACACCGCCCCAAACATGAATCAATAATGGCGCGGCATTGGCCGTTTCCTTTTTGATTTAGAGTCACTGTCACATGACCATAAACGGGCGCGCCATTGTGTGCTGGTTCATGGTTTCATTTGGGCCCTCACGATGTCATAGTGTTTCAGTGTGTTTTGGACCTTTTGTGGTTTTGCGGGACCTCAACGCTCTAAGTCGTAACGTCCAAAATCTTAGACCGCCCGATCCTGAGAATCAATCAAGACTAAAAGCGTGCTTCCTCCGTTGTTCAATGACGCTCATCATACCGGAAACCGTGACTGATTGATTAATTGATTATTGGAGTTTCACGCTGTGCGAGCCACACGATCATGCGTCATGAATTGCATAGAAATCCCCTCCCCTCCCCCGTGCAGACAACGCTTGTGAAATCTGATCTGCTTGTTTAAGGGCCATGCAGCAATGATATAGCCTCTAAGCGTAGTTTCCTTGTACCAAGTGACCTTTATGATCACGAAGCAAGTGCCCACAACGTCATTGGGCCGACATCGACCCCAGACGTGCGCGGGCCAACGGCGGCTGACATAGGCCCAAAGGACTTTGTTTACTGGGAATATATGGCCTTTCAGCCAATTTTCCTGATGTCCAATGATGTTATTACACTGACACAGACTGTGCCATTAGCACGCAGACATGAAACCTACGTTATCGGAAGATCTCTGGCCCGTTACGACAAAAGACAGTCAGTTCAATTTGTGAAAAAGCGAGAGCGCTCATTATAATGTAATGAAAAAACACGCTTTTCACAAAATTGGACTTATTGTCTTTTGACTCGATAGTCTAGGTCTTTCACTTACACAACTCAGGATCAGGGAGCTTACCTTCCCTGACTTTGGTTTTTATGAGAACCGCTGTCAGGGTGTGTTAACTCGTGTGGTCTTGTTGGCCTAGTGCTTTCAGCACGCAAAGCTTGGATGGGTGTTAAGCTGATCAGACAGTACTATGTTTGACTGACCAACAAGACCGTGTTAGTGGGCTTTCAGTGTGGAATTCCACTGAGTTCCGGCCCGCGGTCAGTGAGTACGATCCAACTGCAAGAGACATAGAACTTGTTGGGACCAACTTGGTCATTGAATGAACCACGATTTAACTCATTCTACCCCAGACACACCACAGCAAGATAAGGATCGACCATGATAGTTCAAGGGTGATGCCAGAATAGCTTGGCGCCCATAGGCGCCAAGCTATTCTGGCATCACCCTTGAACTATCATGGTCGATCTGTGTCCTGCACTGCAATGCAGTCGTCAAAGAACAACGGCAAAATTTGGGGATTTCGGCCGGTGTTGGGGTAGAATGAGTTAAGAAACAAGACTTGAGGATTCATTCATCCCAAAGTCTACATATCGTTTAGGGTTCACATGCGTTTTTCTTTTAGGAACATTCAGAGTTGTTCATATTTTTAAGCTTATATCTATTTCCCTCCTCTCTAACCCAACCTCTGATCAACACACACCGGCGCACACAAATAAAGACGGACACACCGCCGTGACGGCGCTTCCCGCCATTAGTAAGCTGTGTCGGCTGGAGTAGCGATAGGAATAGACCGAGCCATTGTTTATTTAGCTCCGCCCCTGTAGTCGGGGTCCGGCAAGAATGCAACAAGTCTTGCCGGAAAGAAGGTGAGTGTAGTCTGCTAGCCGTAGTAAAGATCGCTTTTCGACGTTGATTTTTTAAAGACCAATTTTAGGATGGCATATCTTTTAAAGTATACCATTATTGGAGCTGTAAAATAATAAGTACCAACTAGGTATGGGGTTTAATCAGTACAACGAGTGGGGACATTCAGTGTCAGTCAAGAGATTATGCAGTATGATTCGACCCTAAACTTAGCATTTTATGACATGCGCAAATCGTCTCATTTACGTCAAATTAAGTTGTGATTTTTAATAAAATATAAAAGGCAGAGCTTTGAAATTTTGCACAACCACACATTTTTTTATCTGCTCTTTCCGATGTTAATATCAGTTTTTATGTCTTTACAGTCTGAAATTATAGGTGATCCTACATGTGGGCACATCCCGCTACTGAGTCTCTAAAAGAAATTCTCGCGCAAGTCTGTCTAAAAACTTTTCTTTTATTCCCCTTGAAAACTTATGTTAATACTATAGTCTGTTTACATCAATGAGGCGTCTCTCACTCACAGCCATACGAGGTCAGCGTGCATGCAACGAAAGCTTCTCATACAGCTGACAGATCTAATCCGGTACGATCCAATTTATCACGAATGCGTCACACACAACTGACAGATCTACAATCCAAGTTAGCAGACCAAATGTAATAGTCCAGCAGTTGCCCTTCATAGACGATCAGCCGTTTATTACGAGATAGTGATTTTCTAGAGAGTAACAAAGGTTTGGGTATATCAAAATGAAGTCTAGTTTGAATAAAAGCAGTGCGCACTCCTTTTCAACCGCCGGAGGATGGAGACATTTTTCTGTAGCACATTTTGTTTCTAGTTCGGCTGCAGACGAAACCAGGACTGTCGCAGCCATGTTCTCGCAGGGGATCAGTAGTTTACACGGGTCTCATTGTTCCTGTATTCCGTGATAGTATGCACTATATGTCACTTAAAAGGATTTCATTTATTTTTTAAATAGAAATTTCACACTTAGGTATATTAAGAGAAGAAGCAATTACGAAAAGGCTTGCCTTGAACTCAAATATCGTTACTCAACAATAAGGTAGCCGAAATCACGTGATCAAAACATGATCAACATACACGCGGATTTGTTGCCATGAATTTCGGTGAGCCGACGAGTTCTTGTTTGAGTTGTTCTCCAGAAGCGTGTTTGTTTCCCCAAAAGGCGAACATGCAACGTTGCTTTGTGCATTTGTACGTCTTGATAAAGAAGATTTGTCACGTTTATTTTCATTCATTTTACCATCGCTTTGCCCGTTTCATTTCGACACCACAGCACCAAAACAAAACGCTATCTTCGAAACCTATGTCCGAAGTGCAACATGCTGCATGCTGTAAAAGAGTGCCACACCACTTGGTTTTAATTGTCATGGCTTGTATCGATATTCGAAACTAAAATCGAAAGTAATGTTATTGTCGAATGACTTTGTTTAATAAAGTACTTCCGGTACTTCCGGTCATGAAACGCAACAAGGATGGTTGTGTGTGTGTCACTGTCTGACAACTTATGTCTACCATCCATTCGATGTTAGCCCTATGCAAGCCATCTAAACATGGTGTCAGAAGTAAAAGCTTCAGTATTCTTCTAGCTAACGTTTGTGCTTTATATTGACTGTATAATGGCGAAGTGGCCTGAACAATTTGACTTTGCGCGACCAGACATGTGGCCAGAATGGCGTGACAGGTTTCTTCGTTTTCGAACGGCGACAAAGCTGCACAAAGATGACCAAGATGTGCAAATATCCGCATTAATTTATGCGATGGGGAAAAACGCAGACCGCATATACAACTCTCTTCAGTTCGAGGAACCTCAAGAAGGACAGCCAAATCCAAGAAATGTGTTTAATTCTGTGCTGGATAAATTCAACGAACATTTCATTCCGCGGCGCAATGTGATTCATGAAAGGGCTAAATTCTATGCTTGTCAACAGCAGGCTGGAGAGACAATAGAATAATATGTGCGTACCTTACATGACATGGCTAGTACGTGTGATTTTGGCACAAAATAAGAGGAAAGCATCAGGGACAGACTAGTAATAGGACTACTAGACACTGAAGTAAGTCAAAAGTTGCAGTTAGAAACAACGCTCAGTCTCAAGCAAGCAGTGGATGCAGCACGTCATTATGAACTGGTTAAAACACAGATCAAAGATAAGAGAACACACAGTGTTGACGCTCTTCATCACACTAGAGGACATACTTCGAAACGCGGGCGAGGTGGACGAGGAAAGATGAACTCTGGATTCAATGGTGCACGTGGAGGTGCAGCCCAGAACACGCAGCATAAGAATTGCAATGCATGTGGGAAAGGTCATCCACCAGGAAGATGCCCTGCAAAAGGAAAACAGTGTAGGAAATGTGCTAAAAGAGGACATTATGCAGTAGTCTGCAGATCACGTCCCACTGTGAACGAAGTAGTGCATGAAAATGATTCCAGTGAAACCTTCAGTCTTGGTTGTATTCAAGATACCAGTTCTGAGCCTCCCTGGAAAGTATGTTTAGACTTTTGTGGCACTCAAACGCTTTTTAAGCTGGATACCGGAGCAGATGTCTCAGTAATCACAAGAAAGCAATACAACAAACTGAAAGTAAGACCACAATTAAGGAAAACAAACGTGACCTTAAAAGGACCAGGAGGAGTGATCAAGAACGAAGGGGAATTTATGGCACAAGTGAATCGAAATGATGAACTATACAACTTTCGTTGTTTTGTTATCAATTCAGACACAATCTACTAGGTAGAGACGCAGTGGAACAACTGACTCTTTTACAGCGCCTAGATGAAGTACAAATTCCAAGTACAAAGGATCCTCTCTTCGGTGAATTAGATGAAAAGCATGTGAAATGTGATCCAGTGCACATAACTTTGGCTGAAGGCCATACTCCTTACTCAGTGCATGCAGCACGGCGTGTGCCCATTCCGCTTCTACAGAAAGTGAAAGATGAACTTAAGAGACTTGAAGAAGCAAACATCATCGAAGAAATTCACGAACCAACAGACTGGACAGCACCTATCGTCCCAATACAGAAAAAGTGTGGCGGCATCAGGTTGTGCACAGACTATAAGCAATTGAACAAGGCTGTTAAAAGGGAGAGATACATGCTACCCACAATTGAGGACATTCTACACAAGATGGATGGAGCTAAGGTGTTTAGCAAGTTAGATGCCTCATCTGGATTTTTTCAATTGCCATTGGACAAGGAGTCTAGTAAACTGACAGCTTTTATTACGCCTTTTGGACGTTACGTTTACCGTAGACTGCCTCAGGGTATTACTTCAGCCCCAGAAATCTTTCAGAGAACTGTGGATGGCTTCCTCTCAGACCATCCAAACACAGCATGCTTCTACGACGACATAATCGTCTTCAGTAAAAATGAGAAGGCACACAAGGAACACTTAGAATCAGCAATGCAGAAACTACGTGATGTTGGACTAAAACTGAACCGAGGAAAGTGTGAATTCTACAAAAAGCAGATAAAATTCCTCGGGTTTGTCATCAGCGGAGACGGTGTGCATATCGACCAAGACAAGGCTGCCGCTATCATCAATATGGCAGAGCCAACAGATGTAGCAGAATTGCGACGCTTCATGGAGATGGTGAATTTCCTTGGTCGTCACCTTCCAAACCTGTCGACGATCATGCAGCCATTGTCTGTCTTGCTGGAGAAAAAGACAGCGTGGTCGTGGGGACCACCTCAGAAACAGGCAGTTGGAAAAATAAAGGAACTCTTGACCAGTGCACCAACATTTGTATTCTTCGATCTAGCTAAGCCTACAGTGGTCAGTGCAGACGCCAGCTCATGTGGGCTAGGTGGCATACTCCTTCAGGAGCAAGAGGACGGTACTTTAAGACCAGTGGCATATTGCAGCCGAACCTTGACACCAGCAGAAAAGAAATATGCGCAGATTGAGAAAGGGACAATCGCAGCTGTTTGGAGTTGTGAACGTTTTGAGCGCTATCTCGTCGGCTTACCAACATTCACTCTACAAACTGATCATAAACCTCTTGTCCCTCTGTTGAATACCAAAGATTTGCAAGATTCTCCTCTGAGATGTCAACGTCTACTCATGCGACTTCTTCGCTTCAACATCCAAGCAGTCTACATGCCAGGCACGCAGATGGCAGTTGCAGACGCATTGTCCAGAAGTCCTAGTAATGAAGAAAGACACAGTCAAACAGAAGAAGAAGTTACACTTCATGTGAACACAGTGAAAGCATCATGGTCTACGTCAGAACAAATATCTGGAAAAGGTGAGACAGGAAACAGAAAAGGACATTTCTCTCTCCATAGCTCTAGAGTACACAAGAAAAGGATGGCCAGAATATAAAGAAGATGTGAAGCTCGGAGCAAGAAATTTGTATGCTGTTAGAGCAGAACTCAGTGAGTACAATGGACTTCTTATTAAAGGAGACAGGATAGTGATTCCGCAGTCGCTACAGGAAGTGATGGATAAAATTCATGAAGGACATTTGGGAATTAACAAGTGCCGAGAGCGAGCAAAACAAACTGTGTGGTGGCCGCACATCAGCAAAGAAATCAAAGAAAGAATCAGTCGCTGCCAGTTTTGTACTGAAAAACAACCCTCGCAAAGGAAAGAGCCAATGATACCATCAGATCTGCCAGATGGTCCGTTTCGACGCATGGCAGTGGACATTTGTGAATTTCAAAACTCCTACTTCCTGATATGCTTTGATTATTACAGCAGATACATTGAAATTGCACACTTACCAAACATAACCAGCAAACAAGTCATAGCAAAGCTGAAGAACATTTTTGCACGTCATGGAGTGCCAGAGACTTTGATATCGGACAATGGAACTCAGTTCACGTCTAATGAATTTGCTGAATTTTCGAGAGTATGGAACTTTCAGCATGTGACGACAAGCCCGCATTACCCGCAGGCTAACGGTGCAGCAGAGAGAGCTGTAAGAACAGCAAAGACAATTTTGCAACAGGACGACGTATTTGCTGCTTTGCTGGCGTATCGCTCTACGCCAATTCCGGAGTTGGGTGCCAGCCCAGCAGAGTTGGCCTATGGAAGAAAAATCAGAACGACCCTCCCAACTCTATCTAGGACACTGCAGCCATGCTCTCATCCTGCACGAGACTCTCTTCCTGAAAGAGACGATGCTTTTAAACATAGGCAGAAGAATAACTTTGACCGTCATCACGGAGTCCAACCACTTCCAACGCTTCATCCAGGCGATCCAGTTTTTGTGAAATTGGATGGAGAGAAGGGATGGAAGCTGCCAGCAGAAGTGGTGGAACAAAGTGGCGAGCGTTCGTACTTGCTCAGAACACAGCATGGTGGTGAAATTCGCCGCAACCGACGCCGCCTTAAACCATGCCCAGAGACTGCCCAGCAGCTGTCATCCAAGGTGCAGATGCAGTCAACACCTCGTCTACCTGAGAGGGTGATCGACCAGCCTCCATCGCCAGCTGTGAGCCCAGCTACACCAGCTTCCCCTGGCCGACCTCCAGACGAAGGGCAACCTCCAGACGAAGGGCAACCCCCAGCATATGAACTGACGAAGGGCGACGGACGCGCTTTGGCCGATGTATTATCAGGCCATCTCGATATCGCGACTAACTTTCGATCTCGATTTTGCTGCTATCCCACGATTATGTAACTGTACTCTAGTTTTGGAAAAAAAAAAAGGGGGGGTGGGGTGGGGGTGGAGATGTATCGATATTCGAAACTAAAATCGAAAGTAATGTTATTGTCGAATGACTTTGTTTAATAAAGTACTTCCGGTACTTCCGGTCATGAAACGCAACAAGGATGGTTGTGTGTGTGTCACTGTCTGACAACTTATGTCTACCATCCATTCGATGTTAGCCCTATGCAAGCCATCTAAACATGGCTGAACAAAGTTTCGGGAACTTAATTAATTATTATTATACTGTAACACTTAATTCAATCAGTTGTACTGGCAAGCTATGTTGTGATGTGCGATCAGTGCCATGCAGTCTCAGTGATCACTGATGGTACAGTACACTTCACACATAAAAAATACACAGCACAACGTGAACACACTTGGAAGTTCATGCAATGCTTTGTTTAAAATTAAACCCTATCTTGCTAGCAGTAGCCTACTGCACAAAAGAGGAACTATTTTGCTGCTGCATAATTTTCAGTTTGTCTGCATATAGATATTTGCAGTTTGCTGCAAGGATTCTTAGCAGCTGGCATTAGCACTGACACTCATATATATTGGAATTAAAACGAGAAAGAAAACGGAGACAGGTAACACAGAGATGATTTAATAAATCAGTCAGTCAAGTGATCAAATGAATGAGATGTGTTTTATGATGAACAGCTAGTTAAAGGGAGGGGGTTGGGGTGTGTGTGTGTGTGTGTGTGTGTGTGTGGGGGGGGGGGGGGTTGAGGGGGAAGGCACATACTTTATAATGTGCACTACTGTTTCTTTCAGTGTCTCCATCACCCACTCATAACCCCATTGGCTTCGATGAGTTCTCATATTTTATTTGAGTGATTTACAAAATACATGTACTTGCTGCTGTTATATTATTTTCTTACTGGCTTTGACATTTCGCTGTAAGATTTACAGTCCCATACTTTAAGCCTGTCCCGACTAACGCACATGGAGGTTGACTGTATCATTGAAATGTGTGTGTAGGTATCGTTTTGTTTGAGGCGGCAGTTGTGGTGCCCCTGTGCATGTGGCCACCAGTACTATTTACAGAACTGATGGCTGCATATGCAGGCTAGTTCACGGTATCACTTATCAATGCGAACTGGGCAGCCTATTGTTTGAAGTGATCAGTGGTGGCATCATCCATGATGTATTTGTGCATTTGGCCACTGGTACTGTTTACAAAGGTGCTGTACAGAACTAGTGGCTGAGTATGCATATTAGTTCTTTTATTGTTATCAGGTGTGGCCTTATCTCTAAGCTTTGGTGCCCCTGTGCATGAGGCCAACAATACTTTTCACAGAACTGATGGCTGCATGTGCAGTGTGATTAACTGTACACATGAGATTTTTAGGTGGGCAGCTAAACTACAGGCAGTCAATACAAGCCACTTTCTTAACCTCAAATCTCTATATATAGGTTTTACAGTCCACTAATGTCCATCAGTATACAATTGTGCATGTCTTTTGTAGGTGTTCTGCGGTTTTGTGTGTGTATGTCGGGTGGGGTTGAAAGAGGGGCGGTATGGCCCCTATTACTGTGTATGTGTATGTACAAATCTACGTTGCAAAAAAAAAACACATAAATAAATAATTTAAATTAATAGTTATTTGGGTTTAACGCCACGCAGGCGACTACGGCCATCTCATGATGGTTAAATGAATACGATAAAGTAAGTCAAAGATACCTGGGACATATGAATGCTAAGTAAAGGATAGATTATGAACATGCACAGATGTACATTCTTTTGGTGGGTGTTCTGCGGTTTTGTGTGTGTAACTGGAGTTGGGTTGGGAGCGAGCGGTATGGCACCTATTACCATGTACGTGTATAAGACCTAAGACATTTATTCACCAAGTAAAACGTTACAAGGATTTTTGTGTATCATGGCGACAGTAAAATGCATCCACACTTGTAGGGCATTCATCATGTCATACACAGTTGGCGATCATCCTGTATAGAGCACTAAACGATAGATAATAATAATAATAATAATAATAATAATAATAATAATAATGTACATTTATATAGCGCTTAACCTCCAAATGATTGGTGCTCACAATATTAAACACAAATCAGTCATGTGTCACAGATCATGGAATCACGTTGTTCCATGGATGGTGCTGTACTGAGGACAGCTTCTGGAAAGAAACTGCACCTGAATCGAGAGGCTCTGGCTTTCAAAGCACGAAACCGCCGGCCAGAGGGCAAAAGCTCGAAGAGATGATTGGCTGGGTGCGACAGATCTGACAGAATAGTATTGGTGGCCACATGCACAAAGGCACCATGGTGTATGTTCTTAGCCTGTATGCTGATGTGTATGTACAAAACCTACATTACAAACAAAATAAATAAATAAATAAATAAATAAATAAATAATTTAAATAAATAAGATAAAGTAAGTCTAAGGTACCGGGGACATATGCATGCTAGGTAAATGATAGATTATGAACATACACAGATATGCATGTCTTTTGGTGGGTGTTCTGCGGTTTTGTGTGTGTATTTGGGTAGGGGTTGGGAGCGGGCGGTATGCCACCTATTACCATCATTATGTGTGTATTTTCTTCTTGTATGCTGATGTGTATGTACAAAACCTGCATTACAAACAAACAAAAGTAAATAAATAAATACACAATAAGTAAATAAATAAATAATTTTAAATAAATAGTTATTTGGGTTTAATGCCGAGCAGGCGACTAATGTCATCTCATGGCGGTTAAATAAATAAAATAAAGTAAGTCAAGATACCTGGGCCATATGAATGCTGAGTAAAGGATAGATTATGAACATGCACAGATGTACTTGTCTTTTGGTGGGTATTATGTAGTTGTGGAGTGGGGTTGGGAGTGGGCAGTATTACCATGTATGTGTATGAGAACATCAGCATATGTACAAAACCTACTTTACAAACAAATAAAAACAAATAATAAATTTTAATAAATAAAATAAGTTAAATCAAAGATACCTGGGACATATGAATACCAAGTAAAGAATATATTATGAACATGCACAGACTTGCATGTCTTTGCACGTTCTGTGGTTTTGTTTGTGGGGTGGGGAGCGGGTGGTATGCACCTATTACCATATATGTGTACATGTATGTTCTCATCTTGTATGCTGATGTGTATGTGCAAACAAACATCACAAACATTCAAATAAGTAAATAAATAAATTAAATTAAATAATAAATTAATAAATAAAATAAGTCGGAGATACCTGGGACCTATGAATATGCATGCTAAGTAAAGGATAGATTATGAACATGCACAGATTTATGCATATTGAAAAATAATTTCCTCTCCTTGGTGGCCACCACCATACCACTAGTGATCATGTGCATCAAGGAATTCCTTCCATCCATTATTAAAAGGATAAATAATAAATAAATATGTAAATGAATACATAAATGAATCAATAATAAATAAATAAATAAAACATGTAATATAATGGAGAGGGCTACTATCTGTATTGTGTCTCATGCAGTCCTGATAAAGCTTGATCACAAGAGTTCTTGTGAGTACTTGAGTGCGGATTGGTTGAATGGGTTGCAAAAACTAAAATTTTTATATTTAGGTGTTTAGCTGAACATGGTGATTTAAATGGAAACGTTTCGGAGATGGATTTCACTCTGCCTGGCTTGTGCTTAAGACCAGTCGGATAAGAGTGTGCTTGACCAGTTAAAAATCCCATCTCCACTAATAACAAAAGAGCAGACCTACACTTAGAGCCGTTAGGCTGGAAAATAGACGAACAACATGGATGTTGTATCCGGACATAAAGTCTGCAGATTGTTTTAGATGGTCGGCAGACACAATCCAGAACATGCACGAAGGGAGTTTACTTTTGATATGCTTTCCTCCCACAAATGAGACCGAGTTCTATGGGAAAGGCTGTTTTCGGCAAGACCAGGAAAAATAACGTATTTGACGTTGATAAGATGTACTTCAAAGTTCAAATCCAAAATAATCTCTGTTTCACTTCAGGAGCAAAGTAAAGCTGATTAACCGTGCGCGTCTGATTGACTTATTTCGAAGGCATCTCGCTTACCGCCATTTTGAAACTAGCGACGCGAGTATGCTTACGGCATTAAAACTATTACTTTTAAAATTATTTTATGGTAAATGTGTATGCATGTTTACTTGCTCATGATTTTAGTTTACTCACTGGATTAAACGTGTAACTTGTATGCTCGAAATTTTCAATGTTATGCACAAAAAATGTCTTGCACCTTATCCGGGCCGTATACGAGGACTTCAGGCCCGGATCACTTACCTCCAGGGGGGGGGGGGGGGCAAACTTCTTGTTTGGGACCTTCAACCTAAACATAAGCCTCCACCACGCTAGAACGCTAGATCTTGTTTCCGCAGGGGCTGAAAAACGAAATATCAAACAGTGGGGGGGGGGGGGGGGCGAGATACACCAGAAGCAGGACTTTGTTATAGCAAATTAATAAATTTGGGGTCGGGGGAGGGGGCATTGCCCCCCTCTAGATCCGGGCCTGGACTGGTTCCCTCACATCGAAAAATAGCTTTCGAAAAACACTTATGCAAAAATTTCTCCATCCTAAGGACAAATATTGTTGCTATCCATAAACCATATGGCATTAGTACTTTCAATCCAGACCAAAAAGGCCAAGCGTGTAAAATGCAAAGAAGTACTCAACGGAGAAAGAAACACGCTTAGAAAAGACGGGTAAAACACAATTTATTAATATTTAGGGTAAATAACCTTCGTCAAAATAGACAAACAAACAGAGAGATTAGCCGCTACTTATCTTTATTCGCAGAAGGAATGTGGCAACTCCGTACCTGCAAACCATTGTTACTCTTTTGACGAACTACTTATCTCTGCAGAAATTGCGTAAGCTACTGGACTATAAGTACAAGCGATCGAGTCAGTCTGTGAATACAATGGTGGAACACGGAAAAATAGACATTTTATTTTTTCGAACATACGTAGTGATGTCTTGTGATTCTCTCAGGGTTCAGTTGACCATGTGGCCGACCGCAATTTCGCATTCTTTCGTGTCTGCCGGTCGTGATAAAGGCTTCGCCGGGAACGGACAAATTCTTCACCTGAATAAGGATTGTGGTATTAGAAATCTGATTTACACTTTCCATAACAACAGTGTTGTCCAATACCGTTGAAATTAGCTAAAATAATGGAAACATCGACACTCTTCCATGCCCTGCAAGCATAAACATCCGTGGTTATGTCGTACCTTCTGAACAGCTACAGGCGATGCAGCTCTGCGCAACAGACGCGTTACAACCCCTTGACGGCTGCTGACGACAACGCTCAGCGGAAAAAAATGGAGAAAAGGGATTAACCTTGTAACTCTGGTACATTACAGGATAAGGATTGACCATGGCACTTTAACTCATTCGCGGGAAGCCGCATCCTGATGCGCGGCATAAGCCGCGCATCCGGATGCGGCTGGCCGCGAATGATTTAAGAGTGGTGCCAGAATAGCTAGGCGCATGAAGGCACCAAGCTGTACTGGCACACCTGTTTAACTATTATAGTGAATATGTCTCCTGCATTGTAAAGTAGTATTCAGGGGACAACTCCCATTTTGTACGAAATTTATACCTTAGGGCTTCATGTGTTAGGAAGTCGATGTTCTCGCAGTGCTAAATATTACGGCATATGTTTTCACCGTGATGTCCGTCCACTGTCTGGGCGAGCACGTGTCCATGCGGTGTCCGTCACCACTGTCCGGGTCCCGCTCCCTGAATCATGTTCTTAATTAAACGAACTTTAGTTCGCGAACTCTGACGAACTACAGTTCACGATCTCGGACGAACCAGGTTGGTTCTTAATTGGACGATCTAAAGATACGGCGAACCTAGTTCGAAGTAGTTCACGAACCTCGGCAAACCATAGTTCGCTGTCGGAAAAGGTTCGCTCAACGTGTTGAGCAAACCAAGGCGAACCTTTTCTCTGATTGGTCAAAACTTTTACCCTCTTCTGCGTTGGAGGTAAGAAGACAGTCACCGACACAAACAAATATGGCGGACGGCGATATTTCACTCGTGCGAAGAACAAGACCTATTTTTTGGGAGACGCAACGCTGTTTGTGGGGTCGCTACTGCAAGGAGTACAAAAACAAACATCGTTCAAATCGTGAAGCGGCATAGCGGCAGCCATTTTGAACACTTTCGCAGACAGTAAGTACGGTGAATCAAGCACTTCAGTTAAGAAAGAGAACCATGGCAAACCTGGTTTGCTGAAGTTCGCCTAGGTTCGTTCAACCTCAATTAAGAAACAAACCAAAAGATCGCCGATCTTCTCCGATCTAGGTTTGATGATCAAAAGTTCGTCCAATTAAGAACAGCTCTGATACCGAGCAGCACAGACAAAGGGGCGCTGAATTCGTCCGGAATGTTGAGATCGAGGTCCTCAAAACAAGCGTCAATAATGAGTCTGACTCCATTACACACAGCACAGAAGAGATTCTGGGAGGCGACCCTAAACATCACAATCCGTAGAGCCAGACTCTTGTACAGCAGACAAGTGTTCTCCACGTCAGCATCGTAGTCTTCTGTTGCCCAGCCTCCTGTTACGTTGCACGCAGACACAGCAGAGAACCACTGAGTAGATACGAGAACAGTCCTTAGGGCCTACACCTTATTATACCTTTAGGCGCCTGTATATAGACGCCAGAGGCATCAGTCAGGATCGATTCCATAAACTGCTCTTTACTGTTGGCCACGTAAACGTTCTGGAAGTGATTGCAAGTAACGTTAAGTACCCATGGAATATAGTCCCCAAACCCGTGACACTGGGCGCAGAACTCGTTCCTGTATGTGACCCCAGTGTTCAGATCAGTGACCGGCTCGTCCACGTGTATTCCCCTGACCAGTGTCACACGCCTGCCTGATGTCTCCCTGCCCCACGACTGTGGACACCTGACCATGGCGTAGGTTCGGTCCTCCAGACACCCTGTCTCCGGCCAGGCTTGGTTCAGGTTTTCAGTCATGTCGTGACAGCACGATCCGTACAGTTCACAGCCAGCGTCCCAATTACAGGGGAAAGGCCTCGGATAGTAGCAGGTTTGAAGTGATTGGAGCTGGTTTGGCATCGTACCGTTGGGTAGGCAAGTTGTCTGTCCCCACCCTGTCATGAACTGCTGTGCTGACTGAATCACCTTGTTCCCTGCGTCTCGTGGACCCAAGGGATTCTCAGAGTATGCAGAGTCAGGTGGAAGACTGGTCGTTTGTGCGAATGCATTTTCCTCACCGGAGACCGTATTGTTTGCAAAACACATTAACAGTTGAGTTAAAAGTAGCACGCAAACAGACAATTTCACCAAGCTGCTCATCATGTGCAGAAAACTCTTCCTCAAAATAGAAAAGCAAAATGTGCTTGTGTGCAAACTAGCAACTGTCAATATTGCTAAGAAGTAACTGTCAGAAACAGACTTGTGATTTTGATCTTGACACAAAAATGACAGACAATGTCTGTTTGTCCTCAACGTGTACAATTCATCCTGTGAACAATTTCATGTTTTCTTTCAAATGAATGTTCCAACACTTTATTCAGATTTGACATAGGCCCTTGTATTCCGCTAATAACGGTAAGAACACTCACTCATTATCAAAACACGCAGTGTATTTCGCGATGCAAACAGAAAACACCAGCGTCGTGATTAAAACTGATTTCGGACAGCACGAAGTCAACAATAAATACTCTACCTATTGCCCACTCAAGCAGTTGTATGAATTCTGCCCACTTGTCTCATACCTGTCAGTGCTGTGTTAACTCATTCGAGGCCAGCCGCATCCGGATGCGCGGCATAAGCCGCGCATCCGGATGCGGCTGGCCGCGAATGAGTTAATCAAATTCGAGTGAGCAAAGGGTCCCCGGACCGACGTGAGCCCAAGAATAGTTTAGCAAGTGCTATAAGTTATGCGTGAGCCGTGAGTTTTCATTGGATGTCACCCCCACCCGGGTCTGCCCTGGAGGACTTGGGTGGGGTTAACTACTTTTTGGATCCCAGGGTCACCCTGGTCAGCCCCACAGGGTGGGTTTTCTTCTCTATTCTGGGGCATATATTTCTGTCTACCCTTGGTCCCTTCACCTGTATTTTCCTTTTTTAAACTCTCCCTCCTCTCTGCGCTGCCTGTAGCTCTTGATATTGGATGTGTGCTGCTAAAAATTAATGGTCTTAGCTTTATTTAGGCCCCATGTCGTAGGTTTATTTAACGTATTGGACCGGCTAGCGACATACATTCAATATTCTGTTTCTATTTCTTTTTTCACAAGCAGTGCAGGCACGTCCTGAGAAAGCCTTGTTGCTGTCGGGACGTTAAGCAATGTTTAATCAATCATTGGATGTCGCCAGATTGGTCAGAGGGTTATTGCACATGTCTTATGACTTATTTATCTATTCCAGAAATCACTCGCTGAACTAGTGATGGCTTCCGCCGTTTGAGCCCCTGCGAAAGCAGGGGCTCATGAGAATCAATGCCTCTTGCATATGGAAGATCCTATGCTAGCTAGAGGCTATACCTGCGCGACATTATCATGCTTAGGAACCGAGCGTAAATCCGGTTTGAAGTAGTTTGATTAGTGTGCCAGTAAATATTCAATATTACTTCACCCCCTGTTGTCGCAGTATCTGATAATAAAGATATCCTGCCTGACCGACGTGAGCCAAGAGAACGATTGTTTAGCAAGTGCTAAAAAAGTTATGCGTGATCCGTTAGTTTCATTGAATGGCGCCATATTGGCCAGAAGGTTATTGCACACGTCATATGACTTGGTTATCCATCCATTCCAGAAGTCACTCGCCGAACTAGTGGTGGCTTCTGCCGTTTTAGGAACAATAAAGCCACGTGCAGTCAACAAGAGGCATTGATTCTCGTGAGCCTCTTGCATACATGTTTCCGAGTGATCTATTAACCATGGAGACAAACAAACCAGAGAGACTTTTGCTGGGAGATTGCTTGCTTCTTTTTTTATCCCATTCAGCCCAAACGCACTACAGCACGAGATGGATCGACCATGATAATTCAAAAGTAGTGCCTATCGGCGCCAAGCTAATCTGGCACTGCCCTTGAATTATCATGTTCGATCCATCTCCTGCAACTGGTGCATAGTCATTCGATGGCGCCTCCAAAATTTGGGAAATACGGCCGTCGGGCTGAATGAGTTAAAGCTAACAAAATTTGCTTATTTGTAACTCGCGACTCTGGAATTTTGCAATTTTTTTCACACCACATAATGATTAACAGAGTAGAACAGGACTTCAGGCGTTTTGCAATTTGTATCAAACCAGATAGAACAAAGCTTCGTGGAGAACCTTTTGTGCACATTAGAGAGCCAGGTGGTAGCCCATCAAATTGCACATCAAAAGTTCCTGAAACAGGAAGGCCGCTGGGTTCCGCAAGACTACAAATGGAGACATCCAGCATCACTGTCTAAAAGGTCGAAATTTTGTTTTTAACTCATTCAGCCCGACGGCCGTATTTCCCAAATTTGGGAGGCGTCATCTAACGACTATGCACCAGTTGCAGGAGATGGATTGTAACGATTGTGGTTGTGTTGTTCTGTGAGAGCGTGCATGTGTTGATCGTAGGTAGCGATCAGATGTTTTATTTGAGCTTTCATGATTACGAATCACGTACCTTTTCAGTAATTTTTACTATCGTTCACGCGTAGTGCAGAATTGATTATCTTTTGACACACGGAGTTGAATCCCGAAGAGTCTAGAAACTGCGCGAGTAATCACCATTGTTTTCTGCGCGCGTGAAGTTTAGCGGTCAGTATTGTGCACCAGTCGTGTACCTTCCAGAGAATGCGCGCAAGGTCGTGACCTGTCTGGCCTACTTTTGTGTGACGTCGTAGCGCGCGGGGATTTCCCAACATAGGGGCTGGAAATAGCAGCCAGATTTTTGTAGATTATTCTGGTGTAATTTGTCCTCTTTAATATTTATGAGTTTTAGTTACGTATTTTGTTCTGATTGGTTGTGTCGTACGAATTTGCTCGATTGTTCTGGAAAACATACCACTATAAAAGATCGTATTAGGAAGCGCGTGTCGATACATTGTCTTGCTTTGTCAGTTGTAGAGACACGCAGTTTATCGTAGGTACGTGGCCCGTATAGGGTGTACATTGTGAGAGACGCTGTATGAGAAACTTTGTGTCGCAGTGTGGACATTTGCAGAAGAGACTTTGTATCAGTGTTTGTGCATTTGGACTTGCATTGTGTGGAGATCGCATCGCTGAATTAAAATATTGTTGGAACTGTTACTCCAGTATTGTCTACATCCTTTAGCCACGTGTGACGGGTTGCAGCTGAATGAGGTTTATTTAAAAAGAACCTTACGTGTGTGCGTCTGGTGTGGTTATTATACTACGACTACGATTCTACCACGTAACAATTTGGCACCTCCGACGGGACCTCTTCAGTTGGTTCAGTGGAAAGGGTAGCAGGAGAAAACAGCCAGCAGTGAAACGCAGAGATGGCGAGATCGGAAATGGAGACATTCCTGAAAATTGGAAAGGAATGTGGACTCAAAAGAGCTCAACTCCTCGAGTTCGTAAAGGAGAGAGTGGAGAGAGAAGAAAAGAGACGAGAGAGAGAAGAAAAAGAGAGACTGGAGAAAGAAGAAAAGAAACGGGAGAGAGAAGAAAAGGAGAGACTGGAGAGAGAGGAGAGCGAGGAAAAGAGACGAGAGAGAGAAGAAAAAGAGAGATGGGAGAGAGAAGAAAGAGCTACTAAGAGCGTGAAATTAGGAAACTCGAAATCCAAGCAGAAGAAGCAGAGAAACAGCGAAGAGAGAAGCGAGAAGAGGCGGATAGGCAGCGACAACACGAAATTCAATTAAAGCAGATGGAGATAGAGGCACAGAGCCAGAGGGTTTCTGAAGCAATAGCATTAGCCAGCAGAGAGCAAACAGCCCGTGCGCCAAAGCTTCCACCTTTCGCAGAAAACTCAGATAAGATGGATGCTTACTTGGAGCGATTTGAGCGCTTCGCAAATAGCAATAATTGGAAATAAGAGACTTGGCCTATCAAACTGAGTGCACTTCTAACTGGCAAAGCACTTGAATTTTACACCCGCTCAAGTTACCAAGAGAAGAAGCCGAAGATTAAACGCAGTTGAAAGCCGCCCTGCTGAGACAGTACGACTTCACTGAAGAGGGTTACAGGCGACGATTTCGAAACTGCAAGCCTGAAGAAGGAGAAACACCCGGCCTATTCCTTGAGAGAATCAGAAGCTACCTGGAGAAATGGATAGAGCTGGCTGGCTTAAACAAAGAATACCAGGACCTGTGTGACCTTATCATCAAAGAACAAGTCTTCAACGCATGTTCTAAGGACCTGGCCGCCCACTTCAGAGAGCAAAAAGATCAGTCCCTAAAAGCCCTGGCCGACTTCGCTCAAAGATACCTTGACGCTCACAATATGAAGTTCGGTTCCAGTAAGCCGCAGCGTGTGTCTGCACCAGCAGAGGAAATCCACAATGTCAGAGACACCCCGAGATACAAGCCGGTGGAGAACCTGACATGTTTTCACTGTGGAAAGAAAGGTCACAAGGCGATACGGTGTTCTTATAAAGATGTTCCTCGAGGCGACAACATCAGAAGATCCAACCAAGATCGCGGGATAGCAGGCAGAAGCAGTACCACATCTCAACATAGAGCCGCCGCTGTTCTAGCCAATGATGTGACGTCACCCAGTGACTGTGAAGCTAGAGATAGGCGGGCGACACCGGAGCTGATTGAATCTTTCCGAAAGAATGGACGTGGGGCGTAGGAGATGGGGCTACATTCTTACCAGTCTCAAACATCGCGCTGCCTAAGAATGAAGTGCCGAATATGCCGGTGGTGTCAGGAATTGTCGGTAAAGCATCAGTGAGAGTGCTGAGAGACACTGGTTGTAGTTGCATCATCGTGAGAGAGGACCTAGTAACTGAAGACCAGAAGTTACAGGAGTGGACCACCCTCATTTTGGCCGACGGAACTGTAAGGATTATCCCCCCTTGCCAATGTCAGTGTCGACACCCCATACTTGACAGGAGAGGTGAAGGCGTTGTGCATGAAGACCCCTGCCAGAAACGCAGACGATCCAGATCCAGAATGGAGACCGGAAATATGTGCTGTTACCACGAAAAGTCAGGCAAAGAAGAGTCACCAGATCATCCGTCTAAAAGCGGCGGATAACACGGAAGCAGCAGTGATGAATAAGGACAGGCTGGTGGAGCTACAGAGAAATGACCCCACGCTTGACAAATTCCGAGGTCAGACCGAGCCCGTAACCCGAAAAGGAAAGGAGATAACCTTCGAGACCAGAAGAGATATCCTGTACCGGATATTCGACAGCAATGGAGATAAACCTGTGCGTCAAGTAGTAGTTCCTGAACTTTTGAGAATGCAGGTGATGAAACTGGCCCATGATTCCATATTGGAAGGACATTTGGGAATCAACAAGACCCTCGATAGAATCCGAGCTGTCTTCTACTGGCCTGATATGGGAGGCGACGTCACCCGATTCTGCAGGTCGTACGACATATGCCAGAAGACAATCTCCAAGGGAAAGGTGCCCAAGGTTCCGCTAGAGAAAATGCCACTGATCGATATGCCTTTTAAACGCGTAGCCGTGGATCTGGTGAGGCCAATATCCCCTCCAAGTGAAGATGGTCATCGCTACATTTTAACTCTGGTGGATTACGCTACACGTTATCCTGAGGCCATACCATTTAAGAAGATCGACACTCCAACAGTGGCAGAGGCGCTCGTCGACATGTTCAGCCGTTTAGGAATTCCTGAGGAGATCCTGAGTGACCTGGGAACTCAGTTCGTCTCCGACTGCATGGAGGAAGTCAACCGGCTATTGAGCATCCGACACCTTACTACCACCCCTTATCACCCCATGTGTAATGGGCTGGATTAAAAGTTTAATGGAACATTGCTGGCTATGTTGAAGAAACTGTGTGCTGAGCAGCCAAGATTGTGGCATAGATATATCAATGCCTTGCACTTCGCATACCGTGAAGTTCCTCAGGATTCGACAGGGTTTTCCCCTTTTGAATTACTGTACGGCAGGATTGTAAGGGGGCCCATGCACATCCTGAAAGAGCTGTGGACCAAGGATATCGACGCGCCTGAGGTGAAGATCAGCTACCAGTACGTTTTTGACCTCAGAGAGAAGCTGGAAGATACCCTCAGAATGGCTCGAGAAGAACTAGGGAAGGCACAGAACAAGGGGAAGCATTACTATGATCGTAAGGCGAAACCTCGACGATTCCAGCCAGGTGACCGAGTATTGGTTCTTCTTCCTACCGACAATAACAAACTCCTGATGCAGTGGAAGGGACCCTACGCTGTGGACTCGGTGGTTGGCATCCACGACTACAAAGTCAAGGTCAACAACAAGGTGAAGACTTACCATGCTAATCTGCTGAAGAAGTATATTGAGAGAGGTCGTCAAGACAAAACACAACTGGCGGCATCGGTGCGTCTTGCTGATGACGAAAGACTAGACGACGAAACCCTGTTTGACCTTAACGAACTCCGATACAAGGAGGATGTAGAAGATATCCAGTTCGGTCAGAATCTGACCCAGACTAAACGAGAAGAACTGCGTGTCCTGACTCAAGAGTTCAAGCTTCGGTTTACACCTGACCCAGGGACAACAGACACCATCCAGCACGAGGTTAACCTGACATCAAACGAGCCAGTTTGCAGCAAACCTTACCGTCTTCCTTATAACACGAGGGAAGAACTGAAAAAGGATATCAAGGAAATGCTGAGTCTGGAAGTCATCAGAGAGTCCAAGTCACCATATGCGTCCCCAGTTGTCATCGTGAAGAAACCAGATGGACCCATTCGGGTGTGTCAGTGTGGACTACCGTAGACTCAATAAACTAACAATCTTTGATCCAGAGCCTATGCCCACAGCAGAAGAATTGTTCCAGAAGGTTAGTGGAGACCGATTTAAATAGAAGTATCCTGCCTGACCGATGTGAGCACAAAAAAATATATTTTTAGCAAGTGCTAAATAAGTTATGCGTGCACTGTGAGTTCTCACTGGATGGCGCCAGATTGGTCAGAAGGTTATTGCACACGTCTTATGACTTGGTTATCCATCCATTCCAGAAGTCACGCGCTGAACTAGTGGTGGCTTCCGCCGTTTGAGGAACAATGAAGCCACATGCAGCCAATAAGAGGCATTGATTCCCATGAGCCCCTTCGAAGGCAGGGGCTCATGAGAATCAACACCTCTTGCATACGGAAGATCCTAGGTAGAGGCTATATTGCGCGACATGATCATGCTTAGGAACCTTCCGAAATATGGTTTGTAGTACATTGAAAGGCAAACTTTCTGCCCATGCTTCTCGAGTGCTATAATTCGTGATCTATCAAACAAAGAAACAAACAAACCAGAGAGACTATTGCTGGGAGATTGCTTGATTTTTTAATGCTAAAAAAATATGCTTATTTGAAACTCGCGACTCAGGAATTTTGCAATCTGTTTCAAGCCTGATAACGATTAACATAATAGAACAGGACTTCGTGGAGAACCTTTTGTGCACGTTAGAGAGCCAGATGGTAGCCCATCAAAAGTTCCTGAAACAGGAAGGCCACTGGGTTGACCAACAAAAATACAAATGGAGACTTGTTTGAAAAGTCACCTCCTCATCTCCGACATCACTGTCTAACAGGTTAAAATATTGTTTAAAATGTTTCAGTACAATATTTTACCACTTTATATGGTGTTGGCAAGTCACAAAACTGTGTTAAAACCAGCCTAAATGATAAACTTACGGTTTTGTATATTTTTGCATGTACATCTTATGCCATTATTTCAGAATACAGTAACTGCTTCTTTGTCGTTAATATCATACAAAATAACTCAAAAAGCATCATTGAATAGATGTCCTGTAAGAATCTGACATTAAAACATCGCCACAGATTCTGGGCCTTATTGGGATAGAATGAAAGCAGACCGGCCTCAAAAACATGAAAAGGTGAGTTTTCACTCCTTGCAGTGTTCCTGTAACGATATTTGTTTGGTCAGAGATGGACCATTTGACGAGTTTCGTGCCACATTGTCTATGGACCATGACATTTAAACTCTTCTGACTGTGTACGGTGCGCCTGCAATGAAGCTGTTGGACGGTATACTACTTTCGCGCTAACGTGTATCGACGTCACTAAAGCAATTTTCACGATTTTTTCCCATTGCGAGGCAAAATGATCAGAAGACAATATACCAAAGTTTCATTGCAATTGAGATATCGGTTAAGTTTAGAAGTCAGCTGTGCAAAACTTTTGTCTGTCTGTATAGTTTGATTAGTGTGCGAGTCAATACTCAATATTACTTCACCCCCTGTTGCCGCAGCATCTGATATAAATAAAAATATTCCGCATGACCGACGCGAGTCCAAAGAGCCGTGAGTTTTAATTGAATAGCGCCATATTGGTAAAAAAAAAAAAAAAAAGTTATTGCACACGTCTTATGACTTGGTTATCTATCCCTTCCATAAATCACTCTCTGAACAATTGGTGGTTTCCGCCGTTTGAGGAACAATTAAGCCACACGCAGTCAACAAGAGGCATTGATTCTCATGAGCCCCAACTTTCGCAGGGGCTCATGAGAATCAATGCCTCCTGCATACCGTAGATCCTAGCTAGGGGCTATACCTGCGCGATATTATCACGTTTAGGAACCGATCGTAAATCTCGTTTACAGTAGATTGATTAGTGTGCGAGATAAGTGTACATGTGGAGCCAATACTCAGTATTATTTCATCGCCTGTTGTCGCAGCATCTGATATTAATAAAGATATCTCGCCTCAAGCTTCTATGCCCCCCCCCCCCCCCTCAACACTGTTTATCTGAAGCTGATGGAACTGGTGACCATATCAACACCGACCCAAGCATAAACGGACGCTTGCTTAATACTACGAGGCGCTAATCTGTTGTATCATAGTGTTTGTCAGTGTTCCGGTTTGTGATTTTGGGCCTTGCCCAGATGGCGCCATATTGGTCAGACGGTTATTGCGCACGTCTTATGACTTGGTTATCCATCCATTCCAGAAGTCACTCGCTGAACTAGTGGTGGCTTCCGCCGTTTGAGGAACAATGAAGCCACATGCAGTCAACAAGAGGCATTGATTCTCACGAGCCCCTGCTTTCGCAGGGGCTTGTGAGAATCAATGCCTCCTGCATACCGTAGATCTTAGCTAGGGGCAATACCTGCGCCACATTATCATGCTTAGGAACCGATCGTAAATCTGGTTTGCAGTAGTTTGATTAGTGTACGAGATATAAGAATACATGTGCAACCAATAATCAATATTACTTCGCACCCTGTTGTCACAGCATCTGATATTAAAAAATATATCCTGCTCAGAGCTTCTATGACCCCCCCCCCTACCCCCCTCTACCACCACCCCTACCCCCCCCCACCCCGCCCCCCTCTGACCTCAACACTGTTTTTCTGATGGAACTGGTAACTAAATCAACACCGACCCACGCATAAACGGACGCTTGCTTAAGACCACGAGGTGCTAATCTGTATTATCATAGTGTTTGCCAGTGTGCCGGTTTGTGATTTTGGGCCTTGCAGCTCTAAAGCCACAGAGTCCAAAAGCACAGCCCAGCCTACACTGGGTATCAATCAAAACCAAAAGCCCAATGCCGTTTATCATACATGAAACACTGACTGATTAACTCATTCGCGGCCAGCCGCATCCGGATGCGCGGCATAAGGCTCGCATCCGGATGCGGATGGCCGCGAATGAGTTATTGATTTTTGGGGTTTTATGCTATGCAAGCGATAATATAATACGTCAAGATCACCCATGCATCTTGTGAAATCTGATTTTTTTTTTTTATAAAAAAACGGTCTGTGGGCGTAGTTCCTTTGCACCCTTAAGATCACGAAGCCAGTGCCCACAACGTTATCTGCGCGAAGCCGACAGAGTTTGCTTACAGGGAGTATGTGGCCTTTCATCCTATTTCTTGATTCCCCATGGTGTCATTGCACAAGACTGCGCCATTGAGCAAGCAGACAAATGAAATCACGTAATCTGTACAACGCTGTCTGGAGATCTCTGGCCTGTGAAGGCAAAAGACGGTAAGTCCATGCCTGTGAAAAAGCGAGCTTTTCATTGTAATACAATGAAACTTTCGCTTTCAACAAATATGGACTTACTGTCTTTTGCCTTTACAGGCCAGACCTAAGGTATTTCACTCAACAGCACAGAGTCAGGTAGCCTAAGTGACTTCAGTCCACTGAAAACGTTCTTATGAGAACCGCTGTCAGACGTAATTCGTGTAGGCCTCATGGCCCAGTGCTTTCAGCACCCGATGCCTTGATGCGCGCCAAGTTGATCAGAAAGTGTCTGTGACCAAATAACAACCAGTAGGACTTCAGCGTAAAAAGATTCGTTTCGTACAGTTTGCGGGAGCGCTTTCCCCAGATCGACCCTCTCAGATCGAAGCATCTCAGTTGAATAGAAGTGTACTTGTGGCGTACTGCCGAGAGGGTCGATCTGGGGAAAACTCCCTGAGAACGGCACAGGGTGCTATCATATTCATGCGGATTTGAATTTTCAGTCGACTTCAACCACCGATACGTACAAGTAAGCCAACATGTACAAGTACAGCTGTGTGCAGCTAAGAAACAAACCAGCCGGGCAAAAGACGGGCTTGCTCTACATAGCATGTCCGTTGAACGCAGTGCCCGCTATATATAAAAGTGCGCGAACTGATCAGTGTTCAGGACGTACTCTATAGGAAAAGCTGTCCCTGTCACCGATAACCCGCTTGTTTGGGCCGTCCATTATCACTCCGGTGGCGTGGACGTTAAACCCCGAAACAAACAACCTAATAAACAATCACCATTCAATATGACTGCACCACCGGTGAGGGTTGGGACAGTTCAAGAGTTGTGCCAGAAGAGCTTGGGATGGAATAATAATTGTTCACGGGTAGCTGGCATGCAGTCTTTATGTGTTCATTGTCAATATCTTCAACTGGACTAAACTTCACTGACACAGGACAAGCACTTTGCTTGGAATTCTTGTCGATTGAACACCAACAGTTCCTCCATTTGAAAAACTTGGACATAATATACGGACATGGTAAGAGGCGTCTGCGGGCATTTATGATGCGCTGTGTTTCCTGAAGTTAGATGGCGTATATTTGCCAACCGAGTGGTAAAATTCAGACCTTCATGGTTTCACGCTTGGCGTTTCTGTATGTCACAACGTCACTCATCAATGTAGCTTTCTCAATCATTTACATGACCCATGGACTCCATCACTACCGAAAACAGTGTTAACCAAATGCAGCTGCAAGAGACATATATTCCTTAAAGCCCCCGCTGATAAGGAGGTTCACGCTGAAGAGGATCTGCGCCTCACTCATGCTGACAACAGTTTGTATCCAAGTTCCACGGACGGTTTAAGCTATTTGGCATTTACTACTCGGCGTTAAACCCAAATAACTAACTATTTGGCATTGAATTAATTTATAGTTCAGACAGGCGATTTGCGGCCAGTTGCAGCAGAGACATTTATGTTTGTTATATATGTATCTGGTTACAGGAGTTAACACCCGGGGAAGGTCCTTGGGCCGATGTCAGCCACGGTTGGCCCGCGCACTGCCGTGCGCGGGCCAACTGTGGTTGACGTCGGCCCGAATACTTTTGGAGTACTGGATAGGTATTGACGATTATTTTTGTTACTGGTATTAAATGGGTATTGATCTACTCACCCACTTCAACTGGCAACATATGGCAAGTAAATATGTTTCGACAGATATCGCTATTAACAATGGCCTGTTGCGTTGTTCCGATTTAGTAGATTGTAATGTTTTAATGCATCCAGTTTGATGTGTTTTTCATTGTTTGTACCGTATGCCGCTGTGATAAATATCAAGTCATCAGCCACAAAATATCTTTTATTGGTCTACAATTTGGTTTTGCTGTTGATTATTTGATTTGCGTTTTATTTTGTATTTGTTTGATAAATCGTTTGGTTGATTTATTTGGTTTGCTATTGTTTGTTTGTTTGTCAGTTTGTTTGTTTGTTTGTTCTTATTTGTTTAGCGGATCGATAAGCGAACAGACACATAAACTGACTGACGCACCATGACAGTTCAAGAAAGGCGCCAGACTAATTGTACACTAATCTTGAACTGTTATGTTGAACTCGACCGAGTTGTCTGTGTGTTTTTCAGTGAGTTTATGTTTCCAATGCCGAGTCTTGCATACTCACCGTCATGTCCGTCCACTGTCTGGGAGAGCACGTTTCCAGGCGCTGTCCGTCATTAATGTCCGGGCCCCGTCCCCTCACACCCAGCAGCAAAGACAAAGGCGGGTGCTCTCGTGGAAACGTCCTGTCTGCAGTGAGTTTAGGTGGACACTCCTCAAAGACGGGCTTGACACCATTACACACAGCACAGAACAGGTTTTGGTACGTGGTTTCGTTATATTGTACTCGCAGAGCCAGACTCTTGTACAACAGACAGTTGTTCTCCACGTCAGCATCGTAGTCTTCTGATGCCCAGCCTCCTGTCACATTGCACGTAGACACGGAGGAGAACCAGGAGTTTGATGGGCATTCCAGCAGTATAATTTTGAAGGATGGGGTTGTCTCGATGTTACAGATGTCATGACTCTTGGCGGCTAGCGTTATTAACTCGTCCTCAGATCTGGCTATGTGCACATACTGGAAATGATCACAAGCAACATTCAGCTTCCAAGGTGAGTATTGACCCAACCCGTGACACTGGGCGCAGAACTCGTTTCTGTAGGTGACCCCAGTGTTCAGATCAGTGACCGGCTCGTCCACGGTGTATTTCCCTTGACCAGTCTCACACGCCTCCCTGATGTCTCCCTCGCCCCACGACTGTGGACACCTGACCATGGCGTAGATCTCATCCTCCAGACACCCCGTCTCCGGCCAGGCTTGGGTCAGGTTTCCAGTCGTGTTGTGACAGCACACCCCATATTTGTGGCACTCAGTGTGCCAAGAACAGGGAAAGTTTTTCATATTTTTGCAAATCTCATTGTCAACTGTTGTGCTCTCGAAGCAAGTCACCTGTCCGAATGCTGTCAAATACTCCTCTGCAGTTACCTCGGACATCTTCCAAGTGTATTCTCTAGTGTTTGATGGCTCCCGCAATAATGAAACTTTCCTTTGTGAAGAGAGCTCTGGACTCGGAGGAGTAGATTCTTCACTAACGTTTATACTGACATTAATCGTTGACGTGTGGTTCAGTGGTAATGCAGAAGAGACCACCAAACTCATAAGTAACACTCGAATGAATTTCGGTAATACACCGCTCGTGGATAATTGTTCCAATTCGTTTGTAGTAGCCATTAGCAGTGAATACATTTTGTTTTTGAGTAATACCCGCAGCTGCACCAGAAGCTTGTGGATATGTCGAAAAAAGGCGTACGAATTAATTCTTGTCAGTATTTAACCCCTTCGCTGCTGAGAAAAGACGACGCAACCCAACTGCAAGAGGCGTAGATCCTCATGAGCCCCCGCACCTGCGGGGGCTTATGAGGATCTATGCCTCTTGCTGAGACTGAGAGCACTTTGTGCCAATGTTTCTTTGACGGCTGGTGGTTTCTGACGCTGAATTTACAATGATTTCTAAATCACAATTCAATTTGCGTCCACTGGCAGTGAAGGGGTTAGCCCATTGACTGCCATGACGATACCGCTCGGAGGAAAAGACGCGTAAGCACAAGCCTTTCCTCAGTAGCAGCCAAGGGGTTAATTCAATATCTCGTGTCACTGGATTTTCTGACTGCTTGTTTTCTTCCAACCGAAGACAGGCGTCCTGCCTTTTAAATCTTTCACTGGAGGACTAAACAAGATGAGGGTTTCATCCCAAAGTCTAGCGTATTGTTTGGAGCTCACGTGCGTTTTTCTTTTAGGAACATTCAGAGTTGTTCATATTTTAAAGCTTATCCTTCTGATCCATTTCCCTCTTCTTTAACCCCACCTCTGATCAACACTCACGTCGGCGCACACAAATAAAGACGGGCACACAGTGCTTCCCGCCATTAGTACGCTCTGTGGGCTGGAGTAGCGACAGGAATTCTGAAGAAGAAGAATAGCACGAGCGGCAAAATGACGTCCTTATAAGCTTCACGTCATGGCATCGCTGGTCTCACGACGCCATGTACACTGTGACGAATTTGATGTTTCACGTCACACATCCGAAAGGCACGCTCTTCGCGGCGGCAGTGCTGAATGTTTTGTTCCACTCAGCCTCTTCCAGAGCTGACTGTTTGATGGGAGTAAATAGTGGCTACAAAACTTTCAAAAATGAATTAATTATTATTGAAAAGTTGAAGAGGTACAACGCTGGATTACGAACTCATTTAGTATCTCCCTTTAATCCACCCCCCACACCCCTGCCGCCTGATCCGCACGGCCGCACACAAACACAAACGGCAGAATGGCACGCACAAACACAGACGGCAGACACACGGCGCTTCCTACCGGTTATACATTCTGTGGGCGGGCGTAGCCACAGCCATTTTGAAGAATAAAGTGGAATGGCCCATGCCCACAAAGCCTCTTCTGTATGAGCTTGCATGTATATTCCACCTTTTCCACAATACGTTCGCAAACATCATACAAAAATAAAAGAATGAGAACATCGCGCCAGCTGATACACATGTAAAACACTGGCGTGCTGGTGATTTGCATCAATTAGGAACATTGTATAAAACACTGACGCGTTTAGTGCTTTTACGTCACCATCACTGTTTGATTCTTGTGATGAAATGAAGGAGTCTTATTTCTGACATTTTTTTCCGCATTGAACTTTTATTTCCGAAAAAGTTGAAGAGGTACAAAGCTGGCTCACAAACTCATCCAATGTCTTTCTACAAACTAGCCATATCCCAAATTTCAAGCGCGTATAATCAAAATTGCGGACTCTAATCTGGGTCAACCGACTTTTTATAAATGGTCTTTTATGTCTCCAATGAGACATCCAATTACAATATTCTCGGAGGCTGTCCTAGCCACCCACTTAATAAAGTATTTTGCCAGGTTTTAAGTTTGTGCGTACAGTAATATCGGAGATTCGCGTGTTTACATACATACGAACACACACACACACACACACACACACACACACACACACACACACACACACACACACACACACACATACATACATACATACATACATACATACATACATACATACATACATACATACATACATACATACCGCGCTTCGCGCCAAAACGACGTTCAATAGCAAGGTTAGAGTGGCTAGACGTGACGTCATTTTTATCTTGTTACTTCTTTGCCAGACCATGAGCCCCGCCCGCCTGTTTTGCATTCTACGGAACGCGCTCCAACCAGCCCCATCCAAAATTCTACCGTATTTTCAATACGGTAGACAAAAAAAAAAAAAAAGCCTATAGAAAGAAAACCCTTCCTCTGTGCCCTATGAAGGTAAAATACGATATGAGTCCATTTTTGTGAAGAGCGAAATTTTCATTGCAATACGATGAAAATATTGCTTTTCACAAAAATGGACCTTCTGTCTTTCGCTTTCACAGAGCATGGCTTTTCTGTGATACCTATTTTATTACAGATGTTTCATTTGCATCGAATGGCTCTCAAGAACGAACGAGAGCGAAATCACGGCAGACAGCAAGCGTGCACTCTAAGCACAGACAACACTCCAAACATCTGCAAGAGGCATAGATCCTCATAAGCCCTCCGGGTTTAAGACGATCTATGCCTCTTGAGATGTTCGAAGTGTTGTCTATGCTTCTGGTGCTTAACTGTCATTTGCTGTTGAGAGTCGTTCGTTGCAAACAAAACCTCACCACTATTTCACAAAACTATTGCTAGTTTTCTTTTGAATAAATCGACAAAGAACCATGCAGGAGGAGCTGTCGCGCTTATGTAGTTGATTGCCGTCTTTTTAGAAACAATGTACTGCCCCACTTGGTCCTTTGTTTTGACGTAACTCATTCTGCACACCACAGCAAGTTATTCGTCGACCATGACAGTTCAAGGGTGGTGGCAGAATAGCTTGGCGCCTATAGGCGCCAAGCTATTCTGCCACCACCCTTGAACTACCATGGTCGATCTGTCTCCTGAATTGTAATGCAGTCCTCAGAGGATAACTCCAAAATGTGGGTATTTCGTACCTCAGGCACAGTGAGTTTATCTACGGAGAAGCCAAAGGACTGGTCGTTCTGCTGCCGGCAGTGGAAAGCAACGCTTGTTCAGCGGAACTACCTGTAAAAGGGGACCTTGAGTAAACAGATCAATCAGTTTCTTATTATAGAGCCTGGGCAGTGTTCGAAGCTGAATTAATTTGGGAAATACGCCAAGCGAGCTGAATAGAACATTAGTAAAAAAAAAAAAGCGACAACATAATCCAGATCAAATGCAGAAAAGAAATGAAATGAAAATGAAATGAAACTTTATTTTCCAAGGATAAAAGAATAGGTGCGCAGACCTTTTTTCATTCTTGTCCTTGTTACAAACTACATGAAAGCACACACGCACATACGCACACACACACACACACACACACACACACACACACACTGGCACACACACACACACACACACACGCGCGCGCGCGCGCGCACCGGCATGCACACGCGCTCGCATGCACACACACACACATACACACGCGCACGCACAGACGCACACACACGGAAGTACGTAAGTAGGTCTGGCCCCGCTACGGCTCAAACATTGGATTTAAGGCCCGGACAAACGTGGTATCGTGATGTATGTCCGGGGCCTTTAACCAACTCCCGCGTCAGACGAAGCACAGTCCCGACCCGCGTCTGGCTAATATGCATTACACACGGTACATGAAATACAACTACATAATAGACACATACATATACATTGCACACTGTTAAGACTACATCTGGTACATTGAACGCAGAACTCGTCAAGATTATCTAGACGCTTTACTTCCTCCTGACTAACCAAACACACACATACATGCACGCGAGAAGTCACAGACACACACACACACACACACACATACACACACACACACACACACACACACACACACACACACACACACACACACACACACACGCACACACACACACACACACCAGCATAGACAAACATGCACAAAACATACTGTTCCGCACACATGCACGCACATACATAAACACGCGCCCATACACTTACATATTTGATAACAGTCATTATTCAGAACGCAGTAGTCGCGTGCGCTTTGTTCGGCGGCTCCATTAAGTGCCGGAATAGTCTTGCCTTGAAGGTGGACAATGAAGATGCCTCGGTAATATTGGCCGGAATCGAGTTCCAAAGTTTGACCCCTGAGTAAGACAGACTAGTTTTGAATATATCCAGTCGTGGCCTAGGTACTGACAGTTTGTTCCTTGATGTCTTGTATGGCGTGTTAGCATACTTAAACGCAAATCCGAGACGTACCGCGGGGTTTTGGATATGCGGATTTTAAACATTAACACGCCCTTATTGAACAGAAAGACGTTACATAACGGAAGCATGTCAAGGGTCCTGAGTCGCTCGTCAGTGCTATCCCTGCTATTGGGAAGGATTAGCTTGGCTGCCCTCCGGTGGAGGGAATTAAGCCTCTTTAAGCACGCAATCACTACACCCGTCCCAGACTGTAGATGCGTAGTCAATGTGGGACTGGATGTGAGCGATGAAGAAGCGTTTCTAGTTGGTGAATTGGTAAGGTAAATAAGATTTGAAAGGAGAAATAGATTTCTCGACACAATTTTGCACATACTGTTTACATGCGCATGCCATGTCAATTGATCGTCTATAATGACGCCTAACAACAGCACTCCTTAACTTGTTTAATCGGCTCACAGTTAAGGGAAAGGCTAAGTGGCGGTGGGTTTAGCTGGTGCTTTTGGCGTGTAGTGATTAACATGCACTCTGTTTTGGACGAGTTAGGTATCGTGTAGTTGTCTCGGCACCAATTTGAGACATCTAATAGACTATATTGCAAAGAAGAATTAATTGAAGATATTTTTGCCGACGACACGTTGAGAGTAGCGTCGTCTGCAAACAAATTGCATCGCACATTTGATAGTGAGATACACAAAGGCAAGTCATTAATAAAGATTAAAAACAAGAGAGGACCTAAAATATACCCCTGGGGCACTCCATGCTTAATCACACCTTCTGAGGAACGCTTACCGTTGACAAAAACACACTGAGGTCTATTGCTTAGATAAGATTTAAAGAAGGCAGCGGAATCTGTGTTTATGTGGTATGCCAACAGCTTTTGTAGCAACAGTTCACGGACTAAGTCAAAAGCTTTAGAAAATCTAAAAATACCGCACCGGTCATTTCAACATTGTTTATTGAAGTTAGCCAGTTGGTCAGATGAGACAGAGCCGTGTGACAAGAGTGGCGGGGTCTGAGCCTGACTTAACGGATAAATCAAGTTATGTGTCTCCAGGAAGTGACTCAGGTGCCTGTGGACATGTTTTCTATCGGCTTTGACAAAGCTGATAAAGTGAAATTGGCCTGAATTTGTTGGGGTCAATGAGGTCTTTAGTTTTAGCTATTTTCCAGCTTCTTGGGAAAGAACCGAACGGAGAAAGAAACACGTTTAGAAAAGACAGTTAGAGCACAGTTTATTGATATTTCAAGTATTTTTCAACATAGACAAACGAACAAGTATACAGTTCGGTCGCTACTTATCTTGTCAGAGAAGAAGCAAAGAGAAAACAGAGACTAGATGTACAGATGCTACAGAGTCTCTTGTCGTCAAAGAAAGAGAGAGAGAGAGAGAGAGAGAGAGAGAGAGAGAGAGAGAGAGAGAGAGAGAGAGAGAGAGAGAGAGAGAGAGAGAGAGAGAGAGAGAGAGAGAGAGAGAGAGAGAGAGAGAGAGAGAGAGAGAGAGAGAGACAATGATTCTTTATTTTACAACGGTGAAAGTTTTGGTGAAACCATTTTTCGAACTTGCCGTTAAGAGAGAGAGAGAGAGAGAGAGAGAGAGAGAGAGAGAGAGAGAGAGAGAGAGAGAGAGAGAGAGAGAGAGAGAGAGAGAGAGAGAGAGAGAGAGAGAGAGAGAGAGAGAGAATCTGAAGAACTTTTCTTAGTCGCCCAAATAACTAGCTATATATTTGTTTGCTTGTTTGTTTTCTTTTGTTTCGTGTTGTCATTTTATTTTTCTTCATGTTGCTTGTTGGACCGACGAACGATACACCTAGTACGCAAAGACTATCGGGCCGATATCGGCCGCAGCTGGTCGCGCACAGTCGGCCGACTTCGGCCCGATATAACTAGAATCTGCTTATTGGGAATAAATTATGGTGCTTTTGTGCTGCTATGCGATTTGAAATTAGACTTTACGACCGTGACTTGGAACAAAGTTATAGCTTGATCTACCTGCTGCACGCAATGTGCCCATCGTTATTAATCAATCTAATGCGACCTAATGTGATTTTAATACGGATACAACGTCTACTGAATATGTCATAAATTTATTCCTGCTTAATCAGCACTAACAAGAACACTTTTTTTTTTTTTTTTTTTTTTTTTTTTGGGGGGGGGGGAGGGGGGCAGGGGGGGGGGGGTTGGTAAAGACCATGATTTGTTACACAATTTTCGCTTGTCAAAGATTTAACCTTCAATGAAATACGGCTTTAGTATTTCAGTCTAAGCTCGCGATAGAATTTTCAATGAACCCTGCTTTAAACGCTGTCCCATTGTGTCTTTTGTCCAGGCGGCTGTTTGCAGCTGGAATTCATCAAGATTATTTTTTAAAAGTGTGCATGTGCAATGGTCTGTGATGTTGGACGTTTACTGCTGGGCACTGATTCGTCAGATAACAGTTGTGTGCTGGTCTGTGATTTTGGACCATACAGCCGTAGGCCGTAAGGTCCAAAATCACAGACAAGCACACTTACTTTTTTTTAGCGACCCACACAAACGCTTCGTTACGTCAGCTGACGCTGGAATCGCATTACTCTGAATGATTTACAGCGACGTGTGTCAGGACTTAACATGTTTGCTGTGTAACCTGATCGGGCACCGGCACCCGCAGTAAACACAATAAATGTCCGCCGCAAAAAGTGCCCGGGCCCGCGAAGGTCGGCCGCAACTTGATCGGCCCGCGCACTACCGTGCGCGGACCGGTTGCGGCCGAGGCGTCGGCCGGGCCAGCCGAGCACTTTCTGCGCGCTGGGTCGCATGGTAAAATGATGTCCGCCACCACGCAGTTTATAATCGTCGTCGCAACACACCCTGCGGCTTCCGGCCTTTCCTCATTTTCTGATTGGTCATAAAGAAAGGGAGGAAAGTCTAGTTTATCCGAGGTATGCGCGCGCGCACTCTCAAGTGTGTGTGTGTGTGT